>CM042482.1:7277500-7877500 GCA_023621385.1 Quercus gilva | reverse complement strand
TGAAAAGAACTAAAAAGGTAGACTTCCAAAAAATCATATATTCTGCATAGGGGGATTCAGACATCTTAACCTTATTCCCCACAAGGTAAATATATATGTTTCCCCTCAATAAACAAATAGGTCAAAACAAATTTGGGACTTGCTCATTTCTGAATCCAATTTCTGGAAGCTTTCAAGGAATCTCTCAAGCTCTTCGTAATGGTTCTTTTTTGTGTGTATTTTTTAGGCACAAACCAATCGTTCTTGGAGTCTTTTTAAGATAATGTAAATTGGTAGAACTAAGTGCATGATTGGGCTGGAGCGTAGATTGAGGCATGTATGTGTCCAAATACATGACTGCAATCAACACACATGCTTGCATGCATATTGAGACATGCAGTAGATAGTCTACTCCAATAATAGAAACAGTGAAATCTATGTAGGTAAACACTACCAAGAGTAAAGAACAAGCTCACCTTCATATATGGACAGGATGCACAGCCTCCATGGATAGAACATCCCTCTCCACTAGCTACTCCAGGTATAACAGGTAGGATAATGTCACCCATTGTAACAGATGAATTTGGCAATGTTATTGTCACTGAGTCTGATGAAACTGGGAACACTATTTCAACTTTAATTTTTGCTCCTCCAGAAGACGACTTTCCAGAAGCTAACAACCTGCGAACTGCTGCAACAATTGCAGTCACCATTCCCGATTCTGTTCCCAATACAAATTGGAGATGGTCATTGACATTTCTATCTAACGCCTCTTGAACCCTCTGATTTATAAAATCTAATATGTTTTGGGTGGAACCAACAACTCCCATTCCTCTTCTGTTTGCTTCCATTGCCAATGAAAACATTTCTCCAGGGACCTCAAGATGAGCAGTAAGGAATGCATCACAATACATTTCATTTATCTTCTTTACAACCTCATGTCCAAAAAGGTGATGTACAATGCATGTTCCATCCTGATAAAAGAACATTATATAATCAGCAAATAAAACAAAAAAGCAATCCTATGGCCTATATCTGCAAATACGGGATAAAATGGTGTTCACTAGCTATGTTTTCAAGTATAATTAGGTTAGCCAGGTGAAAAATGCTTAACTACATAAGCGTCCATTAAAAGGCAGGGTGAAGGATCAAACACATAAACTCCAAGAAACTTATCAAAACAAACAAATACTCCATAAGTAGCCATGGGACAAAGCACTCCTATATACACTCTTCTATCCTTTCCACCAATATATATCTGCCTAACCCACTATTTAAATAAACTCCTCTACATGTATGATCCATCATGAAACAATTCATACTCAAGTTTGAAGTGCGCAAAAAGGGGGAGGAGGTAATTCCTGCAGTTAAGAAGAAAGGCAAAATCCAGGCCCTTAAATGCAGTAAACTCAATTCCAACTCCCATCCCCCTCCCCCCCCACCCCCAAAAAAAAAAAAAAAATACCTGATAAAAGTGCAGGTGCGGTAGCAATGACCTAATAGAGTCTCTATTATGAGCTGGATGTATCTCGGCTATTTCTTCATCAGTCATCTTAGTCATCTGCTGGAACAACTCTTTAATATTTGCACCCATATAGGAATCAGGCCCATACCATATGTTTAAATCTGGCACTTGAGAAAAAGCCTGCAGAAAAATATGCGACTTGCAGGTTTGTTCACTTGAAGCATTAATATAAGCATTCGAAATTCAGGTAATGGATGAAAAGAAACTCACCTGCAGAATGGTTTGCACAACATTTGAAGAAGTACATGTGATTGTTGGCACAAGCTCATGAGTATATGCTTTTGTCTCTAGTGAAGTATTGATGTAAATGACATGCAACGAAGGAGGAGACTTAGAAGCAGACTCAAGATAATTCATATAAGAAGGGGTAGATGCAGCATCCGCCAAGGAACAGCCAATACGATCACTTGACATCCTGTACACACCAACCTGCACATAAATACCACAAAAGCGGCAACAATCATGAATTTTTCACTACTTTGTGGAACAAACACCAGGACACGCTACGTTTAATCAAAGCACCAAAGTTGAGAGGTAGCAGCTTAAAATGAAGAACCTGCATTCTAGCATTCCACCATCAAACAGATATATTAAAGCCACTGATTTATAGCGCATGAGGTCTAGAACAAGAAATTATACACAGAAAATTGGCAAAATTGCTTATAAATTAGGCACCATTAAGTTAAACATTAATATAGCAGCACAGCCAATAACTTTATTTTTTCCTTCAAATCCTAGGCTTGCCCGTATGCAAGCACACCCTAAAACCCCTAAAGAGTCTAATCCCAGATTCTAGTATATGAGTATCAGGCTGATCAACCAATGGAACCATAGGCCTTTCACTTGAATGTGGTTACACCTACATTCAGTCTATAAAACACAAACTGCAAAATAAGAATAAATGAGGGAAAGAACATACATCTCCAAAGCCAGCCTGATCAAGGATTGCACGCACATTTTCTGACATAAAATCTACACCCAAAACTGTAATGTATTTGCATCCAGCTTTCGCCATCATCACAGCCGAATCAGCCATTACCAGTGAATCAGAAATGTGAATGTGCGGCCACTGTTTCTGAGCAGCAGTCAAGATGCCTTGGACCTGAGGATCCATATAAAAATGTGCAACAACACCAATCTTCTTCTCCTTTAGCACACTAACAAGTTCTTCAACCTTTGACTCATCAGGGAACAAATATCTCGCCTGCAATTAAACTACAATGGAAGTTAGAAATTTAATCCTCCCAGAACATTGATCACAATATAGAACACAAAGCAATTAAACAAATATCTATTAAAGATTAGGATTCTAATCTTTCCTCTTAAGGAAAGAACAGCATTAGAAAACTCAAATGAAGATATTTATTCATACGCTAAAGGTACTAGAGTTTAGAATGCCAGCAATTGGATCACTTTCTCATGACCTAATTGAAATGAAGACAAAGAAAAGAAAATCCCTATTGCATTGTTGTCTTACTAATAATGTAATACAAGTACACTACAATCCAGCATTAAAAAAAAAATGTTATATGGGTTTTAAGATTTCTATTATCTCTACCTTTTCAGTAAAAAAAAAAAAAGAAAGATTTCTATTATCAATATGTGGCCAATTTGATTAGTTTATTTATATCATTAAGAGAAACCCGAAAACGAATAAAACCAAACACAAATCATAACTATTAGAGGTATTGGAATGCCAGCAATTTGATCACTTTCTCATGAACTATTTTTTTTTTTTTTTTTTGATAAGTAACATAAAATTTTTATTAAAAACACACAGCCCAGTACATAGGAAATGTACAAAAAGGCAAAAACATCAAGAAACCAAATTACAATGATCTAGCAACACAGGAAGGGAAATACAAGAAAAAGATGGTAAAACAAGACACCATTCGAGAAAAGTAAAAAAAGAAGAAAGACTTAAACTCAATAACGGACCGTTCACGACCCTCAAAGCTTCTAGAATTCCGTTCCCGCCAGATCTCACGTGGCCAATTTGATTAGTTTATTTATATCATTAAGGGAAACCCAAAAACGAATAAAACCAAACACAGATCATAACTATTAGAGGTATTGGAACGCCAGCAATTTGATCACTTTCTCACGACCTAATTGGAATGAAGACAAAGAAAAAAGAATCCCCATTGCATTGTTGTCTTACTAATAATGTAATATAAGTAAACTGCAATCCAGCATTAAAAAAAAAAATGTTATATGGGTTTTAAGATTTCTATTATCAATATGTGGCCAATTTGAGTTTATTTATATCACTAAGAGAAACCCGAAAACAAATAAAACCAAACACAAATCATAACTATTAGAGGTATTGCAATGCCAGCAATTTGATCACTTTCTCATGTACTTTTTTTTTTTTTTTTTGATAAGTAACATAAAAATTTTATTAAAAACACACAGCACAGTACATAGGAAATGTACAAAAAGGCAAAAACATCAAGAAACCAAATTACAATAATCTAGCAACACAGGAAGGGAAATACAAGAAAAAGACGGTAATACAAGACACCATTCGAGAAAAGTAAAAAAGAAGAAAGACTTAAACTCAATAATGGACCGTTCATGACCCTCAAAGCTTCTAGAATTCCATTCCCGCCAGATACACCACATCAGGAAGTGTGGCACAAATGTAGAACCTCCCATTGTAAAACTCAAAAGATATTAAACTTAAACAAAACAAACCACAGGCAAAGATGAAATCCCCACGGACAATTTAACTATATGAAATCTATGAAATATCATATGAATCAAGCATAGAAATTCCAACAACGGGATTTTTTTTGATAAGTAGGTAGGCTATAGAGTGCAACTGTTGCATATATATACATATGTATGTATAAAAATCCTCTAATGATCCTCTCATTGATCATAACCAAATTCCTACGAGAGCAAACCCAGAGCACATCTTCAGTGTACACCTTTTACCCAAAAAAATACTACCCAAGATATCAAAACCCTTGCCAAGTTCTGATACCACTTGTTATGTGATAGCACTCACAAGATTCAAACCAAAACAATAAAAGACAATAAATCAAGAAGCATACACATAGAGAACACAAGAAGTTACGTGGTTTAGCGAATTGCCTACATTCATGGGCGACAAAAAGGAGAAAGTTTCACTACAAAAATAGGGAGATTACATTAGTAGCACAAAGGCACTCTCAAGAATCTAAACCCAATTACATACATATAGCTCTCCCTTACAGAAACTACCAAGCCTTTCTCATGAACTAATTGAAATAAAGACAAAGGAAAAAGTCTCAATCACACCGTTTTTCTTATGAATAATATAAAATTGATGATGTACAATCCAGAATTCTTTTTTAAAAAATGTTATATTTGTTTTATATTTCTATAATCATTAAGAGACCAACCCTTGTGAATACCATGTTCTAATTTGAAAAACCAAGAGCAATTTGATCACTTTCTCGTGAACTAATTAAAAAGAAGACAAAGGTAAAAGTCTTGATCACACTGTTTTCTTATGAATAATATAATATAAATTAACTTACAATCCAGCATTAAAAAGAAAAATGTCATATGGGTTTTAAGATTCCTAAATCATTATGAGAGTGACCCTGATTAGTCAGCTGAGCATCTTAGAACTAAGTTTGGTTGTTATTGTTGTTGTATGAATACCATGTTCTAATTTGAAAACCAAGAGCAATTTGATCGCTTCCTCACAAATTCATTGAAAAGAAAACAAAGGAAAAAGTCTCGATCACATTATTTACTTATGAATAATATAATATAAATTAACTTACAATCCAGCACTAAAAAAAATGTTATATGGGTTTTGAGATTCCTAAAATCATTATGAGAGCGACCCTGATTAGTCAGCTGAGCATCTTGGAACTAAGACAAGGTTGTTATTATTGTTGTATGCATAACAAGTTCTAACATGTCAAGTAGTGCCTTATAGCTCAACTCGCAGCTCATGGTATTTCAAACAAAGACAACAAGGGTCGAAATCCCGCCTCCCCCATTGTTACTATCAAAAACCAAGTTGCCCACTTAATTTCCATCACAATTCAATTCATTTCAAAACTATAAACACACAATTCAGACTAACATCATCAAAGAAAAAAAAAAACCCGAAAACGAATAAAACCGGACACGAATTATAACTAACCTGAGCCTCAGCATAACTCCCCTTAGCTTCTATTCCGTCAGCAGTCACCACAAGAGACGGAAACGGCTCGAAAGGCTGCGTCTTCCCTTCACGCTCCGCCACCAACGCCTTGGTCTTCTTCTGCATAGTGATCAACACATTGTGCCAAGTGTTCACCCTCGACCTCTCTTTCCCAACGACTCCCACATTCATTTCCACCAGTTCCTCTGTGGTGATCTTCATCACCTCCTCCGGCGCCGCACCGTCGAGAACCCAAACGAGGCAAGAGCAGAAGCCTCGGCTGATTTCGGAATCGCTGTCAGCGAAAAACCTCATCTTTCCGTCGCTGCCCAGTTCGGCCTGGAGCCAAACCTGGGCTGTGCAGCCCATGACTCGGTTCGAGTCGACCTTGGCCGATGGGTCCAGCCCCGGCAACAGAGTCGCGTAGTGAAGCAAGCGCTTGACACGGTCGATTGGTTCTGGGAGAGACTGGAACTCGGAGATGAGGCGGTTGAGCTTGGAGGACACGTGGGTTTCCGTCAGTGACTGCGACGGAGGGAACGTAACCGCCGAGCACGTGAATGGCTTTTTCTCGGGACCGGGTGGCGGAGATTGTATACACTTGAAAGCACGTGGCTTGTGAGCGAAAGAAAGGGATTTGGGTTTTGGGTTTTGGGTAAAAGAGGTGGAGAAGAACGAAGAAGAAGAAGGAAGAGGAGGAGATTTCAAGGACAAGGTTGCAGAGGACTCCATTGTTGCTCGCTACGTGTTTGTGTTAACGTCAGAGAGAGAGAGAGAAAAGTTTGGAGTTTTGAGGAGGAATGGTCCTGAGAAATGAAAGCAGAGCCGTAGGTAAATAAATAAATGAAGAGGCAAGAGAAGAGGCGGGCTGAGAAAGAGAGAGGAAACTACCCATTACATTATTCATGGTCAATAGAAAATGTGAGGTTTTTTTTTGTGTTTTTTTGGTTTTTTTTCCACAAAAGAGCACCACACTTTGCAAATCCAATGGTCCCATCTTTACATTTGTATTTTATTTATTTATCCATTTTAGTTTAGTTTTTAAAGTTGGTATCTCATTCGCTAGTACATGAGACCTACTTCTCACAGGCAGTATACGATAATATGGACGCACCTACCTGTAAGAGGCAAGTCGCATGAGAGGTTTTTCTTAATTTTTTATGTGGACCCACTTTCAAGAAAACTTTCCAATAAATGGCATCAACTAGAGAGCCAACTAGTTTCTCCAAAAAAAAAACTAGAGAGCCAACTAGCGAGGTATAGGTCTTTGCATTACTTTTTTTTAGTAAAAAAAAAAAAAAAAAAAAAATGCAAAAACAAAGACCATACATTTTTACTTGGCCATATGTGCGCCTTTGTCTATTTCTTTATTAAATGATGCCTTTTTCTTTGTTAAATTAAGAAGGTATATTAAATGATAGTTTTATACTTTAAAAAAAATATTATATATATATATATATATATTTTTTTTTATACAAGATAGAATTCTTTAGTCTAACCAAATCTAAGTATATATGTGTGTGAAATTTTCTCTTAGAAACTTAAATCCTAGCCCTTGTCCCCACATCCTACAAGCACTTATACTTGTGAAATGATATCGCACCAAGGGTGTACGGTTTTATATTATAATTACTAGTATGTAACTCATGCAAACGCATGTATTCATTTAAAATTAAAAATAATTTTTATTATGAAAATAGAAATAATATAGGATATAACACATATATATGCATATATACATTTAAAATTAAATACAATTTTTATCACAAAAATATAAATAATTAGTCAAATTATTTTTTTTAAAGTAAACGTAATTAGTCACATATTAAAATTCTTATCTAAATTTAATCCTACTTATCAGGGACGTAGTTATGCTTGGATCGGGGGGGAGGGGGGGGGGGGGGGGGCAAAGGCCTCCCTGGCCTAATGAGAAAAAGCAAAATATAAAATATATAAAGCTTGGTTTTGAATTTTCATGCTCTATTTTTGTTCAATACTTCCATACTTATACAAAAATTACATTTTCTTTATTCAAATTTTCACTAAATTTTGATTCTTTTTGTGAGCTTCTGTTTGAGTTCTAAATGATTTATGAAATTTATCTTAAAGTATTAGCATAGGATAATTGCAATTTTAGTGTTTGATGAAGTTCCCCAAAGAAGCTTGGGATAAACACACACACACACACACACAAACACACACATGTTCTTTTATAAGTAGCTTGGATTAAAAAAACATGGTTGTCTTTGGGTTAATTTAGAGCTACGATATGAAGGTTTAGGCTATAATAAATTTTGTAAGCATTTGGGTTTAAGTGTATCTCGCCCCCCCCCCCCCCCCCTCCCCCACTCGAAATCCTAACTCCGTCCCTACTACTTATGATCCCTTTTTTTTTCTTTTTTCTTTTTTTTTTCTTTTTTAATTTTTAAAAAGATAGAACATGTGGTGATCTTTGTTGTGTGGTGATTTTTATTGAGTATATGTGATTGTTTTTTTTTTTTTTTTTCTAAATTTTATAGTTCATTAATATTATATTCTTAGTATATTTTACTCATTAACTCACTTGATACAAAGATTAAATAACTTAAGTGGATAATTATGATGTGGTCTCCAAATAAATTTAGACACATAGCACAAAATTAGATTATAATTTCGAATTCTAATTAAACTTTCACTAAACTTTATCTATTAATATATATATATATATATATATATAAATTAAGGAGGTACATTAAATGATATTTTTATACTTTAAAAAATATATATATTAAGTAAAGTAAAGTAAGACAATCATAATGAAGTTGAATTTGCAATAAATTATTTGATAATAATATTTTTGTATTATAATTACTAGTATGTAACTCATGCATATGTATGGATGCATTTAAAATTAAACACAATTTTTGTTATAAAAATATAAACAATTAGTCAAATTATTTATATATAAAAAAAAAAAGAAGCATGTAATACATGCATACGTATATATACATTTAAAATTAAACATAATTTTTATCATAAAAATATAAATAATTAGTCAAATTATTTTTTAAAAAGTAAATGTAATTAGTTACATATTAAAATTCTTACCTAAATTTAGTACTACTTAAAATAATTTTTTTTTCTAATTTTAAAAAGATAGAACATGCGGTGATCTTTGTTATGTGGTGATTTTTATTGAGTATATGTGATTGTTTTTTTTTTTTTTTTTTCTAAATTTTATAATTCATTAATATTAGATTCTTAGTATTTTGCACTCATTAACTCACTTGATACAAAGATTAAATAACTTAAGTAGATAATTATAATATGGTCCCCACATAAATTTAGACACATAGCACAAAATTGGATTCTAATTTCAAATTCTAATTGAGCTTTCACTAAACTTTATCTATTAATATATATATATATATATATATATATAAAAATTAAGGAGGTACACTAAATGATATTTTTATACTTTAAAAAATATATATATTAAGTAAAGTAAAGTAAGACAATCATAATGAATTTGAATTTGCAATAAATTATTTGATAATAGTAATTACTAGTATGTAACTCATGCAAATACATAGATGCATTTAAATTTAAACACAATTTTTATTATAAAAATATAAATAATTAGTCAAATTATTTATAAAAAATAGCATATAATACATGCATACGTATATATACATTTAAAATTAAACATAATTTTTATCATAAAAAAATATAAATAATTAGTTAAATTTTTTTTTAAAGTAAACGTAATTAGTCACATATTAAAATTCTTACCTAAATTTAATACTACTTACGATCATTTTTTTTCTTCTAATTTTTGAAAAGATAGAACATGTGGTAATCTTTGTTGTGTGGTGATTTTATTGAGTATATGTGATTGATTTTTTTTTTTTTGATTTTATAATTCATTAATATTAGATTTTTAGTAATTCATTAATATTAGATTTTTAGTATTTTGTACTCATTAACTCACTTAACACAAATATTAAATAACTTAAGTGGATAATTATGATATGATTCTCACATAAATTTAAACACACGACACAGAATTAAATTTTAATTAAACTCTTTATCTATTAATATATATATTTATATATATATGTAGATTATTCATTAATACGTGTCCGTCCGTATAACAGAATCCATAAACTTAAGGACTCATCTCACCACTCAGAGATTGTCAAAGGGCCCTTTGGTTCAGCTATTTGAGCCTAAAAAGCACATTAGCTATTACAAAAACATTAATTTGAAGTTCCTATGATGTTTTGTCGGGTCTTGGACTTTATGTCTCTTTATTGAAGAGGAAAAGTCTATGTGGAATTTATCTTCGTGACTCGTGACTGAAAGATAATTATTGAAGATAGGCAAGTTGACTTGGATTCTTTGTTCCCAGTCAAAATAAACATCAGGGAATTGGGATGAACTTCATGAAGATATCATATTCGCTTATGAAATATTTTTAGAACTTTTAATGAGAAAGACAACTGATTTTCTTGATAATTTTTATATTTTTCATAAAAGTGGTATTAGAAGTTTTTTAAAATTGTCTATTAACAAATGCTCTAAAGAGAAAACACTAGTTAACTGGTCCCATTTTCTTATAATGGTGCAAGAAATTAAAACTTTAGTAGTTGAGTGCATAGTTTGTATAACTTTGTTCCTATTATTATCATTTTTTGGGCTGAGGATAGCGTGACTACTGACTCGAGAGGTTAGAATTCATGACATTTGCACATGGTATCTGGTAAGATAAGATTGTTTCTCATGCAATCTCAATATCTATGATCTGATCTCAACCCCAACTCTCATGCTTGGTTGTTTGTAGTTTATCTTTACCTTGATAATTGAAAATGGACAAATTGCTACGATGGCGCCTTTTTGTTCACGACTGTATGATTTTTGTTTATATTAGGCAAAAGACAAACAGTGCTAACATAATAAATTAATGAAGAAAAGTTGCATTTGGCTCTATGGTTTGTTTAATCTTAGGCCTAGGACCATAGTACAAACCCGAAACATATTACAAATTTGAGAACCACACTTTATGATGATACAAATCATCTAGTCCTTTTTTATTAGGTAAGAACCAAAAATTAATGGGTGGCACTTGAAAGTTCTGAATAACTTAATATACCTAATCATTCAAACTAGATTTAGTTTGACTATATGAATGGTCATTAATATATTTGATGTCATCTGTGTATATATATATATATATATATGAATCCGGTCAACAGGCTCTTCTTTCTGATAACGGTAATGATGATTCTCAAATTCCTCTTGTTGATGTTCAACCTAGTCTTGTTAGTATTAACAAAATTCTTCCCCCAAAATGGTTCACAAAAGTGAAGATTTTTGTTTCCCATGATTATCATTTCACTGTTATTGCTATGATTGATTCTGGTGCTGATAAGAATTGTATTCAGGAAGGATTGATTCCTTCGAAATATTTTGAAAAATCAATTGAAAAATTGGTTTCTGCTACTGGCGCTCAAATGAAAATCAAATATGAATTGAATAATGCTCATATTTGCCATGATGATGTCTGTTTTAAGATTCCTTTTGTTCTTGTTAAAAATATGACTGATAAAGTGATTCTTGGTTTGCCATTTATAAATGCTCTGTATCCCTTCCTTGTTGATAATGATGGAATTACTACTGATCCTTTTGGACAGAAAGTAAAGTTTAAATTTGTTTCACAACTTGAATTGATATCAATGATGCTTTAGATTCTCCTGCTACATGCTTCCTAAACAAATTTGAAGGTAATACTAGTAATGCCAAAATATCTACTATTACCACTGACTCTAATATTTCTAATGACCTTTTGCAGGAATCGAGCACTGATGCAAGGATAAATACCACTAGTGAGTGGGATAATATTAGTATTTATACCACTAATAAGTGGATTATTATGGCTCCCTCTACTGAGAGGAAAAACAAGGGAAAAGCTCCTGTACAGGACTATTCCCAAAACAAAATGCATGAAGGCGCATCTTCTGGGGTGAAACCCAGTGGATCGACATCCCTTCAAGGGTATGTCCCGACAACGGTGGCATATTCCAGTGGTGATATTGTGATTGCTTTGCAGGAAGTTTTGTCGAAAAATTTACAATTCCACAATGGAATCTATTCAGAACTTCCAGATTCTATTAAACTTATTCTTGATAACCTTCAAGCTGCTTTTATTCAAAACCACCATGATCTTTTAAAAAGCACTCTTAGAGCCCTGGAAATCCATCTTGTTAACCTTTCTGTTTAGAATGAAGCTTACCTAAGCCATTATGTTAACCTTATCTCAGAAAACCCTCTTGCTTCAAATAATGACCTTGTTTCAGAAATTGAGGCTTTTAGAAGCCAACTTGCTAACCATCCAAATATTACAAATGATCCTTACACAAGTCCACTCTTTGGCAAAGAGGATATCCATTCAAAGGATAAAATGACTATAATGGGCACTGATTATTCTAGATTGAGCCTTAAGTCCCAATCTATGCTAAGAAGTGCTTTTGCCAACTTACCATCAGATATACAATCACGTATACTGAAGAGCAAGGCTATGTTTAGGTCTTTCGACCTATGGTTCAAATGTTTCAAGAAACTTGTTACCGCCACTATTCCTGATCCTGATGAACTTGATGAAGGTGATAATGTGTTTATCCAGTTGGACTGGGAAGAACACTTTGGGAGTACTCTCAGAGTGTATGAAAAACCATACCGATTTCCTGGTCTCTTAATTAATTATGATGATGGTTACTTTGCTGCTGATGATGATGATGATAGAGATCCTAATTGGCTTTCTCATATGTTTGAATATGGCTTTATCAGATTTCTAAAATTAACAAGCCATTACCAAGCCAGTCAACTTCCTCAAATTATTCAAGATGCCATTAAAAAATTTACTGGCCCCACTATTTCCATCAGATGTTGGAGTACTTTGCCTAGATGGGAAAGAAATAACTGGATGAATGTCCAACCTTCGAAACATCTTATTCTCATCAATGGTCATACTCATCAGGGGCAATGGCTTGAAGGGGATCCACATTTGTCCTTCAAAGACCCTTATGCTCTTGCAAAATGTTGGGGAAACTATTTTAATAATCAAATTATTGAAGTTGCTCGGAACTTGTGGAAGGATTATCATTTCATGGGAAGCACTGATAGAATTTCTGTTTTTGGTCCTAGGCCACGTGTTGACGCTATTGCTCGTTTACGTATTGCAGACCATTGTAATCCAAAGAGCTTTCTCATTCCAGGAAGAAGACCACTGGATGAGCCTATTTTTATATTGTGGATTTTGCAACCAATATGCTATTTATCATGAGCATGATTGTGACTCTCCACAAGGTCCATTTGATCCTTTTGATAGTTATCCGTCCGATGCTCCTTCTACTGATTGATTGTGTGGTCCTCAGGTTATTGTTACTACTATTCCCTATTTGTCTAGCCAGCATAATGGCCACTATTCAAGTACATGCGCACATGATGATATTCCTATTGACCTTTGTCAGAAATTTTGCTGATTTTATGCCTCACATGTTGGAAGTATTGCATGCTCCTGAAGACTCCCACCATAGTGCAAATTTGTTTGGCCTCTTTTGATGGCTTCTTTTAAGGACAGAAATGATGTGGCCTAAGCCTAAAAATGAAGGCCTAGCCCTTTCTGTAAGATGCTCCTGATCTCTTCATGTTCCCTCCATGACTTGAAGTCAAAAAAGAAAAAGACTCACTTTTTACTATTCATCTGTCACTATTTATCTGGCACTATTCATCCGTCACTATTCACCTGTTACTATTCATTCCGAATTTTACCTATTTAAGGGGGGTTGTCCCTTATGTTAGAGGCAGAACTCATTTTAGAACTTATTAAAGAACTCATTCATAATATTTTGTTAGAACTTCCTCTAGAGAGTTTACCTTCTTTGGGAGAGTTCTCCTATTATCTTGTTGACTACAACCTTGTTCACCATAACCTTGTCCATACAAACCTTGTAACTAGGACTAATTCAAGCTTTGTAACTGTTAACCTCTACTGTTGAGATCTTGTTGTATTCACTACTACTACTGTAAGTGTTTACCTACTTTCAATAAAGAAGTATTTTCAGCTATTTATGTTCATTATATTACTTGTTGCTACTGCCACCTTGGACGAATTACCGCCATACTGGACGGTTCTAAATTACTTTCATTAATTGCTTTCAATTATTTTGATATATACTCAAAAGACTCACTTTTTATTATTCATCTGTCACTATTCACTTGTCACTATTCATCTGGCACTATTCATCCGTCACTATTCACCTGTTACTATTCATTCCGAAGTTTACCTATTTAAGGGGGGTTGTCCCTTATGTTAGAGGCAGAACTCATATTTAGAACTTATTAAAGAACTCATTCAGAATATTATTAGAACTTTTGTTAGAACTTCCTCTAGAGAGTTTACCTTCTTTGAGAGAGTTCTCCTATTATCTTGTTGACTACAACCTTGTTCACCATAACCTTGTCCATACAAACCTTGTAACTAGGACTAGTTCAAGCTTTGTAACTGTTAACATCTACTGTTGAGATCTTGTTGTATTCACTACTACTACTGTAAGTGTTTACCTACTTTCAATAAAGAAGTATTTTCAGCTATTTATGTTCATTATATTACTTGTTGCTACCGCCACCTTGGACGGATTACCGCCATACTGGACGGTTCTAAATTGCTTTCATTAATTGCTTTCAATTATTTTGATATATACTGCTTGGCTGGTTCTACCGCCTTACTATTGTTCTAACTTTGCTATTTACATTTACTTTCACTATAATATTACTGTGCTTCCGCCTCTCTCCCTTCTTCCGTGTGTCCCCTTCCCCCTTTATGGTATCAGAGCCACTCTTTTCTGGCCGGTGATAGTGTGGTTGTGTTCTTTGTGCCTTGTCCGTGTCTGTCCGAACCTTTGGTGCTCCGTTGTTGTGTTCCCTTCTTACCATCGTTGGCGCCACCCTAGGTGTAAAGTGAATTCCCAGAACCTGACTGTAAGGCCCGTTTGAGCCAGGAGGGCGTGTAGGGCATGTGTGTGGTATAGGGTTGCTTAGGGTATGTGTTACGAAATGCAACGGTTGTGAGAAAAACATGATAATTGAGTGTTAAAACTAGGATAATATGGATAAGTTGTGGAGATCCAACTCTTCTGTCAGCTCCAGGACTGGTTGTCCTCCTGATATTGTGAATGAAGAAGATCACACTGTTGAAGATCATGAGATTCCTGATTTCCGAAAATGGAACATTCCCAAAGTTGATACTAAAACTGTTTACAAAACTAGTTGGGCTGAATCCACTTTTCATCCTATTTACAAAGTTAGAACTGTTGAACAAATATTTTCTATTTCAAAAATGCATGAAAAATGTTGTTTGTTTTCCAAGAAAAATATTAATGACTTCATCGCTAAAAAACTCAGTTATTTGCATATTGGTATGGTTCAAGTTGCTGTTAAACCACTTACCCGAAAGGGTATTAATGCTTCTATTCTCATGTGTTTACGTGATGCTAGATTTAAGGTCTTTAAAGATAGCATTCTTGGTATGATCACTGCCTCTTTGTATGATGGTCCTGTTTACTTTAACTGTTATCCTGATATTACTCTTGCTTTGGATGATCCTAATATTATTAAAGCATTGACTTTGAACATTGCTTCTTCTGGTTATATTATGGATGAAGGTAGTAAACCTTTTGCTTTGATTTACCGTATTTATTACAGACTTTTGGGTACTCAGTTAAATCCTTGTTGTTTGAATCCCAGAGAACCCTCTGGTAAAACAATGTTAATCACATGTTCAACTCCTGATGCTAAAGTTCAAGTTCCAAAAATGATTCAATGGCAAGATATTAATCTTCCTACTGAATGGTTGTTGAATCAAGAATCTCCTGTTCCTAAACCTGTTTTTGATGAGCTTGATCTCACAAATATTCAACAATATCTTGATGGTACTGTTAAAATATATTTTCAAAATAATCAACCCTTGAGGATCAACGAAGGAAGACATTCATTTGCTGGATCTGAAAGTATTTCAAAAAGAGACCATGATGTCAATGAGTTTTTGCAAAAGAATTTTGAAAAACCCACTGATTTGAAATTAAAAGGTGTTTCAAGTGATAAATCCCAAATCAGCTCTGTTTACTATTCTACTAAGCCTGAATCTTCCTCTCTGTATGGCAAACCTACTACCGAAGAAGAAGATGATGCTAATTCTGTTTGTCCATCTGATTCTTATTTTCCTCCCATTGAAAATAATGTTAACCATTTAAGAGTTTTGACTGCTGTCAATGAAAATTTTGAAGTTGACATGACTCCATTGTTTGATGAATTTATGCTTCCTAAAAATAGGACAAAAAGAAAATTTTACCAAAATGATTTTGCTCAGTCTGAGAAAAACCGTGTTAAAACAAAATGGTTAGAAAAAATGAATAAGTTGAAAAGACATATTTTGTTCTTTGATTTTCTTGAAAACTATTATGTTTCAAAAGATGAAGTTTTCAAAAATTATTTGAATGTGATAAAGAAATCTAATTTTGTTAAAAATGACAAAACCATTGTCAGATCTAGTCATCCACCCCTTGAGACTATTTTGGTGACTACTGACAAAATTGATGTTAAAGCTACTCCTTTCAAAATTGCCGATGATCAAACTCCTGTTGTTAGCCTTATTGAACAAAACAATTTCACTAATGAATCTTTGCATGTTATTAGTCAACAGCTTGACCGTATTGAAGAAAAAATTGCTGAAAAAACTGTTTCTGTTGACAAATCTGCTTCTATTCAAAAACCTGTTTCTATCAAGACTGAGGAACCTTTGATTAATTTACCCAGTCATGATAACAAATTCAAGTTTAGAACCTCTCAGTCTAAACTTCTTGAAACTGTTGACAAAATGCTTTCTGATTTAAAAGTTAAAACTGAAGGTACTTCTACACGTACTCCTGCTGCTCTAACTATTTCAAAAAATGAAATTGTTTCTGATGAAAATACAGATTCTGATACTGTTTCTTCTGTCTCTGCAAAAAATATTTTTGATGATGGTTTACCCAAAATTAAAAGATTTGTTGGCAATTCCAAGCCCAGGTTTTTTACAAAAAATTGGTATTCAAAACCTACTCCTCCTGATATGCAGTTTGAAGAAAGACCTTTTCAAACTCAGTTTTCTGTTTCTGCTGATAAGATTTATGAATGGAATATTGATGGCTTTTCTGAACAAGAAATTATTAACAAAATGGGACATATGTCCATGGTTGGTATTGCTTATCAGAATAATCATGATTTTGAACAATCTGAAATTGTTGACCTTCTTACTACTGGCTTTTCTGGTACTCTTCGTGGATAGTGGGATTCATATCTCACAGAAGATTCCAGAGACTCTATTAAACATGCTGTTAAAAAGAATGATGAAGGCTTGCCTATTTTTGATGATCGTATTGGTCGAGGTGTTCCTGATGGTGTTAATACCTTGATTTATACTATTATCAAACATTTTGTTGGTACTCCATCTAATGTTTCATCTCGAATTTCTGACTTGTTAAATAATTTGAGATGCCCTACTATGTCTGATTATAGATGGTACCAGGATGTTTTCCTTTCCAGGGTGATGCAACGGAAAGACTGTTTCAAGCCTTATTGGAAAGAAAAGTTTATTGACGGTCTGCCTCCTATCTTTGCTCATAAGGTAAAACAAGAATTAATAGGTAAAAATGATTCTATTGACTATGATAATTTAACTTATGGTGATATTTTAAGCACAATTAAAAAACTTGGAATTAATATGTGCAATGATGAAAAACTGTTAAAACACCAATTAAAAAACAAAAGAAAAGCTAAATATGAAATGAGAAATTTTTGTGAACAATATGGTTTACCTCCTATTGCTCATTCTAGGCAACTAGGAAAAAAACATGATAAAAATCACAAAAATTATAACCATAAAAAACATAAAACTAATTTTAATGATTTCTATGCTAAAAAGAAAAATGTTTCTAAAAAACATGTTAACCAGCGGTCAGGTAAAGGTAAATGTTTCAATTGTGGAAAACCTGGCCATTTTAGTAAAGATTGTAAACAAAAACCTGGTAAGTTGAAAAACAAGTTTAACATGTTGAAAATTGATGATAATGATCAAGAAGAATTATTCAGAATCCTTGAATCAAACAATTCGTCTGATTCTTTGGAAGATGATCTTTCTTCTTCTGATTCTTGTTATCATTCTGCTGATGATTCTTCTGATTCTCCTAATATTAAACTTGGTTGTAGAGACTCCTGTTGCAATGTTGTTAAAACTGTTAATGTTCTCACTAAAGGTGAAGAAAATGAAAGCCTGTTAATAAAATTGATTGGTCAAATTGAAAATCTTGAATTACAAAAAGAATATTTGGATAAGTTCAAGAAAAACTTGTTAAAAGATGAAACTAGTAAAAAACTTAAATCAACAATAAGTTTTGAAGAAACTTTGGAAAGATTTAATAAAAAGAAATCCAAAGATTTAACTGTTAATGATCTCCAATGTGAAATTAATACTGTTAAACAGGAGATAAGTGAATTAAAACTTGAACTAAAACATATTAAAAGTGATAACCATAATCTTAAACAAGAAATGTTAATATTAAAAATTGATAAAACTATTGATCAAAATAAGACTGATGATGAACAAGATGAGCACAAGGATGGAGATGAATCCGGTCAACAGGCTCTTCTTTCTGATTACGGTAATGATGATTCTCAAATTCCTCTTGTTGATGTTCAACCTAGTCTTGTTAGTATTAACAAAATTCTTCCCCCAAAATGGTTCACAAAAGTGAAGATTTTTGTTTCCCATGATTATCATTTCACTGTTATTGCTATGATTGATTCTGGTGCTGATAAGAATTGTATTCAGGAAGGATTGATTCCTTCGAAATATTTTGAAAAATCAACTGAAAAATTGGTTTCTGCTACTGGCGCTCAAATGAAAATCAAATATGAATTGAATAATGCTCATATTTGCCATGATGATGTCTGTTTTAAGATTCCTTCTGTTCTTGTTAAAAATATGACTGATAAAGTGATTCTTGGTTTGCCATTTATAAATGCTCTGTATCCCTTCCTTGTTGATAATGATGGAATTACTACTGATCCTTTTGGACAGAAAGTAAAGTTTAAATTTGTTTCACAACTTGAAATTGATATCAATGATGCTTTAGATTCTCCTGCTACATGCTTCCTAAACAATTTTGAAGGTAATACTAGTAATGCCAAAATATCTACTATTACCACTGACTCTAATATTTCTAATGACCTTTTGCAGGAATCGAGCACTGATGCAAGGATAAATACCACTAGTGAGTGGGATAATATTAGTATTTATACCACTAATAAGTGGATTATTATGGCTCCCTCTACTGAGAGGAAAAACAAGGGAAAAGCTCCTGTACAGGACTATTCCCAAAACAAAATGCATGAAGGCGCATCTTCTGGGGTAAAACCCAGTGGATCGACATCCCTTCAAGGGTATGTCCCGGCAACGGTGGCATATTCCAGTGGTGATATTGTGATTGCTTTGCAGGAAGTTTTATCAAAAAATTTACAATTCCACAATGGAATCTATTCAGAACTTCCAGATTCTATTAAATTTATTCTTGATAACCTTCAAGCTGCTTTTATTCAAAACCACCATGATCTTTTAAAAAGCACTCTTAGAGCCCTGGAAATCCATCTTGTTAACCTTTCTGTTCAGAATGAAGCTTACCTAAGCCATTATGTTAACCTTATCTCAGAAAACCCTCTTGCTTCAAATAATGACCTTGTTTCAAACCTTGTTTCAAAAATTGGGGCTTTTAGAAGCCAACTTGCTAACCATCCAAATATTACAAATGATCCTTACACAAGTCAACTCTTTGGCAAAGAGGATATCCATTCAAAGGATAAAATGACTATAATGGGCACTGATTATTCTAGATTGAGCCTTAAGTCCCAATCTATGCTAAGAAGTGCTTTTGCCAACTTGCCATCAGATATACAATCACGTATACTAAAGAGCAAGGCTATGTTTAGGTCTTTTGACCTATGGTTCAAATGTTTCAAGAAACTTGTTACCGCCACTATTCCTGATCCTGATGAACTTGATGAAGGTGATAATGTATTTATCCAGTTGGACTGGTAAGAACACTTTGGGAGTACTCTCAGAGTGTATGAAAAACCATACCGATTTCCTGGTCTCTTAATTAATTATGATGATGGTTACTTTGCTGCTGATGATGATGATGATAGAGATCCTAACTGGCTTTCTCATATGTTTGAATATGGTTTTATCAGATTTCTAAAATTAACAAGCCATTACCAAGCCAGTCAACTTCCTCAAATTATTCAAGATACCATTAAAAAATTTACTGGCCCCACTATTTCCATCAGATGTTGGAGTACTTTGCCTAGATGGGAAAGAAATAACTGGATGAATGTCCAGCCTTCGAAACATCTTATTCTCATCAATGGTCATACTCATCAGGGGCAATGGCTTGAAGGGGATCCACATTTGTCTTTCAAAGACCCTTATGCTCTTGCAAAATGTTGGGGAAACTATTTTAATAATCAAATTATTGAAGTTGCTCGGAACCTGTGGAAGGATTATCATTTCATGGGAAGCACTGATAGAATTTCTGTTTTTGGTCCCAAGTCACGTGTTGACGCTATTGCTCGTTTACGTATTGCAGACCATTGTAATCCAAAGAGCTTTCTCATTCCAGGAAGAAGACCACTGGATGAGCCTATTTTATATTGTGGATTTTGCAACCAATATGCTATTTATCATGAGCATGATTGTGACTCTCCACAAGGTCCCTTTGATCCTTTTGATGGTTATCCGTCCGATGCTCCTTCTACTGATTGATTGTGTGGTCCTCAGGTTATTGTTACTACTATTCCCTATTTGTCTAGCCAGCATAATGGCCACTATTCAAGTACATGCGCACATGATGATATTCCTATTGACCTTTGTCAGAAATTTTGCTGATTTTATGCCTCACATGTTGGAAGTATTGCATGCTCTTGAAGACTCCCATCATAGTGCAAATTTTTTTGGCCTCTTTTGATGGCTTCTTTTAAGGACAGAAATGATGTGGCCTAAGCCTAAAAATGAAGGCCTAGCCCTTTCCGTATATATATATATATATATATATAAAAGTTGAAATGTAGTATTTATTGTTATTATGCTTATATTGTGTCACCTCATCCGTTATGTCATTGATTACGTAATCATTCTTTTTCTTATTTAAATTTTATTCCAAAATTTTGTTGACAATATTAAATATATAAATATTTTTTTGAGAATATATTAATATATATATATATATATATTGACTTTACATATTCATCTTGAGCGGTTTTAATTTTATATATAACTTTGCATTTACACATTCGTCTACTTTAATTTAGATGTTATAACTAAGCAATAAAATCAATAAAGAATTTAAAATAAAAAAACAATGTCTATACATATCTGTGGGGTCAGTAGCCCGAAAAATTGATGGAGTCTATAAAAGGTGGGCTCGCGGCCCAACGGCCCAGTCCGAGAACACTCATCAGTTCGAGAACACTCATTCGTCCGAGGATGCTCTTTTGTCCGAGGATAAGATACGTTCTTCAAACCAGCCTGTGATGTCGACGTAACTATTTTAATTGTCAATGATCTTTGTAGAGTTACATGCAAACCAAACTAATGGATATTGATCAAAGGAGGAACTGGAAAAATATCCCCTAAAAGCTGCTGCCCCCCGCATTAAATGCTTCCCACCTAACTCTCTGGCTGCATTAATGTGGAGGTGATACCTGAACAGTGATTAAGCAGCTTTATAACCACTAGGCGGAGGATCCGGGAAGGTCAGATGGGACAGAAGGAAATCCTCAGAAAGGAGCATACACGTGTACGGTGAAAGCAAGATGGAGAAGCCAGTATATAATGCGAAATCAGAATACGCTAAAGAGGGGGGATTCATTTGGAGAGTTTGGAAAAAGGAGAAATACTCTATCTGCTGCGCCAGAACTACGTCTTTTTCTATTGACCGGAGCTAGTTCTTACACCCACATCTCTACAAATTTTTATTGTAAAGGGTCCATTACAAATTTAGTCCTTACAATATCTATCTATACTATTATATAATAATGGAAGCTTTAAAATACATTTTACAAAAGCTCTTTTTGTGTCATGTCATTAGCAGTCTTTTTTAATTTTTTGCAATTTTTACCTTGTTTAACCTTTCATCTTTTTTAACCATTGTCTTCTTAGTTCAATTTTTCATTTTCTCCGATCATTGGTTTCTTAAATTTTTCATTTGATTTCCTTTATAAATTTAAAATTTTTCTCCTTTATATCTTTATAAATTCTACGATTTTACTTTTTCGAACCTTTCATTTACTTCCATCCTTCTAACCTTTCATCTTCATAAATTCTACGGTTTTAGTTTTTGAACCTTTCATCTACTTTTACTCTTCCTGTTCCAACTTGATTTTCTTATAAATTTCTTTTACTTCATTTCCAACTTTCTCCCCTGTTCCTTTCAAGTTGTTCATTGCAAAAAAGGTAAACTCTCTCTCTCTCTCTCTCTCTCTCTCTCTCTCTCCAATTTTGTCTCTTTTGATTTTTTTTTTTTTATATTATTGTTTCAACCACTTTTTTCCCCCTAATGATTCTTTTTGTTATTGTTAATTTTGTTAGGTTCTAAAAGTTTAGAATAATTAGCAAATCATGAACACAGACTTGTCTAGATATAGATCCTAGAGTCTATATAGATCCTAGAGTCTATATGCATTATTAGACAATGCTCAAGGTGATACAAGTCAAGATTCAAGAATATACAAGCTACAGAAAGAAGAGTTCAGAAATTGCCTGGTTCAGTTGATCGAAAAGCAGGCTTTATCGATCGAAATACGGGTTTGCAGAATTTTAAGTTCGGCCCAACAACAATTCAAGCCCAAAAAGAATTAGGGTTTCAAATCTACTTCTTCTAGTATATACCCTAGGCATGTTTTATTATGACTTTGGAGGTGCCCTTGTGAGATCTAAAAGGTTCTATGCCTTCCTCTATCAAAGTCACTGCCGAATATCACTTTCATATCTTTAGAACCGATCGATCTAAAGTTGTTGCATGAAGATCAACAATAACTAATGATCTAAACCTTCAAGGGTGATCTTGGAGTCACAAATAGGAGAGTTTGTGTTGCTAAACCTTTGAGTGGAGTTTCAAAGTCACAAGTGTGGGTGCTTGTGTTGCAAAGGCCAAAGAAAGAAGTAGTCTGTGGACTCGGAGCTATCATGGGGTTTTGGTAGTAAGTTTTACATGTAGTAGCAATAGGATGTTAGTGGTCTAAGTCTTATTGTAAACTTCAATTCTTTCTAGTGAATTTGCTTTTAATTACCTTGAGAATAGCTAGGTTAAATTCTCTCCAAATTTTTTTACCGGTTTCGTTTTCCTGGGTGATCATATCAATGTGTTCTTTATTTTCCATTGCTTTATATGATATGACTTTATTGTTTTAACTTAAATATGAATGATAAGCCTAAGTATTCACTTGGTTAATTAATTAGGTTAAACAATCTAGTTTACAGAGATTTAAAAAACCTAACAAATTTAATTGTCATTTCACTTTTGTTTCTCTTTTTGGAAAATTTGTATTGATTTTTATTCATATTTAGGTATTTTGGTATTCCAATTCACGATAAAAAAAAAAAAAATTCATTTTTTTTAGTGATTCAATTAGATGTTAAATTATGAGACTTTACTAAGTTTTGTTTATTTTTAAATCATTTTGTGTGAACAAAACTGTAGTTTTTGTAGAGAAAATACTCTTAATAATTGTATTAGAAATACTCTATAGTGCCACTTATTTAGATAAATGCAAAGGTTAATCAAATGGAAATAATTGAATGAGTGACATATTTTAGCTTTTGCAATTGTATTTTCATTATTATTTTTGTTATTGTTATTGTTATTATTATTAATTATTATAATGATGCACATAGAAACTTTTTTTTTTTTTTTGAGAAAGATGCACATAGAAACTTAATTATGAGATTTTGCTAATAATTGTTTATTCTATAATCTTTTTGAGTGGATAAATTTGCTGTTTCTGCAGAGAAAATAATCTTAATAGATTATAATAAAAAGCTATTTTTCTCATTCTTTTCTAAATGTCATAATTGGAAAATTTTAATCCACACTATATTCTATCACTAGCAAATTGGCTCATAATATGAATAGATGAAAATAATCTTAATATAAAATAAAATAAAAAATATATATATGATTTTTTATTTATAGGGAACAAAAAATTCATTACTTAAAAGTAAAAAAAAGACCCTTGCCCTTTGTTGGTTTCGTAAATAGTTATATAAAAAAAAGAAAATTTCTTAGTTAATAGTTTAATACATTTAAAATGAAATTCTCATATGAGAAAACACTATGTTAGTCCTAATATATAATTTTATGAATATCTTAAAAAATAAATTATATATTACATTTTATTTTAAAATAATTAGATATTTTCACGCATCATGTAGGGTTGCAATTAGTTATTTTCAAAAGCACAAAATGCTTGTTTTGTAATGTATTCTAATTTGATTTCATTTACTGTTTTTAGATTTAGTTTGACTCTATGAAGGATTTGGTGTCAAGATTTTCTAAAGCCAAATTTCTTGTTTGATCTCATTTTCTGTTTTTCTACATTAGATGTGATGAATTATCAATCATATGAACGTAGTGAAGAATGAGCAATATTTTGCAGTTGGTATTAATTACCTAAACTACTACACATAAAGTGCTTACATCCATAGAAACCTGAGTAGCAGAGCTTATGAGTAGACCACGAAATTCCCAAATCTGTGAGATACAAATTAAAATAGAGAAAAAATATATGCCAAGGAAAAATAATTACATACAAGAAAGTATTTACGTGGTTTGACAATTTGTCTATGTCTACGAAATTGCATGAATTTCACTATTCTTAGGGAAAAAATACAGAGTGTAGCAGTACATTTCTCTCTCTCTCTCTCTCTCTCTCTCTCTCTCTCATAACAACATAAAATCCTAATTTCCAAAAACAACAGCTTTTATATCCTGTGCATAGGATTTATAATGAGCTCTACGGCTTAGGCCTATTGGTCCAAGCCTCCGCTCTATAGACTAAGCCTCAAAAAATCTCCCATTAAAACCATAACGATATTATTTCAAGTCAGGTCATAATGTGGATCAAACACAACTAAGCTCCACAAAGCCCAACACAAAAGAGATACTAACTGGAACGAACTTGTTCTTGAGAAAGTGGTACATGGCACACATTTGAGTACCTTAACTGTGGCAATGGTTTCCTTGAAGGCTTATGCATTGCATTTGAAGTATTTTGCTTGAGCTACTAAAAGATAAAAGAATTCATTACAGATAGGAATTTATTGAAGGATTCTTAAGGGTGCTTGGAGAAGTTGAAGGTATTGATGGATCCTGTTTTATAAGAAGACTATCCATAGGGTGACATAGGTGGGTGAATTTTGAGAATAGGAACCCTGAACAAGGACTCTAGCTGAATAGGATGGTCAGAAGCCCAAGAGCTCACCACCTGAGGCCTATGAAAGGGCTATGGGAAGTTTAGATTTATTATAAATTAAATGACATTTTGATTGTATTTTTATGCGATTCTACTAAGAAGCAACATGATATGTTTTCAGCCCAACTTATACAAGGATTAGTTTATAGGTTTTATTGTTAATTTTGGACTCCCTCATGGTTGAAGGATTACATTTCTATACATTACATGTTAGTCTTTTCTGATAGGTAGATAGTGAGGAAGGGGAAAAGGTGTGATTCAAATTAGAAACATGAGGCACCGCACAATGTGTAATTACCATCAGACTATCTGATGCAGGAGCATCTACTAGGCTGTTTTTAGGTGTCTTGATTGAAGTCTAGTGGTTGCAAGCAGTGTTGAAGATGTTTCCTTGAAAGTTGCTGCTAAGACAAACTAGAAGGTCAAACAGTTCTTCTATAAACTTTCTTATATTGCATTCAATGGCAACCCAGCTAGTTGGAGTCCAATCTCAAGTGCAACCATTTAGGTGACACTTAAGGACCTTATCTAGGACTACAAGGCAGTGCCAAGTCAATTGGATCAGATTGGAGCAACTTGTGCAAACTGGAAGCCCCATCTATTCATTCAAGAAAGGTTAGTTACAGCTATCTTGCGTCTAAATAAGGAAATTGAAGCAGTTAGTTAGTTGGTAGCCACCCTTGTCCTAATTAGATGTTCTTGTTATTGGGTTAGTTACTTATATTAGTGTTGTAGAATAGACAACACAGATTTTCTAGAGACCACTAGAAGTCAACGCGTGGGAAATTTAAAAAGTAGAAAAGTACTAGTAAAAGTCATTGGCTACAGTAATGGGATTACGTGAAATTTGATCACATGAAGGGAAGCACCGCTGGGAGTAGGTACTGAAGCTGCTTTTTTGACAAATTCCATCATTTAGCCCTTGAAATATTTGATTTTGTCATTTTTAGTAATATTTGTTTTCTTAATAACTTTTAGATTAAAAATCAGAATAAAATCTTGTTTATTTTGGGACGTCTTTTAAAGAAAATGATTTTAATTTCCACAATTATCTCAAATTTGCTATTTTTGGTAAAATCTACATTTTTGCCATCTAATTTCGTGATTAGTGCGAATTAGGGTTTTTTCTAGATATTTTCCTAGTGGCCCTAGGTTTTTATTTTATTTTATTTTATTTTTTTTATTTATTTATGAAAGCTCGAAAATGTGTTGAAAAACACAAGAGCTGTTTAGACCCCCAAATAAAAATTACGGCTCGATAGATTTTACACAACTTTAATACAAAGTGCGGAATAGTGTAAAAGCGAGCGGATGAACAAGTAAGCTACTCTAATCCATAAACTAAGCAACACAGCAGTATAATGGAGTTAAATAAGAGTAGGGAAGAAGGATGCAAACACAGAAAACACCAAGACGTGTTCTCGAAGAGGAAACCGAAGAACTCGGCGAAAAACCTCTTCGCCGCCCTCCAAGCGGAAATCGATCCACTAGACAATCAGTTGGGATACATGGGTTAGCAAAAGACCCTCCAAGCCTAGTCTACCCGCTGTACCTAAGCCCTCCAAGCTCCTACTCCAACAAGGCTTCTCGGAACTGTGTCTTGTCCTAGTTATCCGGATCCCGCAACAAGCTCCATGTTGCATCTGCCATTCAAGGCTTCTTCCAATGCTTCCCAGCAGCACCAAAACGTCACACAGCACTCACAAGGTGTGATAAGTGTTTGGGCTATCAACCTCTCTAAGATATAGATAATGGAGAGGGAAGGGTTGAGGAAATACCACAAGCAAATGTATAGAGAAAGGTGGGGAAGACAATCTCTAATTACCAATGTGTTTGGCTAGGGTTTTCTCTCTGAAGCATTCCTCAACAATTGTGGGTAAAGATGGTATATATAGGAGAGGTGCAAAAGGTGTGACTCAAAAAGTACAGGCTGGCAGAACAGCTAGTCTCGCGGGTGTCTCGCGGGAAGGCCTTACCCGCGAGATACTCGCGAGACACAGTTGTCTCCACCTGGCCTGACTCTTCGCATTCCAGCATGTGCCTGGCACATGTTTTACTTCACGGGATGCTTGGTCGCGAGATACCCGCGAGAATCCTTCAGTTCTTCAAATGCTTGAGTCTTCAAAACACTCTCTCTATCACACAACCCTTACAACAAGTCCCACAACAAATACAGGGTTTTAAACGATTGAACATAATTACAATCAAATTTGGCACGGAATAAAAGCCAACAAAAACACAGTTGTAAATCACAACTTTACAATTTATTTTTACTATTTCATGATTAGAGCGAATTTAGTTATCAAATTAATAAAAATTCAAAATTTTGTCTATTGCTTTTCTCTAGTGGATTCCTAGAACCTGTCTTTTTGGATTCAAGGACCCACCCGTGGATTTGAGGATTTAAATTAGAAGCTAACATGTTTAGTTTCTTTTCATTCAAAAAGAAAAATGTTTGTTTTCTTTTAGCTTTCGCGACATCTAATAGTTGTAGCCAATATTAGTTTTACACTTGGCAAGTCCCTCTAGCTGTTAGTTGCAAACAATTTGTATAAGTACTCTTGTGGCCTCTATTTGTATAAGTACTCTTGTAGCCTCTATAGAGGCCACAAGAGTACTTATACAAATTCACTATAATTAAAAGGCTAATTACAATAGCTATTGTAATTAGTCTTTTAATTATAGTGAATTGAAATCCAAGCCTTGTGCTTTCCTTGAAACTTAGTATTCTTGCAAGGTTACTAACCACCAACTAAATGTTCTAAGCAACTCTCTTTTTTGCAACCAAAACAACTTAGCCTACACACTTCCTTAGACCACTATCACTTGAATCACATTAAGTGTAAGTCATACACGAATGAGAAAAGTAGGAACATGTGATAGTCTATATAAATAAAACATAAAACATTGTCTATTCTGTGTATACATAGACATACAATTGTTATTTTTCATGAGCAGAGTAGGTGTATACTACAAATCCTCTTCCCACATTGAGTGTTTCACGATGCTTCACTAATCATAATTTGTTACACATCCCTTTTTCTTTCCTTATAAGATAACCTAAGTTTCAAATAAATAAATAAATAACTAGACACATATGATATATTGTAATTGGTGAAACATAAAGAGGATTTTTATTCATAGACGTAGTAATAGATTTTTTTATTTATTTTTTATTCATAACATGATATTCCTTGTAGGAGTTATGTGACACATAAAAATATTTTTTTACCACTTTTTGTATTCCACAATATACTCCACTCATGACAACTTAACATGTATTCTTTTCACTTTCTTTATAAAATAACTAAAGTTAAAATGAAAATAAAATCGTACACGTGACATGCTACAAAGAGAGGGTTCTTGCTAATATTAAACAAACGATTCTATTGAAATGGACAGGACAAAGATTTTTTTTTTTTTTTTTTAAAAAGGAGGAAAGATGACCATGGACTCCTTATGAAGGAGAATGTAGTACTGGTACAAGACAAAGTGGAATTTTCTTACGAATGACTAGACTATAAACCTCACTCATGTCCAAGTCATTTACAGTAACACCATCAGGCAACTCCCAGTCAAACCAGTACAAGAGATTGGCTAACGCATATTCAGCTCCTATGATAGCAAATGATATCCCAGGGCAAACCCTACGCCCCATGCCAAAGGGTATGAATTGTTCATGATGGCCTTTGAAATCAATTGAATTGTTAGCAAATCTCTCTGGGAGAAACTCCTCTGGTCTATCCCATAATTTGGGATCTCTTTGAATTGCCCAGGTATTGAACAAGATCCCTGTTCCTGGAGGAATATCATAGCCTTCCAGTTTAGTGCTCCCAGATGATGCTTTAGTAACCATGATAGGAGCATGTAACCTCAGAGTCTCTTTGATAACACACTTTAAGTAAGAAGTCCATTTGATCTATATCAGTCTCATCTACCTTTAATTTCTCTCCTACCACCCTTCTTACCTCTCCTTGGGCTTTCTTCATCACATTAGGATTTTTCACAAGCTCTGCCATTGCCCATTCCATGGTTGTTGAAGTGGTATCAGTTCCCATAAACATGTCCTGTAAGATGTACAGAAGGGAAAGCTTTAGTTTTAGTCTTTTGGGCATGTGTGTGCAGTGGTGGAGCCATTATCATGTGGATATTATGTGGTAAGATTAAGAAAAATATTAGTTTTTACCTAACTTTGATCCATTATCTTGAAGATATTAGGCAGGTACAAAAGGAAATAAAAATACAAAAACAAACTAACCCATTAAAAAAAATTGTAGCCTATCCTATTTTAGAAAATTTCAATAATCAAATAACCTATAAACTGAAGTTCTTTTCAATATAGACAAATAAATTATATGCAAAAAACTGGTCCATGAAAATTCTTAGCATGCTATTTAGGAGAGGGAGAGAGAGAGAGAGAGAGACCAGTAGGATTGCTTTGATGTTTTCTTGAGTGAGATTGATGTCAAGCATGCCATTCTTCTGAAGATTTAAAAGAATATCCACAAAGTCTTTCTTATCAGATTGGTCACCACCATCACTCTTCTGATGTTCCTCAATTATTTGATCAAGGACTGCATTTAAGGCATTGGAAGTTGTTTTCAATCTTGCAGAAAATCCAGTCAGAACATCCAACCATTTCAAATATGGAAAAAGATCCTCAAAGCAGAATGCTCCTATAAGTTACATTGCTCTCCTTGACAAATTTCCAAGACTCTGGCTACCATCTTCTCCTTCATACTTTCGACCAAGGGCAGTTCTGCAAATTATATTGCTTGAGATATTAACAAACATCTCACCAAGATCAATTGTTGCTCCATTCATACATGAATCTCTTATCTTCTTGACCATTTCCGCAGCTTCTTCTTCCCTCACAAATTGAAATGCTTGCACACCCTTTTTTGGCTTAAAATTTCAAGAACACAAATTTTCTTTGCTTGTCTCCAATACTCACCATAGGGACAAAATGCAATGTCAGTGCATCCATGGAAGAGAACTCTTGTTGCCCTTATCTGGGGCCTATTTGCTAAAACTGTATCATGGGTCTTCAAGATCTCTCTAGCTATCTCAGCGGATGAAACGACAAGAAATGGGGCATTTCCCAAGTGTAAGAGCACTAGAGGGCCATACTTCTCAGAGACAGCATGAAGAGATCGGTGGAGGAGTGCGCCTATCTGGTGAAGGTTGCCAATTATAGGTAGCTTTGGAGGAGATAGAGGTAGGTTGAGTTTACCACCTCTAGTGTGCTTTAGGAAATAGAGTAAGGAAAAGAGAAGAAGCAAAGAGAATAGGAAGGGGTTGAACAAAGTGCTTATATGCAGCTCTTGCCACCATTGATGCAATAAGGTAAGTGGATCCATTCCTTGTTTAGCTCTTCTTTTCTCATCAAAATAGTATCCAGTAAGAGACTCTAGATAAAAACACCCATATGACTTAACCCAAAAAAAAAAAACCACTAGCGAAATTTCAGCCTCAAAATCATGAAGCTTTCAACAAATGTCAATGACCAGGCTGGAATGCTTTTTGAAATGTGAAATCTGAATTGTTTATGGTTCGGAGACAAAACATTTGGATATTGGTACAAAATAGTATAAGATGTTTACTATAAAAAATTAAGAATGAAGATATACCTAATATTTTCAACCCTACAACTACTGTAAAATAAAGTGAGAAATATAAATATTAGCTGGCTGATTTATATTAAGATCTGTTGATATCCTAAATGTGAAGTTATAGGAGAAGACCTTTGGGTACCATTATGCAACATTGTTTCCAAAAAGAAGATATATAGTGAAGTAATCAAAGTGTGGGCTTACTTTAATACGCATTTGAATTAGTTTTTTTTCTTAGAATTGGGAATCGTAACGTTGATGCATGTGCTCTTATTTAATGGGGTTCTTGTATGGGTTTGAATGGCTTAGTGTACATGCTTTTTTGACGAGGGTTGTCAATGCCCTTGACGCATCCAATTATCAGTATAAATTTTCTTTGTTTAAATAAACATTTTCCCCCTTTTTTCGATGAATGAACAATAGTTCATCTGGACGGAACCAGGATTCGAACCTGGGGGGCCAAAGCTTAAAACCAAAAAACAATTATGAAAATAAAAACTAACATCTATTTCATATTCAACAAAATACTGCATACAAAATAAGTATTTTTTAAACATTTCATATTATAAAAACATCAACAAAGTATAACATATAAAATAAGTGTTTCTTAAATAATATTATTGACTCTTGGCCACACAAGGACTTAAATCACAACCACACAAAGAATTAAATTAAATCACAAAAGACAAACACAAGTTCATATATATATATATATATATAATATATTGGCCACACGGCCTACACCACACAAAGTGACAAAGAGTCAAAGACAAAGTTTAATGACTTAATACCAAAGACTTTTCTCTCAAGCTCAGACATAGTACTCACATAATGTAATAAAGTTATGCCCTTATTACTAGCTAGCTCAGACAAAGTTTTGCAGAACTCACAAGCTCAGACAAAGTTATGCCTTTATAGATAAAGTAATAAAAGTATAAAACCAAAAAAAAAAAAAAAAAGTCACAAACAGTCAAACACAACACAAACTACAATCAGAACTCACACCACTCCCTAAAAAATTGCAGAGGGCAGAGGTAGAGCAATAGAGCAGAGAAAAAAAAAAACACAAATATGAACTTGGGAGAGGAGAGAAATTTTTCAAATTCACCATACCTTAGCCAATTTAACTCGTGTGAGTGTGAACACCAGTAGATGTAGATCAAGGATCTGGTTAATAGCAACAGTAGCAAGCCAGCAATTGTAGATCAAATCTGATATGAGGAACAACACAGTAGCAACAGCAGATGGCAGTGACGGAGGTGTTGGGGTTTTTTTTTTTTTTTTTTTTTTTTTTTTTTTTTTTTTTTTGGAGAATTAGAGGCGTTGATGTTAGGACATATGTGATTCAATGTTAAGAACATATGTCACTATTTTATGTAATTGGCTAATCTTTTGACAAAACGCATTTTACTTGTAATTTGGTAGATCTAGAATATGTTTAATACTTCAAGAAACAAGGTTTCAAGTTCAAGTGTTAAAGCCATGCAAGTCTGTCCAAGAATCAAGTGAAGAAATGCTGTTCATTAAATCTCAACAGCTAGTATCTATCAAGGTTTAAGAGAGCTATTTTAGCCCGAGGCTCGACAGTTGCTCGATAGATAAGGTATCTATCGAGATTTATGAAGTTCAGTTTTTCAGAGTTGATTTTCATCCAATCCATGAATGTATGTTTGGGATTTCTTTTCTCATAACCCTAAACATATGTAAGGATTATTTTTAGGGCCATAACGGGTTACACATAGTTGCATAAGAGCACAATTCCACAAGTGCGAAGAAAAGTGTGACCGGAAACCTAGTTTCCCTAGTACTTCTTTCTCTTGAAGAAGCTGCTATGTTTGTACATTATAGGATTTTGTGACCAAGCAACTTCATGATCTTTATCGTGTGATGAATAGAAGAACTTTGCTGCCAACATCTTTCTCAAGTTGGTGATTAAATCGCGTATTGGGATCCGTGTAATTGGTTAGTCACGTACTGGGAGACATGCATTGAAAATGAGAAATTGTTACTACAAAACAAGTCCAATTAGGTATTAGGGCAAGGGTTCAACTGTAAGTTGGTATAAGGTACTGGGATTCTTTTACTTGTAACCGCTTGTTTTGATAATAGTGAATTCTCGAGAGTGGTGATCTTAAAATCACTTGGTGGGGTTTTTGCTATATAGGTTTTCCTTATTCGTAAACAAATCATCGTGTCAATTTATTTTCCACTGCATACTTTAATTAATTGGTGATTTGTTTGTGCTACCATACACTTTATATGTTAATTTGATTAATTAAGAAACTTGGCTAATTAATCAATTAATATATCACAAGAGGTCAATACATTCTTGGCCTATTAGTTGAGGTTGAGTGGAGGAAGAATGAGGTAGAAATTTGGGAATTGTAATTTAGGTTTTCTGGAATTTATTGTTTTATGCGTGATTTTTGTTTAGTCCATATTTATTTTTTTATTTTGTAGTTAGGGCATGAATTTTATTTATTTATTTATTGTTTGTAGGCCAATATCTAAATATTTTAAAGGAGGAGAGCCATATATATATATATATATTTAAGGGCAAATCTTAATTTTTTGTATACCAGTTTTTTTTTTTTTTTTTTTTAAATTGGGGGGTGGGGGGGGGGGGGGGGGGGAGGGTGCCATGGCCCCTTTTTGCCCTACTGTAGGTCCATCTCTAGTTCATTAGATCAATACTAAAACACTTAGGTAGCACAATTGGAACAGTTAGCAATACAAAGAGTAGACGAAAGTATCACACAACAGAGAACAAAAAGACTTAGCAATGTGCTAGCTAGCAGCCTAGCAATAAGAAGGGTTTGTATATGAGAAATGCATAAGAAATGCCCAATTAGTAGCATAAAGCTTTGTTCAATACAAAATTAAAGGACCAGCCCTTGCTTTCAACCGTGTTCTTAACTTCCCATTTGATAGCTCAAATGATAGCCTTTTCAAACTTGATCAGTTGTGATCAGAAAGCAAAATCTATTATCAGTTGGTGTGATCAAAGTCTGAAACCACAAAGGCTGGTGTTTGATTGTGGTAAATCAAGTATTCAAGTGGCTCTTAGAGTCATTTAGAGGTTTTAGTCATGAAGCGTGAGTGAGTCACCTATGAAGCATTTATATTATCAGAGCTTAGAGGTTTTGAAGTTGTAGAAGGTTTTTGTAGTATGATAATCTACTAAGATTGTAGAGTCTAGATAAAGGTTTCATGCTCGATTGTAAAAACTTCTCTTGATTATAGTGGATTGTTTGTCAGAGGAAGGTTTCCCTTGTAGTGGTTTTTCCCTTTGGGATGTTGGTTCATTGGTTTTTTGTTTAGGGTAATGTGACCTCAATGTGAAGCAAAGTGAATCGAAATGCCACATTGATGTAGATTAACAAGAAATGGGTTTTTTGGATATGAGTTTTGTCACAAAATTACTAAAGGGAAAGAGATATTGTAATTAGGTTTAGAGTTGGCAAATTCCATAACAATGTAATTATCAAATGAGTGTGTAATTCATTTTTTAAGATCAAGATCATTTGTTCAAGAAACAACTAAAAAGAGAGAAGAATCTATAAGTTTGACAATCTTTTGATTAATCTTCAACTAACCTTCGATCTATCGAAGAGCAACAAAAAATTGCAAATTCATTTTGTTGACCTGTTTTTCTTGAAGCCATTTGATTATTTTCAACCCTTTTTGAAGTCTCCTATATAAGGACTACTGTGAATCACTTCCACATGGCTAGAGAAGCAAAAACAAAGTCCTAAACAGAGAAAATATTGTAGCCTCTTTTTTGTGATCCTCTAATCTTTATCAATTGGTGTGATCTAAGTTTGAATCCATAGAACTCAATGTGTCACTAAGGTAATTCAAATCTTCTAAAGGTTCTTGGAGTCGATTAGAGGTTGCTGTTGTGAAGTGCAGGTGAGTCATCCATGAAGCATCCAAATAATTGAAGATTTTAGAGCTTTTGAAGATGTAGAAGGTTTCTGTAGTAATTTATTAATGTATTGGAATTCGAGTTTAAGTAAAGGTTTTATTCTAGATTGTAAAAACTTCTCTTGATTCTATGGATTGCTTATTAGGGAAGGTTTCTCTCATTGTGGTTTTTCCATTGGAGTGTTGTTTCATTGATTTTCCACTTCATCCTCAAATCGCATGTCTTGATTTTATTGCTTTATTGCTTTATCATATGGTGTTTGTGATGTAGAACAGATAGCACATGCCTTCTTGGAGCAGCAGGGGCGTAGGAAGTCATGACGCAAGATCAAAGGGGTACCAGTAGAGGTCATTGGGGCGACAGTGTCAGAATTACATGAAATTTGGCAAGTTGAAGGGAAACAACACTTTATCCAGACTCATGAATGCCATGAGCATTGCCTAAATTTAGGCAAATTCCTTCGTTAAGGCCCTGAAAAGTGAAAATAGTGTTTTTGCTATTTATAGTAATATTTGTTTTTCCTTAATAACTTTTAGTTTAAAAGTCAGAGTAAGGTCCTATCTGTTTTGGGACAATCCTTAAGATTAGTAGTTTATGATTCTACATTTAACTTAATTTTGTCATTTTTGGTTAATTTCGGTATTTTGTCACCTAATCGCGTAATTAGTGCGAATTAGGGGTTTAGATGTTTTTCTTAGTATTTATGTGTTTTGTAGCCGTCAAAGGCAAATCAGATTATTATCAATAAAAACAGACTTTTTGTCAAATTCTTTCTCTGGTGGATTCCAATTTTTTCTCCTTATGGATTCAAGGAAAGCCCTTGTAGATTCGAGATTTATTACCAGAAACTAATAGTTTAGTTTCTATTCCATCAAGAGAGTATCATGTGTGCTTTCTTTAGACTTCTGTGACATCAGTTTGTTAATATGTGGTAATTAATCTATGATGAATCTAAATTAACTAATTGGTTAATTTGTTAAAAATTTTAACTCGGTTGTTAAATTAACATTAGGGTTCTTAACTTCACCTAATGGATTAATATTTTAAAAATTCTCATCACTAAATTTTATGTTTCCATTCTTCTTAACATGCATGCCAAATGTTGTATTGATGAGATATTATTTATTTTTTGATTCATAAATTCATGTTATATGTATAATTATAAAATACAAAAAAAAATTATATATTTTGTAAATAAAATTACTATTTTTGTCTAATTTTGAAATTTTGTAAATGTATAAGGTATAAATATTTAAAAAAAAGTCCAACAGCCATTGATTTATCTAAATACACTTTTAATAAAAAATAATTGAACAATATTACATTTCTAAAAAGTTACACTAGGTGTAACCAAATAACATGGAGTCATTGTGGAGGTTCATAGTCATAGCTAGGTTTTTATTTGATGAGCGTAGGTGGGTGAGGGTGGCGATGATAGAGATTCTCGTAAGCTCCGGAAGAAAACTCTTCTCTTACTATTAATGTTCAGACCTTCAGAGCTGCGTTCTTCTATCGGAATCTTCTTCATTGAATTATCTTTGCTGTCAGATACATCCAATGGTGTCTTTCCACCACCTTTCAGGCCAAAGGTAGATTATAGAAAACTAAATTAAATTATTATAGGACAATTGATATGCAACTAGGAAAACTATAAACCTCTTTTCTTTTTCCTTGAGTATACTTTGAATTAAGAAAAAGAAACAACATCAATAATAGAAAGGAAACGCTTGTCTTCTCTTCCTTTAAGACTCCAAAGATCGAGCAAGGGGTAGGGGGCAGAGCTTTAGTTCCTTTCGACTTACAAGAGGAAACGTGATAAATTATAAAATATCATTAATTCAACATCAGAGTGCGTGTTGAAGTATTTAAGTAAAATTATTCAGTGTACTCGGTATATTATACTAATCTATAAATCCCACACATGTGGTTCACATCTCATTTGTGAATGAGATGCAGTACAGTACCAACTGTACTGAATAATTTCTAATCATAATAGGATTTTATAGTATGGAACTTCTCATGTTAAATGTGATAGTAAAAGAACAATTATTGCCATAAGTTAGTGATGCAGAAGTTGCTGGAAAATCACCCAAGAGAAACAATAGTGCCACCAGGGCTGCCATCAACTTTGCTGGAAAGCTAAAAACATTAACTTCTTGAAGGTAGTGATTAGTTGACATTTCTTATGAGCTAGTACTACAAATCTTATTAGGACAATGGAAGAGCCAGGAACAAGATTTAAAGGGTAGGGCCTCCCACAGGGGAGATGCTGTTCAGATATTTTTATGCATATTATTATGGATAAAACTTAGCTACACAATTAGTTGTAACCTTAAGCTATAACCTTACTTAAAAAAGTTAACATTATTATATATTTTGAAAATCTAACCGTTGAATTGCATGTTCTTTACGCTCTTAATATACATATCAAATTTTGTGTCAATAAGATATTATTTACTATATGATCAATAAGCTTATATTTTATGTAAAACTTTAAATTACAAAAATTTGCAAATTAAACAATTCATTGATAACATAGCTATTAATCTTTAATTTTTCTAGAAATTTTGCAAGCATAGAGTATATAAAATGAAAAAGTAATCCAATGGTGGATTTATCAAAATTTATCTTCGATAAAAAGATATTGAGTAAAGTTGTAGTCTTAAGCTACAACCAATTTATTAATTAAAGTTTGTCCTATTATTATTATTATTATTATTATTATTATTATTATTATTATTATGCTGATGGTAGGGTTGAACAAGAGATAGTGCTTTAATGTCATTTACTTTGTGCACTACTTGGATAGTACTGTCTTAAAATGCGTTTTTGGTCAACTTTTTTTTGGTTAGAATTGGGATTTTATTAATTGGACTTCTGGATTCATAAAATGGGTTAAATATGACTAAGTTAATATTCCAAGAAGGCCTGTTAATATCTTGTGGTCAAATTCAGTGTTAGGCCTTGGTACACATTTTATTCTGCTTATGCTACAGTTTGATGTGAGGTATAGTGTTGGGTTTTAAGTAGGGGTGTCAATTCGGGTTAGCATATCGGGTTCGTGTCGTGTTCGAGGTAGGGGTATTCAACTAAATAACTCAACCCTAACCTGACCCATTTAATAATCGTGTCAGAATCCTTCAACCCTAACCCAACCTGTTAATTAGGCAGGTTGACCTAACCCAACCTATTTGACATGCTTAATAAACGAGTCGTGTTGGGTTGACACAAATGTAACACAACCCATTTCAACATGCATAATATTAAATACAACATCCATCTAGAAATAATTTTTTTTACATCCCAAAAAATAGTGCATACATTTCAAGTCTTCAACCCACATTCAAAATAATATAGTTCAACAAAAATATAACATTCATCTAGAAATAAGTTCTTTACACTTCAAAAGAAGTGCAACACTTCAACCAAAATTCAAAATAACATAGTTTAACAAAAATAAAATAACATAGTTCAACAAAAATATAATATCCTTGGAACTCGCCAAATGCTAAGTATCAATATTGAAAAATTTTGAGCAAACTTCAAAGTTTATTGTACAAAACCTGAAAAGCATTATGCAAAAGGAAAAAAAAAAAAAAAAAACACATTAGAGAGAGAGAGATAACTGGCTTGAGAGTTTACACTTGAGTTTGAGAATTGGCGTGAGAAGAATAGTATGGCTGAAATAATAATAAAAATTAGATATTTATAAGAAGGTTTAGAGGTTTAGGGTTTGTACGGTTTAGAGATTTAGGGTTTGTAAAGTTTCAATTTTCAATTACATCATTTGTAAATTTTTGTAATTACTCACTTTTCTTTTTAAATTTAAAATATATGTTGGATATAAAAGGTATTTGACAAATCAAAAATAAAATAAATATTTATTTGTTATACGAGTTAAACAGGTTGTGTTAAGTGGGTCATTTTGGGTTTGACCCAAATAAATTGGTGTGTCAAACGTGTTTATTGCGGGTTACACGGGTTGACCCACTTATGACATGTTTCTTATGTGTTGCTTTTGGGTCGACCCGTTTATAACCCAAACCCATTAAGGCCCAACCCTAACCCAAAAAAACCCATGTCGGGTTCGTGTTGTGTTCGCGCGTTGGGTTGAACATTGACACCCCTAGTTTTAAGTATGATCTATAATGGGTGAATATGTACTGTATATAATATAAGACTAGGTCCCCCTTTCCCCTCCCAATAACATTAGACAAAACCCTAGATCATTTGTTCAAGAAATAGCTTAAGTAAGTTCAATTGTTGTTTGACTGACCTTTAATTATTGAAGTGAAATCGAAAAAATTAACGTGTTTTAATTCTATTAAAGTATTCTAAATAAAGGATTACTATGTATGACTTCTTCACGGCTAGAAAGGTAGAAATAGAGCCCTAAACAAAGAAAATATTGTAACTTTCGTCTTGAGATCTGAGTTCTAAAAGCAATATCTTTATCAGTTGGTGTCATCAAATCAAAGTTTGAAACTAGAATTTGTAATGTGTCACTGCAGTAAATCAAGGAGGGTTTGGTAGTGAAGTGCGAGTGAATCATCCGTGAAGCATCTAGATAATCAAAGAGTTCAGAGATTCTGAAGATGTAAAGGGTTTTTATAGTAAGTTAATCAACTGAGATTATAATCTAGGTAAAGGTTTTACGCTAGATTGTAAAAATGTCACTTGATTATTATGGATTGCTTATTGGAGAAGGTTTCCCTCGTATTTGGTTTTTTTGTTAGGGTGTTGCTTCATCAATTTTCTACTTTGTCACTAAACTTTCTCTTAGCTTTACCTATTAATATATATATATATATATATATATTCAAATTAGTTATAGCTTAATTACCACAAATTAACATACACAATATCATAAAGCAATAAAATCAAGCCACTCAAAGTTTTAAATTGGATTTCAATTGTTGTCTAATTTTGCGTCACATGTCCTATTTAAGTTTTTTTAATTTTTGTTCCAGGTGAGTTAATGAGGTGCAAAAGGCCAATCCCATTGGTACAAATGCTGAAGGAAGAATTCTCTGATCAACTGCTGGGACAGACAGATTGGCGATCTTCCATTAAAGAAGCACTATTATCACCGGATGAGAAGGATCATTTGAAGGTACTCAAAGATTATGCTCTAATGGCGGGAGAATTGTACAAAAAGCTGTCTAGAGGAGTTCTAGCTAGATGCTTGAGCCCTAATGAGTCCACTAAACGATTAAAAGAAGTTCATGAAAAATCTTGTGGCCCTAGCGGTTCTGTCAGTCTCTATAGATGCCTCCAACGGTTAGGCTATTACTGGCCAGAAATGGGCAAACAAGCTGCCACTGTCCAAGAGCAATGTACCTGCCAAAATGATTTTGACAGGATGGAATTATGTGCAATCCTTACCACCAACGATTGGCGTGTACCTTTCCTTGAGTATCTCATAGAAGGCATCTTGCCTGACAATCATGAAGAGGCCTACCGCTTGAAAAAATCGGTTACTCGTTATTTTGTGGAGGGAGGTATTCTTTTCATGAAAGGATTCAATGGGGAACCTTTGAGATGCCTAAGGACCCTCGAAGCACAATCGGTTATGCAAGAGGTACATGAGGGAGATGTAGTGACCATCAAGGCAAAAGGCGACTTCTCTAGCAACTACTCAATCTTGGGTATTTTTGGCCCACCATGAAGCAAGATGCAGTTGAATGTGTGAAGACATGCCATACTTGCCAAGTCCATGGGAATCTCATGCATACTTACCCTATCAACCTCCAAAACATGATGACTCCTTGGCCATTCCATACTTGGGGGCTTGACCTAATAGGCCCCATTAATCCACCATCCAAGGGTCATATTTGGATACTAGTGGCCATCGAATACTTTACAAAGTGGGTTGAGGCCATCTCCCTAAAGAAAGCTATAGGCCCAGCTGTAGTCAATTTCATCTGAGAGCACATAATTTGCAGGTTTGGTATTCCTCACAAGATTGTTACTGATAATGGCACTTCTTTTGTTAAAAAAGATGTCTGAAAATTACTTGACCATTGCCACATCAAGCACCGCAAGTCCACTCCTTATTATCCACAAGGCAATGATCAAGCGGAAGCTACCAACTGAGTGCTATTGAGAATTCTCAGCAAGATGGTGCATGAATATGAGGGTGGCTGGACAGAACACGTGCTAGAAACTCTGTAGGCATACCAAAGCTTAAGGAAAACAGCCATCGGACTATCACCATTCTCTCTTTTTTATGGTACAGAGGCTATATCTCCAGTTGAGCTATTGGTTCCCACTCCAAAGGTTGTTCATGTACAAGAAACAGACATCGATGTTGCCACTTGTGTAGAAATCAGAACTACAGACCTTGAAACCTTGGACGAGACTCGAAATCTTGCCTATAACAGCACCCAGCAGTATCAGTAGCAGATGGCCAATGCTGACAACAAGGCCACAAAATCCAGGGTTTTTGTTAGGGACAAATGGTTGTAGAGGCAATTGATCATATCAAGAGGAATCTCTTAGCACCCTCTAAGTTTGCCCCAAGTTGGGCACCCTTTAAGTTTGCCCCAAGTTGGGAAGGGCCCTATCTCATAAGGAAAGCCAGTGCCAGTGGTTATCATCATCTAGCTACAGCAGAGGGTGAAAGTCTCGCGAAACCTATCAATGGCAAATGGCTTAGGTTGTACTATGCTTAACTCAACTTTCAAGTAAGTACCGAGTAACTTTCTTTTGTATGGTCTTAAACTACTACTATGCCAAATAAAGAATTAAGCATTGCCTTTTGCCTCAAATATGAACTTCTTATATTTACAAGTACTTAAATATTACTTTCCATACATAAACATACATACTCTAAACTATGAACAAAGTCATAGCCCTAACAGGTAGGCATCTTGAACCAAAATAATCATGAACACAATTAGTATTTTCCAAATTATGTATATGATTCCCATGACTATATTTTAGCTTGAATATATTATTCTTTGATAAATAAAGCATTTTTCACAAAATAAATTCATGTACTTGTGCATAAACAAAGACACAGCTTGTATAATTGGGAAAATATCAAACTACCACATAAGGTTCATACGACTGGTGCACCTCTGCACAAAACACAGCCTACATAGATAAATATACCTAAGATACATAACATGTTTCATTACTTCACAATTTAGAAACAAACTATCCAAAAATACCAAACTACTAATAATGATAAAAAAAGCTAGTCAAATAAGCCATCACCAAAGGTCTCTGCTGAGGAAGAAGCGCCCCCAACTGATGATGACTGCATCAATGCATCACTTTGACTCAGCAGAAGTGAAAGCTCAGCTCTCTTTGCTGCTATTTCTCTCTCAAGATCAGCTATTTTCCTTGTGAACTCATCATCTCGAGTAATACAAGTCTCAGCAGCAGCCTGAATCTTGTCAAGGATGAATTGAACCCTGAATTTCATAAACAACAAGTCTTTAAGGGCATTCTTCCATTCAAGAACTCTCTGCAAGTTTGAACTCTTGAGCTTTGTACGCTGCATGTCTAGCAGCACTGCAACAAGCAATTCAAGACCAGATCTCCTCAATGGGGCACCTAACTTACATCTCACCTTAAAGTGTGGATGTTTCCTTATAATTGTTGCCAGCAGTGGTTGACCTTCTACAGGAATTTCAGACCGTTGGAACATGACAGTGTTGCTTAAAAGAGGATGAAAGTCAGTTGCCACTTTTTCATTCTCTTCATCTTCTACAAATCCTTCAAAAAATTCTTCAAGGCTTATTCCCTTAGTAGCACCACCAGAAGACTCAACCCATGGCTCTACAAAAGAAGTGAGGCATGGTTATGTCCCCAGCAATAGCAAAAAAGTATTCACACAGCCAAGTATTGTCGGAAAAAAAAAAAGAAAAAAAAAAGGAGTTTACTTTACTATTACATGAGTGATTCAGAACCACCATACCTAGAGGTTCTTTGCTGTGGTGTACATCATGAATGGATAGAGAAACAGCATGTCCCTGGATGGGCACACTAGCAGCAACCTCGCTAGTAGTTACAGTGACATTGGGGTCCTTGCCAGCAGACTCTTTGCTGGATTCCTCAGCAGCAGCCTTTCCAGTAGTGACAGCACCAGTGGGACTCTCACCAGCCATCTCTACATCCTCATCAGTTGGGCCTAGAGAACAAAGGATGTTAAGAGGGGAAATGCGAGAAGAAACCGAAGCGAGGAACGGTAGTTTACCAAAGTCAGCAGCTCTATGCTCAAAATCATGCTCCTTTGATTATGTCTCTTCACTATCACTAGACTATTACAGCCATGAAAGCACACAATTAACATCAAATAATGAAGACAAAGAAAAAAAGAAAAAGAGAGGCAGAATAGAAAGACTATAAAAAGATAAGGGTTTTAGAAAGATACCTCTTCTGAAGTTTCAATGACCTGTACCTTACCAGTACTAGTTTTCCTTCTATAGTGCTTCGTTGGTGATGATGAGCTAGTAAGGGCATTAGATGGGACATTGGGCTTAGTAACATGAGCAGCACCAGAACTGGATTGAGCAACCACTAGGGGCTTGGGGCTGCTAGCCTTAGACTTTTCAACACCTGCTTTTTGTTGTCTCACCTTCTTGGGCTTTTCTTCGGATGAAGGTGATTTGCCACAAGGTCTTTTGGGTGCACCAGTGGCTGGGTTAGACTCGGGGGCTTTTGCAATAATATTCTTTTCACTTCATTCCATGGGAACATCACCCCCGTGGACCACCTAACCATTCAGATAAGCTCTCCACTCAGCAAAACCCAAGTTTTGTCTAGCAGCCCAAGCTGACGCTGCCCTTGTATTTGGAATAAGTTAGGCATTTGAAGAAAGCTCTCTTGAAGGAGGACTTATCACCACCTTATCAACTTCTCGGCTTTGCACATAACCTTCAAAGGTACTCATCACTTTCTTCCAATACAATTTCATACTTGGGGTTGCATACCCCTCACGATGCCTACTCGGGGCTAAAACTTTCTCTATCTTGTCAGCCCAATACTCTAGGGCTATACCATGCACTAGTGGCTGCTATGCCTCACCCAAAGCATAAACTGTGGTGTTAATGTCTAGAACATCTTGGTCAAATTTGAATTGTCTCATGACTCTATGTGGGTTGTACTGTGTTAAACCGAATTCGTCATCTCTTGGGTATGGAATAAACAAGGGCGATGTGATGAGTAGGAGATTAGGGATTTTCTCATTCTTATTTAGCCTAAACTCCTGGGATCCAGGTTTGGCATCCGGAAATGGGTTTGGGCACTGAAACCCAACTGCAACATATGAGTAGGGCTTCCAAGCAAAGTGGCCTCTATCATCCAACAGTGTAATGGATGGGAGGTTCCACACTTTCAACCCCATCCATTTCATTAATAAGGGTAAGCCATCTTCAAACCCAAGAAATTGAAGCTCACCGTTAGGACCAGCAAGTCCGATCACCCAATTGCTCGCCTTTACATCACCGCCATCTTTACTAACTTCCGTGTAATCCTTCGAATGCTCCCACATGATAGTCTGCAGCAATACCACATTGATGCTAGACTCTATAGTATGATAAGGAGATCCCTCAAGCTCGTCACTACGCAACCTATCTAGCTCAGAGTATAAGGTGCCTAAACACAGGGTACCTAAAGGCAACGATGCACCTCCACACAACACTACAACCAGAGGAAAAGTAAAGGGTTTCACAAACTGAACTGGAGCAGTATTAAATACACACTTACTCATCCATAAAGCCAAGAACGCGGCTCTTCTGACATCACCATTCTCAAAATTTCTAAACTTAGAGATCCAAAAGGAAAACCTAGCTGTATTACCTCCCCATGAAGCGGAGGTACCTCCGAATGTCTCCAACAATTTACCAGCAATCTCCGATTCTCCATCAAACAACTCCAACTCTAAAGGATTGACATCTCCCATGCTGGGCAGCAAGCATATTCTCTCCACTTCTTCAAGTGTGACCGTGGTCTCACCCCAAGGGAAGAAAAAGGTGTAGGTATCGGTGTGCCAATATCGTACAATGAATCGAAGCGCCCTCACATCTTAGTACATATTCCACCCACGGGATAAGACCATGGTTTCAAAAATTTTGGCATCCCTCAAAATTTGACAAAACCCTTCATCAGCAACTTCTTGCTCCACCCAGTCATTCCAACCAACAATCATGACACAAGGACACAAAAATTGAATAGGAGTTGGCAAGAGCTCCTTTAGCTAGAACCGCAGGTCAAGTACACCAGTAGTAGCTAGGACCCACGTTGCCTCATGGCTAGGGGCTTCACCTCTTAAAATCCACTTCTTTGGCACCACGAGAGGGCTAACCTTAGAAACTCCAACCGCTGGGAATAGAGCAGACGAATAGTACCATGGGTCTTGTAACAGCAGCAGGGGCTTCCATGGTCCAACCTTCACATCGTCACCCTCAGCAGCTACCTCAGCTATGCCCCTAACCGTAGCCTCTCTTTTTGGCACAACCACCTAGCAGTCCTGACATTACTAGAACCTAGCGGTTCATCTCCTTCAGCCATGGCTAGCAAAACTAGAGGTATTGTTTCTCAGAGAAAAGAGAAAAGGAGTAGAAGAATACCCACGGCCACCGCGGGAAGCAAGAAAATTGTGGGACTTTTTCTCACTTGGTAGAAATCAAAAAGGAAAAGGAGAAATAATGCAGCTTCTCACCAAATCCTGGCCGCCGCTCTCTCTCTCTCTCTCTCTCTCTCACTCTTGGTTGAAGACAATGGAAAAGAAAAAGAAAAGGCTCTATTTCTCTCTCTGTTTGGCCAAAAATCTCAATCACTCTCTCTCTGCCTTGGTCCAAATTGGTGTTTCTCTCTCACCCTTGGCCAAAAATAGGAAAAGAAAGAAGAAAAGATGCTTTCACTACCTTTCTCCCTCAGTTTTTTGGTCCAAGCAAAAAAATAAAAAAAGAAACAACCAAGGCCAGCCCTTTACTGGTAAACGTGAAGGGTACAGATGACAAGACATGGGGAAGAGACCAGCATTTAATGCCAAAAACCTGGGGAGTAACTGAAGACCCACTGAGTGTTGAATGTGGGAAAGTACTGGATGTGGGGAAGTTATAGAAGCCCACTATTTACAACTGCCACCAAAATTTCAAACTCGCACGTGTGACCAAGCAGAAACTGCTTACACGTGACTTAGGGGGCTAAATGTTGAGGTACAAATTTTCGGGCCTTAATTTCATTAGCCCATTCACAAAAATACCCGCACAAGCCCATAAATTATTTTAAGCTCACATAAATATTTCCTACGTATTTCTCAAATATTTTCCATGATTATTGGGCTCCCACAAATATTTCCTATAAAAAGCCCCGTAAATTACCTTGGGCCTTCTCATAAATATTACCCATTATACCCTACATATTATCCAACTTAAATTCTTCACAAATAATACTCGCCATATTACTACCAAAATTGGGTCACAAAATTACACTATCTCCACACAAAGCCTAACATCATTTAGCTTGTGGGCAAAACCAAAAGAAAGCCCAAACTCCCTAAATCCCACTACGATGTGGCAAATTCAAAGCCCACTATGATGTGGAAAATTCAAAGCCCTCTACGATGTGGCAAATTCAAAGTCTACTACGATGTGGCAAATTCAAAGCCCACTACAACGCGGCACCTTTATAAAGCCCGCTACGATGCGGCACCTTTATAAAGCCCACTACAACGTGGTAAACTCAAAGCCCACTACGATGTGGCAACTTCAAAGCCCGCTACGACGTGGCAAACTCAAAGTCCGCTATAATGCGGCATCTTTATAAAGCCCGCTATGATGCAACACTTCTACTAAGTCTGTTGTTACACGACAATATTTTACAAAATCTTAAATCATTTTTTTACAAAACCCAAATATTTATTTGGCACTATTTTACAAAGCCCAAATATTCATTTGGCATTATTTTACAAAGCCCAAATGCTAATTTGGCAACTATTTCATAAAGCCCAAATGTTATTTTGGCAACTATTTTATAAAGCCCAAATGCTATTTTGGCACATATGTACAAAATCAAAAATTATTTTGACACTTATTTTACAAATGCTAAAGTCCCTCATTCATGGGAAATATAAATTACTCACTATATATTCATCTCACACTAAGTTTTCTCCATTATTTGTTATTATGGAACTCATGATATTTACTTATTCATTTATATTAATGGTTATGATGTAACTGTTACTATAGAATTTTTCCCTCACATTGTTGTATTAGAAGACTTTTCTCCAGAGCTAATGGATGATGAATCTGAAAATATAGACATTTCCCTTAATCTGTGAAACACCTAACAGTTGAGAGTTTATTCTGTTTTGTATTATTTTACTGTTGGGCTATTTTCTACAAAAATATTTTACTATTGGGTCATTTTCTGCAGAAACATTTTACTGCTGGGCTATTTTCTGCAAAAATGTTTTACTGCTGGGCTATTTTCTACAGACACATTCTACCGCTGGGCTATTTCATACAGAATGCTTTTTAACTGTGCTGACATGTCCGCTGTAGGGATTTTTCATGGGCCACTCTTGTCAGTTCCAATTTAAGCCCAAGGGATAAAATATAGTGGATTTCTTGGACTTTCATCGATAGCCTTTGGGCCATGCATTGAGCCCATCGTCGAGTTTCGGTTTAGACCCCAACCTAATATAAATCTTATTTGTCGAAAAGAAAACTTTTTCGCCCCCAACAATCTCAAAATGTAGGGACCAATGATGTTTTCGCCTTATATTTATATAAGACTTTTGTGTAATAACTAATAAGTGTCTATACATACATACATACATACATACATACATACATATATACACACACACACTAGCCTTTGAGCGTGCATGAACGCATGCTCAGAGGATCTTTTATTTTTTTTTGAGTAGCACGTGATTAGAGACTTTTCTACTTTTTGGATAGCAACCACTTAGAAGCTTTTTTTTTTTTTTTTGGGATAAAAGTTAATAATTTGCATCTATTATAATTTGTGAACAAAATTTTCAAGTGCTAAAGGTTGTCATGTTGTAAACTAAATTTTTTTTTTTGATTAATTTTTTTAAAAATTGGTAGTTATGAGCTTATATTTAATGAATGGAAATCATCTATATCACTTTTTGTGTATCAATCTATGTTCCACCAATCACTACTTACCCCATGTATGATTACTTTCCATTCTAAGCTTCAGTTATTTTATATGGAAAGTAAAATCAAAACATGGCAAGTAGTAATTGGTGAAACATAAAGTGGTACACAAAAAATGGTACAGAGGATTTGTATTCATATTTAATGGTAACCACTTAGTACACAACCAAAACTAAAGTTTAAAATGCTAAAAACTTACGTTGTCAACTTTTTTATTTATTTAATTTTTATTTTTATTTTAAATGGTAGTTATGTAGTTATATTTAATCCTAAAAGTTAGGCACATAGTATACATCCATAAGTATAACTAAAGTTTAGGATGCTTTAAAGAGCAATATATATATATATATATATATATATATAAGGAAAGGCTCTCAACATTAGCATCTACTATTAAATCACTAATAAATCCTTTAATTTAAAAAATGTATTTTCTTTTAAAACAAATTGCTGTGAAAGGCACAACAAAGGGAAATATTAAATTTCATATAAAAGAGATGGGATTGAGAAAAATGAAGCCAAATTTTAATAGTTTTAATTAATTGAAAACGTAGTGTTATATTGATAAATATAGGCATCGGTAGGATATTTACAAAAAAATGGTCTTTAACAACCACTTGATAGATTGACTACCACTTTATGTGAGCCTTGAATCATACAATAATTTTTGTAAAGTCTCTAACTCGAATTCATCCAATGTGCCTACTATGTGTCGGGGGCGAAAAAGTTTTCCTTTTGACAAATAAGTTTTATAATGGGTTGGAGGTCTAAACCGAAACTCAACGATGGGCTTGATGCACGGCCCAAAGGCTATCGGTGAAGATCCAAGGAATCCACTATATTTTATGCCTTGGGCCTAGATTGGAACTGACAAGAGTAGCCCATAAACAATCCCTTCAGCATATACATCAACAAGATTAAAAAGCATACTGTAAGATATGGCCTAGCAGTAAAACGTTTCTGCAGAAGATAGCACAACGATGAAGTGTCTCTGCAAAAAATATCACAGCGGTAGAGTGTTTCTGTAGAAAACGGCCCAACAGTAAAATAATACAAAACAGAATAAATTTCCAACTGTTAGCTACTTCACAAATTAAGAGAAATGTCCATATTTTCAGACTCAGCATCTGTTACCTCTAGAGAAGAGTCTTCTAACACAACAATATGAGAGAAAAAGTCTATAGTGACGGTTACATCATAACCAATAATAGTAAATGAATAAGTAAATATCATGGGTTCCATAATAACAAATAATGGAGAAACTTAGTGTGAGATGAAGGGAGAGGAAGAGAGATCCCAGAAAGCGCAGCAAGATTATTATGGTGCCATGGAATGCTCATGAATATAGTATGTGTAGTAAGTAGAGATAATCATTTGTAAGTAGTATGAGTAATGAGTAAGAGAGTATGGTGAGTAGTGTGAGTAATGGGTGAGAGAATATAGTGAGTAGTATGAGTAATGAGTGAGAGAGTATAGTGAGGCTGCTGGAGCTTTCTGTTGGGGTAAGTAAGTGTTTATGAGTAGAACTATGAGAAGTGTTTGTGAGCTAAGAGCTGGGGAACTTGGCTTTTAAGCTTAAGACTGAGAACTCAGTGACTTTTTAGAGCTTAGGGAAGACTTTTTGCAAAGAGGTTAAGGAAAAATATTGGTGTGTAGCTTAGTGAGTTGGTTTGAGTGAGTTGGTTGAAGCATTAATGGAGAATTCCATTTATAGTTGGGTTTTAGGGAGTAATTAGCAAATAATATTTGCTAAATCTTTCTCAATCTTCATAAAATCTTTTGAGAATCGTTCTTAAGATTTTTAGCTAAGAGTAGTAAGCTCAATTTTAGAAGGTTGTTGCTGTTTTGGGTAGTAACATCTAGGTTTTTGGCTTAGTATTAAATGCTGATTAGCATTGACTGATTGGATTAGAGCATGTTTTAGGCTAATGATCTTGGATATGTTACTGCTAGAATCAGAGTTCCCTAGGGCAGATTGGACCACCCCAAGCCAGGTGTCAACCTTGGAGCCCTTGCTGGAAACTCTGCTGGGATTCCCTTGGTGCCCTTCAAACCACATTTCCTTAAGTTTCCCCATTTAGGGTTCATGTGCTTGGTTCATGAATCAGAGAATACACATTTTTAGTATGAAAATGAGCTGGTTTCATCTTGTTTTAGGAGCTTTGAAGGCTTTGTCATGGCAGCTTTGGGTTCTTGACTAAAATGAGTTGGAAAAGAAAGAAGTGACAGCTGGCTGAAGCTTTTCCGCTTTCTGTCACATCCATCTCAGCTTTATGTCACATGAGGAATGATGGGCTTTCAGCTTGTGAAGGAAGGATTCAACCCTTAAGGGACATGTGTCCTCTTTTGATTTGATTTAGACAAGTTGGGACTTGTAGGAAAGGCTTCAGTTGTTTGTGTTGAGATTTGGCTGGTCACTTTACATAAGCTTTCAACTGTTGGATTCTGTGTGTAGGCTGGGATGACCCAGCTGGGCTTTGTAGATAAGCTTCCTTGGGCTTAGTTATCCCTACAAGATGAATAGTTTTGCCATGGGTGATATTCATGAGCTTTGTAGTTAGTTGATTATGGAAAGAATAGACATAGTTCCCATAAATCTTGTGAAAGCAATATTTTTTGAGAGATGAGTAATTCATATTTCCCATGAGTTAGGGACTTAGCAAATGTAAAGCAAGTGCTGAAATAATACTTAATTGTGCCAAAATGATATTGGGCTTTTACAAATAGTGCCAAAAGAATATTTGGGCTTCGTAAAATAGTGCCAAATAAATATCTGAGCTTCGTAAAATAGTGTCAAATAAATACTTGGGCTTCGTAAAATAGTGCCAAATGAATATTTGGATTTTGTAAAATAGTGCCAAATAAATATTTGGGTTTTGTAAAATAGTGCCAAATGAATATTTGGGCTTCATAAAATAGTGCCAAGTGAGTATTTGGGCTTCGTAAAATAGTGCCAAATGAATATTTGGGCTTTATACAATAGTGCTAAATGAATATTTGGGCTTTGCAAAATGATTTATGGTTTTATAAAATATTGAGTGCTGTATCGTAACGGGTTTTGTAAATGGCGCCGCATCATAGCGGGCTTTGTAAATGGTGCCGCATCGTAGCGGACTTTGTAAATGGTGTCGCATCATAGCGAGCTTTGTATTTGCCACATTGTAGTGGACTTTGAATTAGCCACATCGTAGTGGGGCTTTGAATTTGCCACATTGTAGTGGACTTTGAATATGCCACATTGTAGTGAGCTTTAGGGAGTTTGGGCTTTCTTTGGATTTTGCCCACAAGCTAAATGATGTTGGGCTTTGAGTGGAGATAGTGTAATTTTATGGCCCAATTTTGGTAGTGATATGTTGAGTATTTTGTGTGAAAATTCTAAGTTAGGTAATATGTGGGATATAATAGGTAACATTTGTGAGAAGGCCCAAGGCAATTTATGGGCTTGTGTATGGAATATTTGTGAAGGCCCAATAACATGGAAAATATTTGAATGGCATGTGGGAAATATTTATGTGGGCTTAAAATAATTTTATGGGCTTGTGTGGGGTATTTTTGTGAGTGGGCTAATAAAATCAAAGCCCAAAAATTTGTACCTTAACATTTAGCCCCCCGAGTCACCTGTGAGCAGTTTCTGCTTGGTTACACATGGGAGTTTGAAATTTGGTGGCAGTTATGAATAGTGGGCTTCTGAAACTTTCCCACGTCCAGTACTCTCCTACGTTCAGCACTTGGTGGGTCTTCAGTTACTCCTCAGGTTAATGGCATTAAATGCTCGTCTCGTCTCCATGTCTTCTCATCTGTACCCTTCATGTTTACCAGTAAAGGGGTAGCCTGGGCTATTTCTTCTTTTATTTTTTGCTTGGACCGAAAAACAGAGTGAGAAATGTAGAGAGAGCATTTTTTTTTCCTTTTCTATTTTTGGCCAAGGGTGAGAGAAAAACACCAGTTTTAGCCAAGGCAGAGAGAGAGAGTGACTGAGATTTTTGGCCAAACAGAGAGAGAAATAGAGCCTTTTCTTGTTCTTTTCCATTGTCTTCAATCAAGAGTGAGAGAGAGAGAGAAAGAGGGCGGCGACCAGGGTTTAGTAAGGGACTACATTATTTCTTTCCCCCCTTTGTTGATTTCGGCTAAGTGAGAGCAAGACCCACAATTTTTTCTTGCTTCCCGTGGTGGCCGTGGGTATTTTTTTGCTCCTTCTTTCTTTTTTTTTTCTGAGAAACAATACCTCTGGTTCTGTAAGCTATGGCTGAAGAAAAGGAATCGTTGGGTTCTGGTGGTGTCAGCACCACTGGGGCGGCTATGTTAGAAAGAGATGCTACTGCTAGGGGCATAGACAGGGCAGTTGCTAGGGGTGATGATGTGGAGGTTGGACCAGGGGAGCCCTTGCTATCGTTACAGGACCCATGGTATTGTTCATCCCTCCTGTTCCCAACAATTGGGGCCCCTGAAGTTAGTTCACCTGGAGTGACAAAGAAATGAATCTTGAAAGGTGAAGCCCTTAGCCCAGAGATGGCATGGGTCCCAGCTGCTACTGGTATACTTAACCTGTGGTTTCAACAAAAGGAGCTCCTGCCAGCTCGTATTAAGTTTTTGTGCCCTTGTGGCACAACTAGTGGTTGGTCTGACTAGGTGGAGCAAGAAGTTGTTGATGAAGGTTTTTGCCAAATTTTGAGGGATGCTAGAATATTCGAAGCCATGGTCCTATCTCATGGATGGAACATGTATAGTGATGTGAGGGCACTCCGGTTCATGGTGCGGTGTTGGCACACTGATACCCACACTTTTTTCTTCCTTTGGGGTGAGACCACGATCACACTTGAAGACGTGGAGAGGATATGCTTGCTGCCCAGCATGGGAGATGTCAATCCTTTAAAGTTAGAGTTGTCTGTTGCAGAATCTGATATTGCTGGTAAATTTTTGGAGATGTTTGGAGGTACCTCCGCTTCTTGGGGAGGTCATAGAGCTCAGTTTTCCTTTTGGATCTTTGAGTTTAAAAATTTTGAGAATGATGATGTCAGAAGAGCCGCATTCTTGGCTTTATGGATGAGTAAGTGTGTATTTAATACTGCCCCGGTTCAGTTCGTGAAACCTTTTACTTTCCCTTTGGCTGTTGTGTTATGTAGAGGTGCATCATTGCCTTTAGGTACCCTATGTTTAGGCACCTTGTATTCTGAGCTAGATAGGCTGCGTAGTGATGAGCTTGAGGGATCTCTTTATCATATTATAAAGTCTAGTATCAATGTGGTACTGCTGCAAACTTTCATTTGGGAGCATTCAAAGGATAATGTTGATGTTAGTAAAGATGTTGGTGATGTAAAGACAAGCAATTGGGTGATCGGACGTGTTGGTCCTGACGGTGAGCTTTAGTTTCTTGGGTTTGAAGATGGCTTACCCTTATTGATGAAATGGATAGGGTTAAAGTGTGGAACCTCCCTTCCATTACATTGTTGGATGATGGAGGCCACTTTGCTTGAAAGCCCTACTCATATGTTGTTGCTAGGTTTCAATGTCCAAACCCATTTCCGAGTGCCAGACCTAGATCTCAGGAGTTTGGGCTGAATGGGAATGAGAAGACCCCCAATCTCCTACTTATCACATCGCCCTCATTTATTCCACACCCAAAAGGTGACGGGTTCGGCTTAACACAGTACAACCCACATAGAGTCATGAGACAATTCGGATTTGGCTAGGATCTTCCAGATATTAATACCACAATTTGTGCTTTAAGTGATGCAGTGCAACCATTAGTGCACGGTACAGCCCTAGAGTATTAGGCTAATAAGATAGAGAGAATTTTGGTCCCAAGCAGGCATCGTGAGGGGTATACAACCCCAAGTATGAAATTGTATTGGAAGAAAGGGATGAGTACCTTTGAAGGTTATGTGAAAAGCTGAGAAGTTGATGAGGTGGTGATAGTTCCTCAATTGAGAGAGCTTTCTTCGAATGCCCAACTCATTCCAAACATAAAGGCAGCTTCAACTTGGGTTGCTAGAGAGAACTTGGGTTTTGCTGTGTGGAAGGCTGATTTGAATGGCTAGGTGGTCCATGGGAGTGATGTTCCCGTGGAAGGGAGTGAAAAGAATATTATTGCAAAAGTCCCTGAGTCCAACCCAATCATCGGTGCACCCAAAAGACCTCATGGCAATCACCTTCATCCAAAGACAAGTCTAAGAAGGTGAGACGACAAAGAGTAAGTGTCGAAAAGTTTAAGGTTGGCGGCCCCAAGCCCCTAGTGGTTGCTCAATCCAGCTCTGGTGTTGCTCAGGTTACTAAGTCCAGTGCCCCAGCTGATGCCCCTGCTAGCTCATCATCACCCTCAAAGCACTATAGAAGGAAAACTGGTGCTGGTAGAGTACAGGTCCTTGAAACTTCAGAAGAGGTATTTTTTTAAAGCCCTTATCTTCTTACAGTCTTTTTATTCCACTTTTCTTTTTCTTTTCTTCTTTGCCTTCATTCTTTGGTGCTAACTGTGTGCTTTTATGGCTGCAACAGTCTGGTGAAGAAATGTAATTAGAAGGGCATGATTCTAAGGGTACGGTTGTTGATTTTGGTAAACTACTGTTCCTCGCTTTGGTTTCTTCTCACGCTTCCTCTGCTGACATCCTTTGTTCTCTATGTCCTTTTGATGAAGACATAGAGATGGCTGGTGAAAGCCCTACTGCTGTTGTCATTGCTGGAGAAGATGCTATTGTGGAATCCAGCGAGGAATCTGCTGGCAAGGACTTGGATGTCGCTATTACTGTTGGAGAAGCTGTTGCTGGTGTGCCCAGCTAGGGACAAGCTGTTTCTCTAATCGTTCATGATGCATATCATGACAAAGAACCTCCAAGTATGATAACTTTGAATTGTTCATGTGAATAGTAAAATATGCTTCTTGTTCAATAACACTTGGCAGTGTGAATGCTTTTCTACTATTGCTGGGGATATAATTATGCCTCTTTTCTTTTGTAGAGTCACAGGTTGAGTCTTCTGATGGTGCTGCTAAGGGAATGAGCCTTGAAGAATTTCTGGAGAGATTTGCAGAAGATGAAGAGAATGAAAAAGTGGCAACTGACTTTCATCTTGTTTCAAGTGACACTGTCATACTAAGTAATTTTTTATTTTAGCAATTAGTCATATCGGCATTTTCATTTATCACTTAACGGTGGAGATCATTTTAATACAATACCAAAAGGTTAAAGATTGCCACAATACAAAAATGTTAAAAATTAAATTGACACATTTGAAAGGTCATGGACCAAATTTATACACGACGTAAAGCTTAGAGACCAAAAACATAATTTACCATTTATTTTTTTATTAAAATATACTTTCATATCTAAAATTATTATTACAATTGAAGTCCCTTTACATTAATTTCAATACGAAAGTAAGAGACAACAAATTTTGTAACAAAACAAGACAATGAAGAAAAATTACATGGAACACGAGCACAACTGCACAATCCTATTAAATTGGATAGATTAAGAAGAGTACAATATTGGCACAATATGGAGAGGATTTTTCCTAAATGCTGTGAGTGCATTAGCTTCAGTCATGTCCAACTCTTCTCCTTGTGCATTAATAGTAGGCAACCTCCAATCAAACCAGCACAAAAGGTTGGCAAGCAAATATTCCACTGCAGCAACAGCAAATGCCATTCCTGGGCACCCTTTTCTTCCACCTCCAAATGGAATGAACTCGAAATTTTGACCTTTCAAGTCATTTGGGTTGTCTATGAATCTCTCTGGGATAAATTCTTCTGGCCTATCCCATAGTTTAGGGTCCCTTTGGATTGCCCATACATTGACAAATACTCTTGTTTTTGCCGAAATATCATAATTAACCTCCAAATTTTACACTTTCTGATGTTTCTCGAGGTGCAGAAAGAGGAAGTGGTGTATGTAGTCTTAGACTTTCTTTGATGATACATTTCATGTAATCCATTTGACTAATATCATCCACATCTATCTTCGACTTATTGCCCACCACTCTTCTTACCTCTTCTTGTGCCCTTTTCATAATACTTGGATTTTTAATGAGCTCTGCCATTACCCATTCCAAAGTTGTTGAAGTTGAATCGCTGCCTCCAATAAGCATGTTCTGAAATTATGAAAAAATGAAACTTTAGGTATGTTTCCAAAGGTAGGATATTATCTCCGTCTAATATAAATTCATTTTATGGTTTAGGAAAAAAATTACCTAGTTAATGACATATATTGAGTGCTACATCATTTGAAATTTTAAATGACATAGCACTCTATACTTTATCAGTGATGATGCCGAAAAAATCACCAGTGAGCCACACGGCACTCGTACGCTCTAAACAGCACCTGCACAACACAAAAGCTGAAGACCTTAAGAGGAGTACCGGTGTGCTACCGGCCAAATATCCTCCGAAGGTCAAGTTAGAACTTCTCACAACTCTAAAGTGCTAGAGCGGGGTTAATTATGCGTACCTCGATATGTGAGGGAATTGGGGTTTTTATAGTAGTAGAGGGTTGATCTCTTTTTCTAGGAGTAGAAGTCTTTTCCTTATAGGATTCCTCATGAGCGTGGATCACGGAATCCTTTCCTTATAGGACTCTTAACACTAAGCGTGGAATACAAGTAATTTCCTTATTAAACATGCGTGGTGGTCAAGCCATGGGTTTATATCAACCCGTTGGCCTTAGGGCCGTCAGCTGTCTTTATCCCCTTTAGCTATGTCGACGTCAGCTCCTCATTACGTTCGATGGATGGCCCAAGAGTGCCGTAGTACTGTCCGTCAGCCTTGGAACCTTCAGTCTTCTTTAGTGGTCTATTCCCGTCAGCTTAGACTATAGGGTCACTTGCACATGGAAACCTGACGGGTTGAAGCCTAGTTTTGTTTGGTGTATCAATCAGTTTCAAGAAATAAAACAATTTCAGATCCTAGAGGTGTGTTTAAGGGACACAGAGAAAAATACCAGTAGGATTGCTTTGAGGTTCTCATGACGAAGCTCAAAGCCAAGCATGCCATCCTTTTGAAGTTGGAGGAAAATATCCACAAAATCTTTCTTATTAAGATGTTCATCATCATCACATTTCGCTGTCTTGTAGTGTTCTTCAAGCACCTCATCAAGATAAGCATCTATTTCTCTACCAGTGGATTTTAGACTTGGTAAAAGTCTCGTAATAATATCAATCCAACCCAAAGAAGGGAAAAAATCCCCCCCAAAAAATGATGCAATTAGCACCATTACCTTTCTTGGTAGTTCTGTAGGCTTGCCCATACCATCCTGTTCTTCAAACTTTCTTCCAAAAATAACTCTAGTAAAAATGTTGTTAGAGGTTTCAATCAATAACTCACTTAGATTAATAGAAACCCCTTTGAGGCACGAGTCACGTACCTTATTCATCAATATAGCAACTTCTTCTTCACTTACATAATGGAGAGATTGCACTCTTTTGATGCTCAAAAGATCATGGACACACACTTTCCTTACTTTCCTCCAATATTCACCATAGGGTGAGAATGCCAAGTCTATGCATCCATAGAGTAAGAAATTGGTAGCTATGGTTTTTGGCCGGTTTAAGAAAACTCTGTCATGTATTGTCATCATTTCTCTTGCCATATCTGCAGATGACACCACAAGGCTTGGTGCATGACCGAAATATAAGAACATTAGAGGGCCATACTTCTTGGAGAGGGCATGAAGAGAACGGTGTGGGAGTGATCCAAGCTGGTGAAGATTTCCAATGATAGGAAGCTTTGGTGGCGATGGAGGTAAATTGGATTTCTCACTGCTTCTAATGCATTTGAAAACATGTAGAAAAGAGAAAAGGAAAAGAAGAGAAAGGAGAAGAGTGAAGGTAATTTTGTGTAGCTCTTGCCATGATTGTTGAAACAATGGTTGAAGAACAGCCATTTTCTCCTTAGGTGTAGTGTTTTTCTTTTTTTCTTTTTTTCTTTTAGGTGCCCTGTTAAGTGTTTAGCACAATGCTATGAACGCCAATCACAAGGTATATATCATAGTTTTTTTGGGGTAATATAACATTTAGGAATATCAACCAAAAATACATTTAGGAATATCAACCAAAAATACATGTCAACGTCCCATTTAATTGAATTATATAAACAAATGGATTCAATTTCATATCATACTTACCGGAATGACTCGTATTTCCCATATCGAAACCTAGGCCTGTACAAAAATGCTACAATTTCGATTTGGTTTAAATACTAGTCATACCAGGATCATTCTGGCCGTACCGGAGCGAATACTGGATTTTGGCTAGTAAATGGATCAAAACAAAAGTCTTGATTTAGTTGAAATTTTTTGAGAAATAAGAGGATTATTTTCTAGATCTATGAGAAAGATGGACCTAGAAGAATAATATTAGTAAAATAATTTTTCGCCACTTGCTTTTCTCCTTCATTTCTTTTAAATTGAAAACTGAAAATAAAAAACACTATAGTAAAATAATTTTAAAATTTGTGAGTAGTAATATAAGATCAATTTTTAATAAAAAAATTACTAAAAAATAAAATAAAATAAATAAACACAAACAAAAGCGCGTTTTGAGCTTTCCATACGCACACTTATATCCGCTGTGAATCTCTATGCAAATTTTGGAATCTGTGAGATGGGAAGTGATAAAGGCAAATGTTTATGTTCATTTCTCACTCATCCACATGGTCAAGTTGCCTGTATTGTACTTTTATATATTTTTTCTAGCTATACTTTCAATATTAGTACAATAGAAAATTAGTATATTATTTTAGTATAATAGTGCAGCTTTTTCATTGATTGAAACGATATTGTAGTTTTTAATTTGCTTAAATTGTACATTAGTATAATAGTATAATGTAGTTTTTTGATTGTGTAGTTTTTAATTATTTTTAAATTGCACATTAGTGCAATAGTATAGTATTTAGTTTTTTTTTTTTTTAAATTGTATACATATTATTGTTATTATTATGAGATTAAATTCTATAAGGACATAGTCTAAAACTTATATTTTATCTCTCGAATTTCAACATGCTGCATCATCTTATTACATATTTAAGAATAAGTGCAATAACACCCAATCAATTGTAATACCCACCCATATGGCCATATATAAATTTAACCAAGTTAGGAGTTTATTGAGATGTTATTCGGTATGGTAGGATATATTAAATTTTTAAAAAAATGCTAATGTGTCAATCTCTTATTGAATAGTGTAAAATATGGGTTTTACACCTCTTCCTTACCAAATTTAGACTCTATTATTATTACTCCCTCCGTCCTACTTTTTTTGTCCTGTTTGAAAAGTCAAACTTTTTAAGGGAACATCATTTATTGTCTTGTCTACCTTTTAAAAATGTATAAGTTTCCAAAACCACCCTTAAAAAAATTTATCAAAAAATTGAATTAATAAATTAATAGGGATATAATAGGAACATTAGTAAATTAATGACTTTTATTTTTAGAAACAAGACAATATTTTGGGACATCTCAAAATGGAATAGAGGGAAAAAAAAATGGGACGGAGGGAGTATTATTATTATATTAGATTGGTGAGATATAAATTTATTAGCAGCAATTTCAAAATAGTACATTAGTATTATTTGATATTAAATCATTTCCTTTTTCTAACTAAATCAAAATAGTTGCCTATACAATGTTAACTCCCTTGATTTTAATCACCCACTTATATTATTATGAGTAGTGCTATACTTATAAACTATTTTACAATAATTTTACAAAATATTGATGTGGAAAATTTTTTCTAGTTCTAATTTAGGTCCACAATTAATATCACATTTTTATTTACCAATAATTATTTAAAAGATGCTAAAGACACATCAACATTTTTAAAATTATTGTAAAATAGTTTGCTCATAAAATTATTATTATTATAATATCTAATGTGAGAATTTTTTTAAAGAAGATAATGTCAGACTTTAATACATAATAACTAACCATAAATGTGGTTGGTATTATGTATTAAAGTCTGACATTAAATATTTATGGTTTGTTAACACATAATAACTAAACATAAATATGGTTAGTTATTATGTATTAAAGTCTGACATTATCTTCTCGGGAAAAAAAAAACCGTACCATATTATATTTCATAAAAAAAAAACCATACTATTTACACATCAACATTACTAACATTTTTATAAAAATGACAGTGCCTCCAAATTTTAGCAAACTAACATTAATCAACCAAATTTAGTGAGCTCCCTTTGATTGGATTTAAAGGTTCAATCTTTAATTAGCCTTCAATTTCCAGGAAACCTCTTTCATTGTCTAGCAAGATTTGAAAGTAGGGTACAGGGTTTTTCATTTTTTTATTATTTATTATTGGTTAAAATACTTGAAAATTCAACTAAGAGGACATTGGTCTGTTTGAATACCACTTATTTGCTGAAAAATGAAAACTTATTGTTAAAAATATTGTAGCAAAATAATTTTTATATGTGTGAATAGTGCAAAATATTGTAACAAAATAATTTTTAAATGTGTGAATAGTACCGTAGAACTCAAATTTACTTAGAAATTTGTGTTTTGCTGAGTTAAGTTAGATCATAAACAGTGCCATCGGACCCGTCAAAAACAAAAATGCATTCAAATGCACACTTGCCTCTACGTAAACAGACACTAATAAAGATTTGGGACGGTGGGGAAGTTTTTCAGTAAAACAATTCCTTTTTGGGAGCCATTTAATTAGTATGTATTGTAGACTAAATAAACATCATTTATGTAGAATGTTTATGAAATTTAGTTATCGTATTAGACAGTTCTCTCTCGAAAATTTTATTTTCCAAAAGTGGAGATAGCTTGCATAGTGATGGGTTATTTCATTATGATCTAGTAATTATTTGCACATCCATTTCTAGAAAGAGATTGATAGTTTGATCAGATGGATCCACGTTGAGGCTAAGGGAGCTGATTCTGGCCTTAATGCCCCCTAATAAGTCTGGTCACCAAATTATGCATAACAAATTTACATTGGGTTTAATTCTCTCAAATCACTTATTTCATGTTTCTCAAAAAAAAAAAAAAAAAATCACTTATTTCACATCTATATTTATATGTTAAAATGTCAATATTTTTGCAACAATTGTAAATATGTGTGAAAAATAGTGGATGTAAACTAGTGTAAAAAGATATTTTTCATTTTAAAATAAAGTAAGGTGGCAAGTTTTTAATAGTAAATAATAAAGTAGTGTTAGTATTAGACTTATATAAAAATCAATAATAATTATGGTGTTGGATTAGATGTGAATTCTCACACACATAATAGGGCTTATTACTATTATTGTTTTATCATACCCCAAGCCCATTCCAAGGCCAAGCCCAAAGCTGGGACAGATTGGGTCCACGCTTTCAAGTCCCACAGGAACATCAGATGAAATGGAAAGAAATAAGAAATTGAATTCTATAAGGATGGGTGTAAAACCTATGTTTTACTTCATCTAATAAGTGATTGTCACATTAGTATTTTATTTAAAATTTATCAAAATTTAATACATCATACTACACCTAATAACATCTCAATAGATTCCTAATTTGGTTGGATTTATATATGGGTATTAGAATTAATTGAGTGTGATTGTGTTTATTCTTAAATATATAATAAGATGATGTGGCATGTTAGAATTGGAGGGGTAAAACATGAATTTTACACCACGTCCTTATAGAATTTAATCTCAAGAAATAAACTTGTTTACTCAATTTGTGCTCCAAGATGTGGCCACTAGCAGAGAGCGGAGTAATCTTGGGAGTCCAGCAAATCAAAATCATGTGGGGGTTCTAAGGCAAGAGAAGAACAAAAGAAATCAAAGCCAAGTTTAGGAGAAATTATAGAGTCTTTTGATGGACCACGTCATTTGTCCACCATTCCACTAAAAAACTTCCACTTGTTTAAAATTGCTGAGTCAATAATTAATTTCTATTTAAAAAAAATTTCTAACTAACAATTTTAAACAAGTGGAAGTTTTTTTAGTGGAATGGTAGACCACATTACTTGTCCATCATGTGCATCTTATAATTTCTCTAAGTTTAGAAAGATTCCTTGACCGAAAGATTTGAGCCGGTCTTGGTATTTTTGCCATAATTTTTTTGCACATATGTCCGATTGAGCTATTTCTTGGCAGCATTGGAACAAAGTCTCAAAGATCTACAACTTTGTAGTTTACTACAAATTCGGAATAAAAAGTTTTAGAGGTCAAAAGTGATCTGAAAGCTGACAGTGGAAAAAACTCTAAAAATAAAAGGATTTTCCCTTTTTCTTAGGAGGAGATTGAGGTTATAGAGGCTATCCTTATTTGAAATGATTTCTTGCCAATTATTTTTTAAATCTAAAATAAAAATTTTACTATAGTATAATTTAAGTATATGTGTGTGATTATGTGAAACTTTTTTCTAAAAACATGAACTCCAATTTTATTTTTCCACTCCACAAGAACTTGTACATGTAAAATAAAAATCATACAAAAAATGCGTGACAATCTTACCCATCATTTTAAATGAAACAAAAGTGTGCCTCCATATGTGTAGCCGGAATTTCTGCCACGATGTGGCGTGTCTTTGGAAAAGGAATTTACAATACTATCTTTTTAGATTTCAGTGATACAATTCCAAAAATGTAAGGAAAGTAACAATTTACCAACTAATTTGACTTTTATCATAGTATTAAATTAAATATTTTATAATCTAGAAAAGTTAAAGTGGCCCTACTATTTTTAAAAGAGCGTCATTTTATAATGTGTATCGACATTAAAAGTCAAATTACCAAGAAGATCTTGATCAGACCCAGTGGGAGATGAGGAAACTATCCACAAGAATCCAACAAAAGTCAATTTAATAACTTACGTAATGATTATTTTATATATCTATATATATATATATATATATCAATCAAGAACCCAAATTGTACAACAATATTTTTCCTTTCTACATTGCTTTATTTGGTGAACGCATGCAAAATGAGTACGTTAGAGAGTTTTTCGTATGATATTCATGGAGATAGAATTACCATTACATAAGTTGATTCAAATTTTTGATGCAACGACTAAACAAGTGATAATTATTGAAAACGATACAAAATAATCCAACGTTGATACAATAAATAAGTACCATTTGAATGGTTAATTTAGTACAATTATCCTCAACAAGTTCGAGTGCTAGACAAGTTTCTATACAAAATGGTTGTATCGCGCGTCAAAAGTGGTATATATCAAATATAACAATTTTATGTAATATATCTTTCCTTTTTTTTTTTTGATTAGAAGACGATACAATAAAACAACTAAGAACCTACAGCAGGAACAGGGCAACGCCTATCAAAAAACAAACCAAAAAGATCAGCCTCAAAGGCTTCTAGCACGTCCTCAGGTGGACTGTGAAAAGCAATATAATCTACTAGTTGGTCAGAGCCCATCCTAGCCAACGCGTCAGCACATCGATTGGCTTGACGATAACAATGACTGATTTGAACCCGATGGAAGCAGCTCAACAAATGCCTACAGTCATCCAGCAAAGGAGAAACTGCCATGTTCACATATTCAGAATTTAGCACAGCATCCACGATGGCTCTAGCATCAACTTCAACTAGAATGCATTGGATATTCAGGTTGTTGCAGAGAGCTAACCCATCTCGAAGACCCCACATTTCAGCTACAAAACTACTAGCTAAACCGATGTGCTTAGAGAATCCAGAAATCCACCTCCCTTGCTCATCTCTCACAATGCCCCCACATCCAGCACGACCATTACTACTCATGCGAGACCCATCAGTATTGAGCTTCTTCCACCCACTTGGAGGTCTCTCCCACCGGATCCGCTTAATCACATTGCAGACAGATTGCCTCGGCGAAGTTGCACAACAAAGAAACTCAAAGGCTTGAGCACGAATGTCTGAAGCTAACCTCGGCTTAATGCTTTTACCATTGAAAACACTCTGATTTCTACTCTTCCAAATACTCCACACAGCAATAGGAAAAAGAATCCTCCACTGGAAACCTCCTCGGATACTGCTGTCCTTCCCATTGGATCTCAACCACTCCTAAGTATCCTGCCTCCAGAACTCACGATCCTGGATCCCAATCCCCAGCTGACCCCACACGGCCTTCACCCAAGCACAGTCCCTGAGGGCATGCAAAATAGTCTCTGGCTCCAAATGGCAAATGGGACAAAGATCATCTTCCCCCATACCCCTTTTCACCAACCACTCTTTCACATATACATGAAGTTTATGAATTATATTTAGGTGGGAAGAGGGGAGGAAATAGGTGATTGACATATGCCAACATAATATACGTCCCACAGAAACATAAGAAGTAGTGCATTGCATACCGTGGAAATGGTTGGATTTTTATTTATTTATAGATAGTTACAATATATATATATATATATATAAGTTTGGTTCAAATTACACCTGATGTAACTCTAAGAAATATTACACCACTTAATATTTTTTAATTAGATGAGAATATTGACAAATCCACCGTTAGATTACATTATCTTCGTATATTCTTCATGCTTGCAAAATTTTGAGGTGATCAAAGATAAATAGCCATGTCATCAATCAATTGTTAAAATTCAAATTTTTGTAGTTTAAAATAATGCATAAAAGATGAGTTTATAGATCAAATAGTAAATAGCATCCAAGTGATATGAAAATTGGCATGCATATTAAGAACATATAGAAAATGTAATTCAACGGTTGAATTTTCAAAATATTAATTCAATAACAAGTTATTGGGTGGTGTAATATTGCTTAGAGTTATACTAGGTCTCACTTGAACCCAACCCAATATATATATATATATATATTTATTTATTTATTTATGGGAAAATAACAACTCGAACTATTTGTTTGTTCTAGTAGACCCCTATAAATCATATTATTTAACCTAATTAATTAACCAAATAATTACTTAGGTTGATTTTTTAGATCTAGGTTAAACTCGTGCAATCATATTATTTAGTACGGAAAAGTAAAAAAAACAGTAATATGATGACTTAGGAAAACCAATAAAACCGTCAAGTTTCAAGGTAAAAATTTTGGGGAGGATTTAATCTAAACAATCCACAAGACAACAAATTCACTATGATAGAATAGAAGTTTTACAATAGAGTGTTTGTGACTTTGAGATCCCATTCAAAATTTTAAATCATTAGTTATGTATGATTTTGTTGCAACAACTTTAGATCTACCAATTCTAATAATATGTAGATGGAATTTTGATAGTGACCTTGAAAGGAGAAAGCACAGTGTCTTTTAGATCTCAAAAGAGCATCTTTTAAGTCATTACAAAACGTGTCTTAGAGTTTCCTTTAAATACTAGGAGAATTAGATTTGAAACCTTGATTACTTAATGAGTTTAATGAGTTGTTGGGCCGAAATTAAAATTTGTAGAAACATGTCTTGATCGGTCGAGTCTTCTTCTCAATTGGTTGAACCTGGCATGTTTTAAATTCCTAAACCTGCAACTTCATTTTTTTTTGTATTCTGACTTGCAGCACCTTGAACATTGTCTAATATACCCTATAGACTCTAAGATTTATATCTAGACAAATTTGTGTTCACAGTTTGTCAATTGTTTTAAACTTTTAGAATCTAACACTATTTACCCCCTAAACCCCTAAGCACTCTGTGCATAAGAAGATGCCAATTAGAGGTGATATGTAATCTCTCTCTCTCTCTCTCTCTCTCTCTCTCTCTCTCTCTCTCTCTCTCTCTCTCTATATATATATATATATAGTTTAAACTGAGAGAAAATCTAATTAGATTTTAAATTGGATTTCAATTAAAGTTCAATTTTGCACCATATGTCTCATCTATTTTTTTTTTTTTTTTAATTTTTGTGCCATGAATTATTAGGTGCAAAAACTAAAGAGTTCAAGAACAATTAGATTCTAAATTCAATTTCAATTAGAGTCTAATTTTGTACCATATGTCTATCTAAATTTTTTTTTTTTTGGTACCAAATAAATTATTAGATGCAAAAACCAAAAGGTTCAATAATAATGAACCTTCAAAAACAAGTGATATCTACTCATGGTGATTTTTACTAGTAGTTGATTTTTGTTGATCAACAAAAATCACCTACTAATAGCAACGCAATAAATTTTTTCAAGACTAGCCCTAATTGAATTGATGCACATCATAACGAAATTCATTTGATTGATACATAGACTTACCAATTCAATATAGATCTAAGATATTTCCTCGAATCATTGATAAAAAGATTTTTTTTTACTTGTTTCTCTAACTCAATTCTTTGAGAAAAACAATTTTTGATAACTTGTTCAAAAATAATTTTCAACATCTTCTAAGGATTTGCCTCATGATGTTTTTCTTCCTAGCCTACTCTCAAAGCAATTCCATGGAGGTCATGCCAAATACTCACTCATATCTTATGTTTTATGTGCAAAAGGTTTTAGTTCTATTCTAATTCATGTTTGGATGGACTTTGTACTAGTTAATAATGACTTACAACAGTAGATATATAGTTGAATACAAATATTTTAGCCTCTTCGGATTTATTTATTTATTAAGTTTTGGTTTCCATTAAGACATGTTTTTCTTAGCCATTAAGATAATATTTCGCATTTACATTATATTTTATAGCTGGGAAACTTATGAGAAAAAATTGTTTGAATATGTTAGCTCCTTTTTAAATGTTGTAAGGAGCAAGTCGGATTTTTATCCTCATGCCCAAAGTTAGAAATTGGAAGGAGCAAGTTGAATCTGAAAATTATGACAAGATATATAAAGATACTTTGGTCAGTTTTTCATCTCTTTCTTTACTTTTCCCCTAAAATATTAAATTTTAAGTTTTTCTATTATCATAGTGTGGGGCCCAAATATTTAGCAACCCTGGCCCATTCCTTATCTGGCCCAAGGTTTGTGCTGAGGAGGGTACAAAGTCCGAGGATGAGTGGGAGAAACTCAAGTCATCTGGGACCTCGCCGAGGATGCTCACGTCCTTAGCAAACCAACATTGAAGGGAAGGAGCTGTCACTCAATCATTAAATGCAAGCCACCAACACTCTGGTCATATCAATGGTGAATTGACCAGCCAACAGTGATGCCTTAGTTGCTTCAACTAACAGAAAGCCTACAAGGGCGGCTGATGGGACAAGCCCTCAGACACAAGTCCAGATGGCCGACAAGTGGACGGCAGAGATCAACTGAACAAGACTATATAATAGATAGAATCTTCAAAGTAAAGAGGCTTTTTTCTCTGGCCGAAAGGGGGGAGAAAGAGGAGGAGGAGTTTTCTTTCTTTAGGGTGTACAGAGGACAACCCTTGTATTCATTGATTCTAAGGAAAAGAGTTCCTTGGATTGGGCCGAGGACGAACTTTCCTCAAGAACACTTAGTCAAATTTTAGTTATCTTGCTTGTAAGCCCACATCGACTATTGTCTTTCTTGCTAGTGCCTGACCCTTCTATCCACTCTCTACAAATTTATTGTATGGGAGTCGCCCAAAACGGGTCCCTACACATAGCTTTAGACAATTAGTGTCAAAAATTATTAGGACGAAATGTATTGCAAAATGTTGTTGACTACTATCCGATTTGATATTGCACTACATGGGTAAATTTTTCTGATTTCCAAAATTCTGATTTATTTTCAATTTATTTTCGAGAGTAGTTGTTTAGTGAATGTCAATGTATTATACCATTTTACAAAACCTGAAACTAATTTTCTTAATTTTGGTACCAACTGAGTGATCCTTTCATTCATCTAGGTAAAATCATCTCATTAATTATTAGTACTATTTTTGAATGTTTTTGTGTGTAATCATGCACGGGTTACAATCTAGTATATATTATTTGGGTCATGTTAATAGGTGTCTTTAGGGTAATTGTTAATAAATTATTTTAAAAAAGTTTTGACACAATTTTTATAAGAAATATAAAAAATTGTCAAAATATTTTTTTTTTCCACAAAAATTTTCTTAAAAAGGTTTACTAACAAATGCCCTTAAAACAACCATTAAATATTAAAGTCAAAGTATATATAATCATAATTCAAATTAATTTCTAATTGTTATCAAATTTTGTGTTATAGGTCCAATTCAATTTTCTTAATTTTGGTGTAAAGTAACTTATTTATAATACTTGCACAAAAACCAAGGTGATCACCTCAATCACGTAAGTAAGAATAGCTTATTATTATTATTATTATTATTATTGAATATTTCCATGCATATGCACAGATTACAACTTAGTATAATTAATATGGAAGTTCAACAAATGATTAAACTAATTTATTTTGATTTCTCTAAAAAAAAAAAAACTAATTTATTCTAATTTTATGTCAACTTCCTCAAGTTATATTTGAAACTTACTCTAATTTCATGTTAAGTTTCCCTTTAATTTAGTCTTATTTCAACTCCAATTATAAGTGCTTCATGACACGTAATATGAAAGAACTAATTCCACAAATCTTATGGTCTGTTTGGATTGAGGGAAAGAGAGAGTGTAGAGTAGAGTAAAGTAAATTTTGCTCAAATTAGCCTCTTTTCAATTAGCTCTACTTTACTCAATTTCACTCCCCCTCCTTCCCCCTCAAACCAAATGAGCCCTCAATAAAATCATATATCACAAAAAAATAAAATTATATGTCACCAAATGAAGTATCAAGAATGGGTCATATTGACAACTTTCAAGCTATTATTTTAGAATGAATCTATAGTGTGCTAGCATATCAAGCATTACATCAATTATTGTCGGAGAATATAAGAAGTTATATCTCAAATAATGGAGTAAAAAAATTAGTAACTTCTTGTTAAATAGTTACAACGACATGGGTTACAAATATTGGTGTAAACTAGAGATCGCTTTCTTAAAAATTCCTCTCTCTCAAGAAGTTATATATATATATATATATATAGAGAGAGAGAGAGAGAGAGAGAGAGAGAGAGAGAGAGAGAGAGAGAGAGAGAGAGAGATGGCTATGGAAGGAAGTTAAGGAAAAATCTTTTCACAATGCGGTGCACTGTAAGTAACAGTGCACCGCACCGCATCACATAATGTAGTGCGGTTTGCGGTTTTATAATATGAAAACCACAAAAACCACACCGCACTGGTCCCTATATATATATATATATAATAAGGACAAATTATCAATACATAAATAATTTAATACCCTAGCCGTATCTCACTGTTCTATTAATTAAAAAATAAAAAATAAAGATCTTGTCACTCTCTCAACCCACAGAAGCCAAACCCTAGCCACCACACTTCCACTTGAATTGTCACTAGACTACTCATTGCTGTTGACCTAGTTGCTTCTACTATTGCGGTATTTATCTCTCTATATGTGTTCAATTCAAGTTTTTCTTTGTTAAAGTTAATCTATTGGCCTATTGTACTATTTACCCTGGACAAAGTAGATTGTATATGACAAAATTGTTAATTATATATATATAATTTGTTTTTTGCTTAGAAGGAAGGAAAGGAAAAGGCAGATTGAGATCAAAGAGATTGAGCAAAATGAGTGTGATGAGACTTGAGAGGCAATTTTTGTTTATTGGATATGTGTTATTAGGCTTTTTTTGAACTATTTATTTATGTTCTATGTCTATTTCTTTTTGCTCTCATTTTAGTTTTAGCAGGGGTTACTACATGTTATTGGGATTTTAGAGTTAATTTATGTTACCTATAGTGCCTTATGGATACTTTGAACTACTTTCATTCACTTTTGAGAGTTTTATAATCTCTTCTTATTGTTTGTTCGCTTAGAATTCCATGGATAATGTCACCTATAGTGCCTTACGGATACATTCTTTTCAAGAAAACTAGGTGCATTCTATAACATGTCTTGCTAAGCAATGTGCAATACTCCAAATTTATCAATGTGTCATATTCTAAGAGGAAATGCATTATTAATAAGATATAATCTCATATTTAGGAAGCTAGCGATGATAGAATGTGATATTCTATTTCAATTTACATTCAAAAGAAGAGTTAATTGCTTTGTATGCTTTAATATAGAATTGAGACTTGATTTCTCTTTCTTAGTTTCACTAGGAAAGAATTAGCAGGGACACATATGATATATGTTTAACTAGAAGCAATAGGCTGTGATCAATTTCCATATTCAAGGAATTTGTTATTTTATATTTTCCATGGCAATGAAGTGAGAATTTATTCACCGTTAACATTTGTAATGTCAAAAAGGGCAATGCCTTTATTTTATTTTAGATAAGAAAAGGGCAATGCTTTTCTCTCTCAAAGTTTTTCTCATCCTAAGTTCTACCAATTCACTCTTATTCTTGCTTTTATATTGGGGCTTTTAAATGATTGTAGTTTAAACTTTGAGATTTTCTAATGAGTCACATTCATTGCAGCTAATAGAGATTTTTAATTTGTTTTTTAATCCTACCTTGCATACTGTTGTCTTTGAGTTAGAACCTAAGTTACCTCTTTTAGGATTCTTCTTATTCATTTACCTGTTCATCCATGCTATGTTGCTTTGTTTGTGAAAGAAAAAAGGATTCATAAAGCCTACTATGTCATTTTTCTTTCTATCATATTTGTGGCAAGTTTTGTTTTTGGAGATTTGGTCTCTACCCCTTCCCATTAGACATGGCAAAATGGGTCAGAATTTTCTGACCTGACTTGACCTGAAAAATACATGACTCAAACCCAAGTTTTTTGACTCAAAGTAAAAATGGGTTGACCCGTGACCTGACTTGTGTTTTTTGTAGCTCAACCTGACCCGACCCAAACCCGAACCATTTAAAAAAAAAATTTGGGTAAAAAAAGTAATTAAATTAAGACAATATTGGTTTAATTGTTTGTTGTAAGCTTTAAAGAAATAATTGAGATATCTACATAATTGCATGCAAATTAATTAAAAGATGAATTGAGCATTCTGAAATGAGTAAAGAGTTTTAGATATCAAATAGCGAAGTGCATGTCAAGATAATCTGGTTATAGTAAAGTTAAAAACATAGATTTAAAATTGTAGACATGTGTGAGAAACATTCACAAGTGTGAAAATAGTGAAGCCAAAGTATCAAATTAACATAAATTATGAATGCTTAGACCTATTTTTTAACAATTTATGTCCAAAATAAATGGCTTTTCAAAATAAATTATGATATTTCCTAGAGTGTGTGTTACTTAACAATGATATGATATTTATAAAAGAGACCATGTATAAATAAGTAAACAATCAAATTTTAATGTATATCTCAAATTGAAATAGAGTGTCAACCACAATTGACAATATATTATAAAATTAATTCTAGATTGTAAATTTCTTATATGTTTTTATTCTTTGTCAAATGAATTATCCAATAAGTCATTTGTGATTTTATTTTATATTTTGGGATGTTAATATTGTGTAGAAATATAACTTGTGTGTTTGTTTTACTTATCTTTGTGTTATTTTATTTTAGATAGCAATGTTAGGATTTGTATAATTTTAAAATTATTGAGTAGTGAATACATGTAGTTCATTCTTGATATAAGTAGTGAATTCAAAGTAATGCATTTTACATCAAGTAATTTGTTGCATGACTTTCTAAATGGCAAATACATGTTGTTTTCTTTATAATAAAAAAATTCATGTGAAAAATACGGGTCAACCTGATCCAACACGATTAACCTGACCCGACCCGACCTGCCCGTTTTACCATGTCTACTCCCCATGAATGGGACTAACTTCCTCAGTATTTTTATTTATTTATTTATTTATTTATTTTTATCTTTTTGAAAAGACAAATGTGGCATAATTATTGTGTGTTCAATTACATTCAATATATATATATATATATATATATTTTGCCTTGACCTCCTGCACAACTCCTTTTCTAACCTATATGTGTGTGTTTGTTTTTTCAATGGCCTTAGATGGATACTACCTCAAATCCAAATCCACCAGCACCAAATGGCGCTAATGACCCTTTGATTGTGGATGATGAACCCCCACCAAAAAAAGCTAGAGTTAATGAGAATCAGTCCACCAAAGAATCATCTGATGTTTGGGACCACGTTGTTAGGTTTCAAAATCGTGAAAAGTTAGATTGCAATTATTGTAAGAAGCAATACAATGCTACTATGAGGAATGGGACCTCATCCATGTGGGCTCATTCACTAAAATGTAAGAAGATTCTAGGTGTCATTTACACGAGCCAAACCATTTTGAGTTTCCAAGCAAAAAAAACTGGTGGTGTTGAGGGAGAGTTTAGTAATGAGCTTGTTGTTGCTAAATCTTCTATTGAAAGAATTCAAATGGCTCATACGAGGATGATTATAGTGGATGAGCTACCTTTTAGATTTTTTGAGCATGATGGTTTTATATACTTTATGGGGGTGGTTAAGCCTAGGTTTCTTGTGCCTTCTCGTCTCACGGTAGTAATAGATTGTATTAAACTTTGGTTTGGGGAGAGGGAGAAATTGATAAGCTATTTGAAATTAGGTCAAAGGGTGTCTTTGACTACCAACGCATGGAATTCTATTTAAAACCTCAACTACATGTGTCTCACTTGCCACTACATTGATGGTGATTGGACCTATCAAAAAAGGATTTTGAATTTTTGTATAGTTCCAAATCATAAAGGGGAGACAATTGGGAAAACTATTGAAAGTTGCTTGAATGATTGGGGTATCAAAATGGTGATAATAGTCACAGTAATTAATGCTAAATCCAATGATGTGGTTCTTGATTATTTGAAGAAGAAGTTGGAGATGAAGGATGGTTATATGTTGGGAGGCCTGTTCTTGCACAAGAGATGTGCTGCTCATATATTGAATCTCATTGTGCAAGAGGAATTGAAGGCATTCATAACTCAATTGTTAAGGTGAGGATTGCAGTGCGGTATGTTAAATTATCTCCAAAAAAGATGGATAGGTTCAAGGAAGCTGTAGAGGATGAAAAAATTCAATCTAAGAGTTTGTTATCTCTTGATGTCCCTACTAGATGGAATTCCACATATCTTATGTTAAAGGCAATCGAAAAGTTTGAAACAGCCTTTGATAGGATGCATGAAGAGGATTTGGAATTTAGTTCCTACTTTATGGAAGTAGATGGAAATGGGAAACAGAAGCACATAGGTCCTCCCAAGGGTGAGGATTAGGTGAATGTCAAAATGTTTTGTAATTTTCTCCGGCTTTTTTTATGAGGTTACTCTATGTTTTTCTAGTTCTTTATTTGTCACTTCAAATACTTATTTTTGTGAGCTAGTGGGCATTCAAACTAAATTGCATAGATTGTGTGGCATTGATGGTGATCATCTTTTAAAAGAAATGGCACAATCTATGAAGGAAAAATATGAGAAGTATTGGGGAGACATTGAAAATATGAATTTGATGATGTTTATTGCTCTTGACTCAAGATATAAGATGAAATATTTGAAATATTGGTTTAATAAGTGGTATTTAAAAGAGATGGTAGAGTTTGCTTTAAAATTGGTAAGGGATGCTTTAGACAAGTTTTATACCCACTATGCAAAGGGTACTGAATTATCAAGTGCTAGTGGCAATGGGCAGGCCACTAATGTTGGTTCTTCAATAGAATCAAGTGCTAGTTTTCCACATGATCCATGGAAGATTGCTTCACATGAGTTCGATAAACACATAGCTATAGAAGATGATAATGAATGCACTACTGATGTGGACAAATATCTTAATGAAGGTAGCGATAAAAATAGGGAGGGTTTTGATATTTTGGCTTGGTGGAAGGTGAATTCTACTAGATATGTAATCCTTTTCAAGGTAGCATGAGATGTCATGGCTATTCCTGTGTCCACCATTGCTTCTGAGTTAGCCTTTAGCACGGGGGCTCGTGTTTTGGATCCTTTTAGGAGTTCATTCGCTCCTAAAATTGTGGAGGCCTTTAGCTGTGCTCAAAATTGGTTAAAAATCCCATCTAAACCAATCAATCTTTGGGAAGCAATGAATGAAGTGGAAAGTATTGAGCAAGATATTGAAGCGGGTAATTTTCTAAAACTATATATTTAAATTGTATATCAATAAATTGTTCTTTGTTTATTACTTTACTAACATTTTATGTATTTATTTTAATAGAATTGATGACATTGGCAACAGAGAAAGATGATTAATTGAAGACTTAGAGTGTGAGCTACAAAATAGAATTGGGGGAGGGAGAAGTATAGCATTGGATGGACAGACTTTTTTTTTTTTTTTTTTGGTTGCATTCATGTTCATTTAAACAATTTCTTGTTGGGTTTACAATTAATACTTGTTTTGGATTTGTAATTCATTTCATGCTTTGCTTTAGACTTGTTTACATTATGGTTTTGATAATTGAAACTTGAAATTAGTAGGCATGACTAGAATTGCTTTAAGTATGGGTAAATCCTTTTTGCTTTGTACCTGGTCATATAAACTCTTTACTTCATATTCTTGATCTAAAGTGAAGAATGAAGAGCATTCGATTTTGATAGTTAAAACATTTAAGTTGCTTGTCACTCTACCTTGTTAAAAGTACTTGACTTCATTACATGTTTGATGTAAACCTGAGAATCTGAGATAGTGATATTATTGATACACCCTCCTTAAGTTTATCAAATGGAAGGGCTTTACATAGGGAATTAGGGAAGCGGCTAAAGATACGTTATGTTGAATTGTATGGTGATATATGTGTTGAATTTTTATATAGCAGGTGAATTTTTATACACCATACTGCACATGTGACGGCAAAAAAGAGGTGCGGTGTGGTTATGGTTTTAGCTAAACTATACACTGCACCACACCACACATGTGATCGCAAAATGAGGTGCAGTGCAGTTATAATTTTGGCTAAATTGTATCGGAAAGCGCAGTGCTAAAAATGGTCCAAAACCTCACTAGACCGCGAACACCCCTAATTTTAGCTCATAAAAAATGTATTTTTATCTGTAGGGACTCAATTTGTAAAGAACCCTTAACAATAAAATTTGTAGAGAAGTGGGTACACGGACTTGGCATCACCGAAATGAACAACGGTTAATTTGGTATTTACGATAAGTAATAGTTGACAAGAAATTAATAAGAATCTCATCAAATGAATTCGGATAAGTATTTTTTTGTAGGGAATGATCATCACTTTGGCTATGTAACTAAAGTGCCTGTTGGTCCTCGGACCAGGCCGAGGATCTATTTTTCTTAGAGTTTTTCTCCTCCTTTTTTTGGTGGGAGTCCTCTTGGTTATATAGTGTTACTCTAGTTAATCTCAGTCGTCCATTTGTCGGTTATTCGGTCACTCTAGATGAGAGATTGTCCCATCATCTGTTTTTGTAGACATTACGTTAGTTCTCAGCCGTCTTTGCAGGCTTTTCTATTAGTCGGAGTAATCGAGACAACTGGGTTCGTTGGTCGCATCATCATTAAAGTGGTCAGAATGTTGGTGGGATATTTTCAGTGGATGTAGGATATTCCCCTTTAGTGATGTCGGTGTGCCGAGGACAGGTCATCCTCGGTTTAGGCCTTGGATGTTATGGGCTCTTTCCCGTTGTCCTCGGCCTCAGTATTATCCTCGGCGCGGGCCTTGGGCCGCTCGTTGTGGGCCAGCGTGGTTAATGTAATAGGGCCCCACAATAGCCCCTCAAAATTCTGCTGCACGTCCCCTTGGGCGGGGAGGAGGATTTTGACTACCTCAGCATGTTTTCTCGGCCTGTTGGGTTCTATCTTATCGTCAGTGTTTATCATTACTTCGGTTGTTTTTGCAGCTTTCTTTTTGCGCAAAGTGTCGTCCGAGGATGGTTAGGCTTGAGTTGTTTGTGCTATAACATTCAATTTCTCATGGTTTTTGTCCCTGATGGGGCTCGTTCACTTAGTGCCTGAAAGGGAGTTGGTTTTGCCTTAGTTTTGAACTCGTGATCCGTATAGGAGCCTCGGTCTCGTTCAGCATTCGTATTCTCATTTTTGAATCATACCTAGTTTTCTCATTTTTTGACCATCTAAAGTATCTGGTTTCACCTTGAGGCTTGGGTCCGAGGACCATACAAGGCCTTGGTTCTGTCCAGTACCTAGTTTTCTCATGTTTGATCATCTGAAGTATCTGGTTTCACCTTGAGGCTTGGGTTCGAGGACCATACAAGGCCTTGGTTCTGTCCAGTACCTAGTTTTCTCATTTTTTGACCATCTGAAGTATCTGGTTTCACCTCGAGGCTTGGGTCCGAGGACCATACAAGGCCTTGGTTCTGTCCAGTACCTAGTTTTCCCATGTTTGATCATATGAAGTATCTGGTTTCACCTTGAGGCTTGGGTCCGAGGACCATTCAAGGCCTTGGTTCTGTCCAGTACCTAGTTTTCTCATGTTTGATCATCTGAAGTATCTGGTTTCACCTTGAGGCTTGGGTCCGAGGACCATACAAGGCCTTGGTTCTGTCCAGTACCTAGTTTTCTCATTTTTTGACCATCTGAAGTATATGGTTTCACCTTGAGGCTTGGGTCCGAGGACCATACAAGGCCTCGGTTCTGTCCAGTACCTAGTTTTCTCATGTTTGATCATCTGAAGTATCTGGTTTCACCTTGAGGCTTGGGTCCGAGGACCATACAAGGCCTTAGTTCTGTCCAGTACCTAGTTTTCTCATTTTTGATCATCTGAAGTATCTGGTTTCACCTTGAGGCTTGGGTCCGAGGACTATACAAGGCCTTGGTTCTGTCCAGTACCTAGTTTTCTCATTTTTGATCATCTGAAGTATCTGGTTTCACCTTGAGGCTTGGGTCCGAGGACCATACAAGGCCTTGGTTCTGTCCAGTACCTAGTTTTCTCATTTTTGATCATCTGAAGTATCTGGTTTCACCTTGAGGCTCGGGTCCGAGGACCATACAAGGCCTTGGTTCTGTCCAGTACCTAGTTTTCTCATTTTTTGACCATCTGAAGTATCTGGTTTCACCTTGAGGCTTGGGTCCGAGGACCATACAAGGCCTTGGTTCTGTCCAGTACCTAGTTTTCTCATGTTTGATCATCTGAAGTATCTGGTTTCACCTTGAGGCTTGGGTCCGAGGACCATACAAGGCCTTGGTTCTGTCCAGTACCTAGTTTTCTCATGTTTGATCATCTGAAGTATCTGGTTTCACCTTGCGGCTTGGGTCCGAGGACCATACACAGTACCTAGTTTTCTCATGTTTGATCATCTGAAGTATCTGGTTTCACCTTGAGGCTTGGGTCCGAGGACCATACAAGGCCTTGGTTCTGTCCAGTACCTAGTTTTCTCATTTTTGATCATCTGAAGTATCTGGTTTCACCTTGAGGCTTGGGTCCGAGGACCATACAAGGCCTTGGTTCTGTCCAGTACCTAGTTTTCTCATTTTTGATCATCTGAAGTATCTGGTTTCACCTTGAGGCTTGGGTCCGAGGACCATACAAGGCCTTGGTTCTGTCCAGTACCTAGTTTTCTCATGTTTGATCATCTGAAGTATCTGGTTTCACCTTGAGGCTTGGGTCCGAGGACCATACAAGGCCTTGGTTCTGTCCAGTACCTAGTTTTCTCATGTTTGATCATCTGAAGTATCTGGTTTCACCTTGAGGCTTGGGTCCGAGGATCATACAAGGCCTTGGTTCTGTCCAGAACCTAGTTTTCTCATTTTTGATCATCTGAAGTATCTGGTTTCACCTTGAGGCTTGGGTCCGAGGACCATACAAGGCCTTGGTTCTGTCCAGTACCTAGTTTTCTCATGTTTGATCATCTGAAGTATCTGGTTTCACCTTGAGGCTTGGGTCCGAGGACCATACAAGGCCTTGGTTCTGTCCAGTACCTAGTTTTCTCATGTTTGATCATCTGAAGTATCTGGTTTCACCTTGAGGCTTGGGTCCGAGGACCATACAAGGCCTCGGTTCTGTCCAGTACCTAGTTTTCTCATTTTTTGACCATCTGAAGTATCTGGTTTCACCTTGAGGCTTGGGTCCGAGGACCATAGAAGACCTTGGTTCTGTCCAGTACCTAGTTTTCTCATGTTTGATCATCTGAAGTATCTGGTTTCACCTTGAGGCTTGGGTCCGAGGACCATACAAGGCCTTGGTTCTGTCAAGTACCTAGTTTTCTCATGTTTGATCATCTGAAGTATCTGGTTTCACCTTGAGGCTTGGGTCCGAGGACCATACAAGGCCTTGGTTCTGTCCAGTACCTAGTTTACTCATTTTTGATCATCTGAAGTATCTGGTTTCACCTTGAGGCTTGGGTCCGAGGACCATACACAGTACCTAGTTTTCTCATGTTTCATCATCTGAAGTATCTGGTTTCACCTTGAGGCTTGGGTCCGAGGACCATACAAGGCCTTGGTTCTGTCCAGTACCTAGTTTTCTCATTTTTGATCATCTGAAGTATCTGGTTTCACCTTGAGGCTTGGGTCCGAGGACCATACAAGGCCTTGGTTCTGTCCAGTACCTAGTTTTCTCATGTTTGATCATCTGAAGTATCTGGTTTCACCTTGAGGCTTGGGTCCGAGGACCATACAAGGCCTTGGTTCTGTCCAGTACCTAGTTTTCTCATGTTTGATCATCTGAAGTATCTGGTTTCACCTTGAGGCTTGGGTCCAAGGACCATACAAGGCCTTGGTTCTGTCCAGTACCTAGTTTTCTCGTTTTTGATCATCTGAAGTATCTGGTTTCACCTTGAGGCTTGGGTCCGAGGACCATACAAGGCCTTGGTTCTGTCCAGTACCTAATTTTCTCATTTTTGATCATCTGAAGTATCTGGTTTCACATTGAGGCTTGGGTCCGAGGACCATACAAGGCTTTGGTTCTGTCCAGTACCTAGTTTTCTCATTTTTGAGCATCTGAAGTATCTGGTTTCACCTTGAGGCTTGGGTCCGAGGACCATACAAGGCCTTGGTTCTGTCCAGTACCTAGTTTTCTCATGTTTGATCATCTGAAGTATCTGGTTTCACCTTGCGGCTTGGGTCCGAGGACCATACACAGTACCTAGTTTTCTCATGTTTGATCATCTGAAGTATCTGGTTTCACCTTGAGGCTTGGGTCCGAGGACCATACAAGGCCTTGGTTCTGTCCAGTACCTAGTTTTCTCATTTTTGATCATCTGAAGTATCTGATTTCACCTTGAGGCTTGGGTCCGAGGACCATACAAGGCCTTGGTTCTGTCCAGTACCTAGTTTTCTCATGTTTGATCATCTGAAGTATCTGGTTTCACCTTGAGGCTTGGGTCCGAGGACCATACAAGGCCTTGGTTCTGTCCAGTACCTAGTTTTCTCATTTTTTGACCATCTGAAGTATCTGGTTTCACCTTGAGGCTTGGGTCCGAGGACCATAGAAGACCTTGGTTCTGTCCAGTACCTAGTTTTCTATTGTTTGATCATCTGAAGTATCTGGTTTCACCTTGAGGCTTGGGTCCGAGGACCATACAAGGCCTTGGTTCTGTCAAGTACCTAGTTTTCTCATGTTTGATCATCTGAAGTATCTGGTTTCACCTTGAGGCTTGGGTCCGAGGACCATACAAGGCCTTGGTTCTATCCAGTACCTAGTTTACTCATTTTTGATCATCTGAAGTATCTGGTTTCACCTTGAGGCTTGGGTCCGAGGACCATACACAGTACCTAGTTTTCTCATGTTTGATCATCTGAAGTATCTGGTTTCACCTTGAGGCTTGGGTCCGAGGACCATACAAGGCCTTGGTTCTGTCCAGTACCTAATTTTCTCATTTTTGATCATCTGAAGTATCTGGTTTCACCTTGAGGCTTGGGTCCGAGGACCATACAAGGCTTTGGTTCTGTCCAGTACCTAGTTTTCTCATTTTTGAGCATCTGAAGTATCTGGTTTCACCTTGAGGCTTGGGTCCGAGGACCATACAAGGCCTTGGTTCTGTCCAGTACCTAGTTTTCTCATTTTTGATCATCTGAAGTATCTGGTTTCACCTTGAGGCTTGGGTCCGAGGTCCATACAAGGCCTTAGTTCTGTCCAGTACCTAGTTTTCTCATGTTTGATCATCTGAAGTATCTGGTTTCACCTTGAGGCTTGTGTCCGAGGACCATACAAGGCCTTGGTTCTGTCCAGTACCTAGTTTTCTCATGTTTGATCATCTGAAGTATCTGGTTTCACCTTGAGGCTTGGGTCCGAGGACCATACAAGGCCTTGGTTCTGTCCAGTACCTAGTTTTCTCGTTTTTGATCATCTGAAGTATCTGGTTTCACCTTGAGGCTTGGGTCCGAGGACCATACAAGGCCTTGGTTCTGTCAGGTACCTAGTTTTCTCATGTTTGATCATCTGAAGTATCTGGTTTCACCTTTAGGCTTGGGTCCGAGGACCATACAAGTCCTTGGTTCTGTCCAGTACCTAGTTTACTCATTTTTGATCATCTGAAGTATCTGGTTTCACCTTGAGGCTTGGGTCCGAGGACCATACACAGTACCTAGTTTTCTCATGTTTGATCATCTGAAGTATCTGGTTTCACCTTGAGGCTTGGGTCCGAGGACCATACAAGGCCTTGGTTCTGTCCAGTACCTAGTTTTCTCATTTTTGATCATCTGAAGTATCTGGTTTCACCTTGAGGCTTGGGTCCGAGGACCATACAAGGCCTTGGTTCTGTCCAGTACCTAGTTTTCTCATGTTTGATCATCTGAAGTATCTGGTTTCACCTTGAGGCTTGGGTCCGAGGACCATACAAGGCCTTGGTTCTGTCCAGTACCTAGTTTTCTCATGTTTGATCATCTGAAGTATCTGGTTTCACCTTGAGGCTTGGGTCCAAGGACCATACAAGGCCTTGGTTCTGTCCAGTACCTAGTTTTCTCGTTTTTGATCATCTGAAGTATCTGGTTTCACCTTGAGGCTTGGGTCCGAGGACCATACAAGGCCTTGGTTCTGTCCAGTACCTAATTTTCTCATTTTTGATCATCTGAAGTATCTGGTTTCACATTGAGGCTTGGGTCCGAGGACCATACAAGGCTTTGGTTCTGTCCAGTACCTAGTTTTCTCATTTTTGAGCATCTGAAGTATCTGGTTTCACCTTGAGGCTTGGGTCCGAGGACCATACAAGGCCTTGGTTCTGTCCAGTACCTAGTTTTCTCATGTTTGATCATCTGAAGTATCTGGTTTCACCTTGCGGCTTGGGTCCGAGGACCATACACAGTACCTAGTTTTCTCATGTTTGATTATCTGAAGTATCTGGTTTCACCTTGAGGCTTGGGTCCGAGGACCATACAAGGCCTTGGTTCTGTCCAGTACCTAGTTTTCTCATTTTTGATCATCTGAAGTATCTGATTTCACCTTGAGGCTTGGGTCCGAGGACCATACAAGGCCTTGGTTCTGTCCAGTACCTAGTTTTCTCATGTTTGATCATCTGAAGTATCTGGTTTCACCTTGAGGCTTGGGTCCGAGGACCATACAAGGCCTTGGTTCTGTCCAGTACCTAGTTTTCTCATTTTTTGACCATCTGAAGTATCTGGTTTCACCTTGAGGCTTGGGTCCGAGGACCATAGAAGACCTTGGTTCTGTCCAGTACCTAGTTTTCTATTGTTTGATCATCTGAAGTATCTGGTTTCACCTTGAGGCTTGGGTCCGAGGACCATACAAGGCCTTGGTTCTGTCAAGTACCTAGTTTTCTCATGTTTGATCATCTGAAGTATCTGGTTTCACCTTGAGGCTTGGGTCCGAGGACCATACAAGGCCTTGGTTCTATCCAGTACCTAGTTTACTCATTTTTGATCATCTGAAGTATCTGGTTTCACCTTGAGGCTTGGGTCCGAGGACCATACACAGTACCTAGTTTTCTCATGTTTGATCATCTGAAGTATCTGGTTTCACCTTGAGGCTTGGGTCCGAGGACCATACAAGGCCTTGGTTCTGTCCAGTACCTAATTTTCTCATTTTTGATCATCTGAAGTATCTGGTTTCACCTTGAGGCTTGGGTCCGAGGACCATACAGGGCTTTGGTTCTGTCCAGTACCTAGTTTTCTCATTTTTGAGCATCTGAAGTATCTGGTTTCACCTTGAGGCTTGGGTCCGAGGACCATACAAGGCCTTGGTTCTGTCCAGTACCTAGTTTTCTCATTTTTGATCATCTGAAGTATCTGGTTTCACCTTGAGGCTTGGGTCCGAGGACCATACAAGGCCTTAGTTCTGTCCAGTACCTAGTTTTCTCATGTTTGATCATCTGAAGTATCTGGTTTCACCTTGAGGCTTGTGTCCGAGGACCATACAAGGCCTTGGTTCTGTCCAGTACCTAGTTTTCTCATGTTTGATCATCTGAAGTATCTGGTTTCACCTTGAGGCTTGGGTCCGAGGACCATACAAGGCCTTGGTTCTGTCCAGTACCTAGTTTTCTCGTTTTTGATCATCTGAAGTATCTGGTTTCACCTTGAGGCTTGGGTCCGAGGACCATACAAGGCCTTGGTTCTGTCCAGTACCTAATTTTCTCATTTTTGATCATCTGAAGTATCTGGTTTCACCTTGAGGCTTGGGTCCGAGGACCATACAAGGCTTTGGTTCTGTCCAGTACCTAGTTTTCTCATTTTTGAGCATCTGAAGTATCTGGTTTCACCATGAGGCTAGGGTCCGAGGACCATACAAGGCCTTGGTTCTGTCCAGTACCTAGTTTTCTCATGTTTGATCATCTGAAGTATCTGGTTTCACCTTGCGGCTTGGGTCCGAGGACCATACACAGTACCTAGTTTTCTCATGTTTGATCATCTGAAGTATCTGGTTTCACCTTGAGGCTTGGGTCCGAGGACCATACAAGGCCTTGGTTCTGTCCAGTACCTAGTTTTCTCATTTTTGATCATCTGAAGTATCTGATTTCACCTTGAGGCTTGGGTCCGAGGACCATACAAGGCCTTGGTTCTGTCCAGTACCTAGTTTTCTCATGTTTGATCATCTGAAGTATCTGGTTTCAAATTGAGGCTTGGGTCCGAGGACCATACAAGGCCTTGGTTCTGTCCAGTACCTAGTTTTCTCATTTTTTGACCATCTGAAGTATCTGGTTTCACCTTGAGGCTTGGGTCCGAGGACCATAGAAGACCTTGGTTCTGTCCAGTACCTAGTTTTCTCATGTTTGATCATCTGAAGTATCTGGTTTCACCTTGAGGCTTGGGTCCGAGGACCATACAAGGCCTTGGTTCTGTCAAGTACCTAGTTTTCTCATGTTTGATCATCTGAAGTATCTGGTTTCACCTTGAGGCTTGGGTCCGAGGACCATACAAGGCCTTGGTTCTATCCAGTACCTAGTTTACTCATTTTTGATCATCTGAAGTATCTGGTTTCACCTTGAGGCTTGGGTCCGAGGACCATACACAGTACCTAGTTTTCTCATGTTTGATCATCTGAAGTATCTGGTTTCACCTTGAGGCTTGGGTCCGAGGACCATACAAGGCCTTGGTTCTGTCCAGTACCTAGTTTTCTAGTTTTTGATCATCTGAAGTATCTGGTTTCACCTTGAGGCTTGGGTCCGAGGACCATACAAGGCCTTGGTTCTGTCCAGTACCTAGTTTTCTCATGTTTGATCATCTGAAGTATCTGGTTTCACCTTGAGGCTTGGGTCCAAGGACCATACAAGGCCTTGGTTCTGTCCAGTACCTAGTTTTCTCATGTTTGATCATCTGAAGTATCTGGTTTCACCTTGAGGCTTGGGTCCGAGGACCATACAAGGCCTTGGTTCTGTCCAGTACCTAGTTTTCTCGTTTTTGATCATCTGAAGTATCTGGTTTCACCTTGAGGCTTGGGTCCGAGGACCATACAAGGCCTTAGTTCTGTCCAGTACCTAATTTTCTCATTTTTGATCATCTGAAGTATCTGGTTTCACCTTGAGGCTTGGGTCCGAGGACCATACAAGGCCTTGGTTCTGTCCAGTACCTAGTTTTCTCATTTTTGAGCATCTGAAGTATCTGGTTTCACCTTGAGGCTTGGGTCCGAGGACCATACAAGGCCTTGGTTCTGTCCAGTACCTAGTTTTCTCATGTTTGATCATCTGAAGTATCTGGTTTCACCTTGCGGCTTGGGTCCGAGGACCATAAACATTACCTAGTTTTCTCATGTTTGATCATCTGAAGTATCTGGTTTCACCTTGAGGCTTGGGTCCGAGGACCATACAAGGCCTTGGTTCTGTCCAGTACCTAGTTTTCTCATTTTTGATCATCTGAAGTATCTGGTCTCACCTTGAGGCTTGGGTCCGAGGACCATACAAGGCCTTGGTTCTGTCCAGTACCTAGTTTTCTCATTTTTTGACCATCTGAAGTATCTGGTTTCACCTTGAGGCTTGGGTCCGAGGACCATACAAGGCCTTGGTTCTGTCCAGTACCTAGTTTTCTCATGTTTGATCATCTGAAGTATCTGGTTTCACCTTGAGGCTTGGGTCCGAGGACCATACAAGGCCTTGGTTCTGTCCAGTACCTAGTTTTCTCATGTTTGATCATCTGAAGTATCTGGTTTCACCTTGAGGCTTGGGTCCGAGGACCATACAAGGCCTTGGTTCTGTCCAGTACCTAATTTTCTCATTTTTGATCATCTGAAGTATCTGGTTTCACCTTGAGGCTTGGGTCCGAGGACCATACAAGGTCTTGGTTCTGTCCAGTACCTAGTTTTCTCATGTTTGATCATCTGAAGTATCTGGTTTCACCTTGAGGCTTGGGTCCGAGGACCATACAAGGCCTTGGTTCTGTCCAGTACCTAGTTTTCTCGTTTTTGATCATCTGAAGTATCTGGTTTCACCTTGAGGCTTGGGTCCGAGGACCATACAAGGCCTTAGTTCTGTCCAGTACCTAATTTTCTCATTTTTGATCATCTGAAGTATCTGGTTTCACCTTGAGGCTTGGGTCCGAGGACCATACAAGGCCTTGGTTCTGTCCAGTACCTAGTTTTCTCATTTTTGAGCATCTGAAGTATCTGGTTTCACCTTGAGGCTTGGGTCCGAGGACCATACAAGGCCTTGGTTCTGTCCAGTACCTAGTTTTCTCATGTTTGATCATCTGAAGTATCTGGTTTCACCTTGCGGCTTGGGTCCGAGGACCATACACATTACCTAGTTTTCTCATGTTTAATCATCTGAAGTATCTAGTTTCACCATGAGGCTTGGGTCCGAGGACCATACAAGGCCTTGGTTCTGTCCAGTACCTAGTTTTCTCATTTTTGATCATCTGAAGTATCTGGTTTCACCTTGAGGCTTGGGTCCGAGGACCATACAAGGCCTTGGTTCTGTCCAGTACCTAGTTTTCTCATTTTTTGACCATCTGAAGTATCTGATTTCACCTTGAGGCTTGGGTCCGAGGACCATACAAGGCCTTGGTTCTGTCCAGTACCTAGTTTTCTCATGTTTGATCATCTGAAGTATCTGGTTTCAAATTGAGGCTTGGGTCCGAGGACCATACAAGGCCTTGGTTCTGTCCAGTACCTAGTTTTCTCATTTTTTGACCATCTGAAGTATCTGGTTTCACCTTGAGGCTTGGGTCCGAGGACCATAGAAGACCTTGGTTCTGTCCAGTACCTAGTTTTCTCATGTTTGATCATCTGAAGTATCTGGTTTCACCTTGAGGCTTGGGTCCGAGGACCATACAAGGCCTTGGTTCTGTCAAGTACCTAGTTTTCTCATGTTTGATCATCTGAAGTATCTGGTTTCACCTTGAGGCTTGGGTCCGAGGACCATACAAGGCCTTGGTTCTATCCAGTACCTAGTTTACTCATTTTTGATCATCTGAAGTATCTGGTTTCACCTTGAGGCTTGGGTCCGAGGACCATACACAGTACCTAGTTTTCTCATGCTTGATCATCTGAAGTATCTGGTTTCACCTTGAGGCTTGGGTCCGAGGACCATACAAGGCCTTGGTTCTGTCCAGTACCTAGTTTTCTAGTTTTTGATCATCTGAAGTATCTGGTTTCACCTTGAGGCTTGGGTCCGAGGACCATACAAGGCCTTGGTTCTGTCCAGTACCTAGTTTTCTCATGTTTGATCATCTGAAGTATCTGGTTTCACCTTGAGGCTTGGGTCCAAGGACCATACAAGGCCTTGGTTCTGTCCAGTACCTAGTTTTCTCATGTTTGATCATCTGAAGTATCTGGTTTCACCTTGAGGCTTGGGTCCGAGGACCATACAAGGCCTTGGTTCTGTCCAGTACCTAGTTTTCTCGTTTTTGATCATCTGAAGTATCTGGTTTCACCTTGAGGCTTGGGTCCGAGGACCATACAAGGCCTTAGTTCTGTCCAGTACCTAATTTTCTCATTTTTGATCATCTGAAGTATCTGGTTTCACCTTGAGGCTTGGGTCCGAGGACCATACAAGGCCTTGGTTCTGTCCAGTACCTAGTTTTCTCATTTTTGAGCATCTGAAGTATCTGGTTTCACCTTGAGGCTTGGGTCCGAGGACCATACAAGGCCTTGGTTCTGTCCAGTACCTAGTTTTCTCATGTTTGATCATCTGAAGTATCTGGTTTCACCTTGCGGCTTGGGTCCGAGGACCATAAACATTACCTAGTTTTCTCATGTTTGATCATCTGAAGTATCTGGTTTCACCTTGAGGCTTGGGTCCGAGGACCATACAAGGCCTTGGTTCTGTCCAGTACCTAGTTTTCTCATTTTTGATCATCTGAAGTATCTGGTCTCACCTTGAGGCTTGGGTCCGAGGACCATACAAGGCCTTGGTTCTGTCCAGTACCTAGTTTTCTCATTTTTTGACCATCTGAAGTATCTGGTTTCACCTTGAGGCTTGGGTCCGAGGACCATACAAGGCCTTGGTTCTGTCCAGTACCTAGTTTTCTCATGTTTGATCATCTGAAGTATCTGGTTTCACCTTGAGGCTTGGGTCCGAGGACCATACAAGGCCTTGGTTCTGTCCAGTACCTAGTTTTCTCATGTTTGATCATCTGAAGTATCTGGTTTCACCTTGAGGCTTGGGTCCGAGGACCATACAAGGCCTTGGTTCTATCCAGTACCTAGTTTACTCATTTTTGATCATCTGAAGTATCTGGTTTCACCTTGAGGCTTGGGTCCGAGGACCATACACAGTACCTAGTTTTCTCATGTTTGATCATCTGAAGTATCTGGTTTCACCTTGAGGCTTGGGTCCGAGGACCATACAAGGCCTTGGTTCTGTCCAGTACCTAGTTTTCTAGTTTTTGATCATCTGAAGTATCTGGTTTCACCTTGAGGCTTGGGTCCGAGGACCATACAAGGCCTTGGTTCTGTCCAGTACCTAGTTTTCTCATGTTTGATCATCTGAAGTATCTGGTTTCACCTTGAGGCTTGGGTCCAAGGACCATACAAGGCCTTGGTTCTGTCCAGTACCTAGTTTTCTCATGTTTGATCATCTGAAGTATCTGGTTTCACCTTGAGGCTTGGGTCCGAGGACCATACAAGGCCTTGGTTCTGTCCAGTACCTAGTTTTCTCGTTTTTGATCATCTGAAGTATCTGGTTTCACCTTGAGGCTTGGGTCCGAGGACCATACAAGGCCTTAGTTCTGTCCAGTACCTAATTTTCTCATTTTTGATCATCTGAAGTATCTGGTTTCACCTTGAGGCTTGGGTCCGAGGACCATACAAGGCCTTGGTTCTGTCCAGTACCTAGTTTTCTCATTTTTGAGCATCTGAAGTATCTGGTTTCACCTTGAGGCTTGGGTCCGAGGACCATACAAGGCCTTGGTTCTGTCCAGTACCTAGTTTTCTCATGTTTGATCATCTGAAGTATCTGGTTTCACCTTGCGGCTTGGGTCCGAGGACCATAAACATTACCTAGTTTTCTCATGTTTGATCATCTGAAGTATCTGGTTTCACCTTGAGGCTTGGGTCCGAGGACCATACAAGGCCTTGGTTCTGTCCAGTACCTAGTTTTCTCATTTTTGATCATCTGAAGTATCTGGTCTCACCTTGAGGCTTGGGTCCGAGGACCATACAAGGCCTTGGTTCTGTCCAGTACCTAGTTTTCTCATTTTTTGACCATCTGAAGTATCTGGTTTCACCTTGAGGCTTGGGTCCGAGGACCATACAAGGCCTTGGTTCTGTCCAGTACCTAGTTTTCTCATGTTTGATCATCTGAAGTATCTGGTTTCACCTTGAGGCTTGGGTCCGAGGACCATACAAGGCCTTGGTTCTGTCCAGTACCTAGTTTTCTCATGTTTGATCATCTGAAGTATCTGGTTTCACCTTGAGGCTTGGGTCCGAGGACCATACAAGGCCTTGGTTCTGTCCAGTACCTAATTTTCTCATTTTTGATCATCTGAAGTATCTGGTTTCACCTTGAGGCTTGGGTCCGAGGACAATACAAGGTCTTGGTTCTGTCCAGTACCTAGTTTTCTCATGTTTGATCATCTGAAGTATCTGGTTTCACCTTGAGGCTTGGGTCCGAGGACCATACAAGGCCTTGGTTCTGTCCAGTACCTAGTTTTCTCGTTTTTGATCATCTGAAGTATCTGGTTTCACCTTGAGGCTTGGGTCCGAGGACCATACAAGGCCTTAGTTCTGTCCAGTACCTAATTTTCTCATTTTTGATCATCTGAAGTATCTGGTTTCACCTTGAGGCTTGGGTCCGAGGACCATACAAGGCCTTGGTTCTGTCCAGTACCTAGTTTTCTCATTTTTGAGCATCTGAAGTATCTGGTTTCACCTTGAGGCTTGGGTCCGAGGACCATACAAGGCCTTGGTTCTGTCCAGTACCTAGTTTTCTCATGTTTGATCATCTGAAGTATCTGGTTTCACCTTGCGGCTTGGGTCCGAGGACCATACACATTACCTAGTTTTCTCATGTTTAATCATCTGAAGTATCTAGTTTCACCATGAGGCTTGGGTCCGAGGACCATACAAGGCCTTGGTTCTGTCCAGTACCTAGTTTTCTCATTTTTGATCATCTGAAGTATCTGGTTTCACCTTGAGGCTTGGGTCCGAGGACCATACAAGGCCTTGGTTCTGTCCAGTACCTAGTTTTCTCATTTTTTGACCATCTGAAGTATCTGGTTTCACCTTGAGGCTTGGGTCCGAGGACCATACAAGGCCTTGGTTCTGTCCAGTACCTAGTTTTCTCATGTTTGATCATCTGAAGTATCTGGTTTCACCTTGAGGCTTGGGTCCGAGGACCATACAAGGCCTTGGTTCTGTCCAGTACCTAGTTTTCTCATGTTTGATCATCTGAAGTATCTGGTTTCACCTTGAGGCTTGGGTCCGAGGACCATACAAGGCCTTGGTTCTGTCCAGTACCTAATTTTCTCATTTTTGATCATCTGAAGTATCTGGTTTCACCTTGAGGCTTGGGTCCGAGGACCATACAAGGTCTTGGTTCTGTCCAGTACCTAGTTTTCTCATGTTTGATCATCTGAAGTATCTGGTTTCACCTTGAGGCTTGGGTCCGAGGACCATACAAGGCCTTGGTTCTGTCCAGTACCTAGTTTTCTCATGTTTGATCATCTGAAGTATCTGGTTTCACCTTGAGGCTTGGGTCCGAGGACCATACAAGGCCTTGGTTCTGTCCAGTACCTAGTTTTCTCATTTTTTGACCATCTGAAGTATCTGGTTTCACCTTGAGGCTTGGGTCCGAGGACCATACAAGACCTTGGTTCTGTCCAGTACCTAGTTTTCTCATGTTTGATCATCTGAAGTATCTGGGTTCACCTTGAGGCTTGGGTCCGAGGACCATACAAGGCCTTGGTTCTGTCAGGTACCTAGTTTTCTCATGTTTGATCATCTGAAGTATCTGGTTTCACCTTTAGGCTTGGGTCCGAGGACCATACAAGTCCTTGGTTCTGTCCAGTACCTAGTTTACTCATTTTTGATCATCTGAAGTATCTGGTTTCACCTTGAGGCTTGGGTCCGAGGACCATACACAGTACCTAGTTTTCTCATGTTTGATCATCTGAAGTATCTGGTTTCACCTTGAGGCTTGGGTCCGAGGACCATACAAGGCCTTGGTTCTGTCCAGTACCTAGTTTTCTCATTTTTTGACCATCTGAAGTATCTGGTTTCACCTTGAGGCTTGGGTCCGAGGACCATAGAAGACCTTGGTTCTGTCCAGTACCTAGTTTTCTATTGTTTGATCATCTGAAGTATCTGGTTTCACCTTGAGGCTTGGGTCCGAGGACCATACAAGGCCTTGGTTCTGTCAAGTACCTAGTTTTCTCATGTTTGATCATCTGAAGTATCTGGTTTCACCTTGAGGCTTGGGTCCGAGGACCATACAAGGCCTTGGTTCTATCCAGTACCTAGTTTACTCATTTTTGATCATCTGAAGTATCTGGTTTCACCTTGAGGCTTGGGTCCGAGGACCATACACAGTACCTAGTTTTCTCATGTTTGATCATCTGAAGTATCTGGTTTCACCTTGAGGCTTGGGTCCGAGGACCATACAAGGCCTTGGTTCTGTCCAGTACCTAATTTTCTCATTTTTGATCATCTGAAGTATCTGGTTTCACCTTGAGGCTTGGGTCCGAGGACCATACAAGGCTTTGGTTCTGTCCAGTACCTAGTTTTCTCATTTTTGAGCATCTGAAGTATCTGGTTTCACCTTGAGGCTTGGGTCCGAGGACCATACAAGGCCTTGGTTCTGTCCAGTACCTAGTTTTCTCATTTTTGATCATCTGAAGTATCTGGTTTCACCTTGAGGCTTGGGTCCGAGGACCATACAAGGCCTTAGTTCTGTCCAGTACCTAGTTTTCTCATGTTTGATCATCTGAAGTATCTGGTTTCACCTTGAGGCTTGGGTCCGAGGACCATACAAGGCCTTGGTTCTGTCCAGTACCTAGTTTTCTCATGTTTGATCATCTGAAGTATCTGGTTTCACCTTGAGGCTTGGGTCCGAGGACCATACAAGGCCTTGGTTCTGTCCAGTACCCAGTTTTCTCGTTTTTGATCATCTGAAGTATCTGGTTTCACCTTGAGGCTTGGGTCCGAGGACCATACAAGGCCTTGGTTCTGTCCAGTACCTAATTTTCTCATTTTTGATCATCTGAAGTATCTGGTTTCACCTTGAGGCTTGGGTCCGAGGACCATACAAGGCTTTGGTTCTGTCCAGTACCTAGTTTTCTCATTTTTGAGCATCTGAAGTATCTGGTTTCACCATGAGGCTTGGGTCCGAGGACCATACAAGGCCTTGGTTCTGTCCAGTACCTAGTTTTCTCATGTTTGATCATCTGAAGTATCTGGTTTCACCTTGCGGCTTGGGTCCGAGGACCATACACAGTACCTAGTTTTCTCATGTTTGATCATCTGAAGTATCTGGTTTCACCTTGAGGCTTGGGTCCGAGGACCATACAAGGCCTTGGTTCTGTCCAGTACCTAGTTTTCTCATTTTTGATCATCTGAAGTATCTGATTTCACCTTGAGGCTTGGGTCCGAGGACCATACAAGGCCTTGGTTCTGTCCAGTACCTAGTTTTCTCATGTTTGATCATCTGAAGTATCTGGTTTCAAATTGAGGCTTGGGTCCGAGGACCATACAAGGCCTTGGTTCTGTCCAGTACCTAGTTTTCTCATTTTTTGACCATCTGAAGTATCTGGTTTCACCTTGAGGCTTGGGTCCGAGGACCATAGAAGACCTTGGTTCTGTCCAGTACCTAGTTTTCTCATGTTTGATCATCTGAAGTATCTGGTTTCACCTTGAGGCTTGGGTCCGAGGACCATACAAGGCCTTGGTTCTGTCAAGTACCTAGTTTTCTCATGTTTGATCATCTGAAGTATCTGGTTTCACCTTGAGGCTTGGGTCCGAGGACCATACAAGGCCTTGGTTCTATCCAGTACCTAGTTTACTCATTTTTGATCATCTGAAGTATCTGGTTTCACCTTCAGGCTTGGGTCCGAGGACCATACACAGTACCTAGTTTTCTCATGTTTGATCATCTGAAGTATCTGGTTTCACCTTGAGGCTTGGGTCCGAGGACCATACAAGGCCTTGGTTCTGTCCAGTACCTAGTTTTCTAGTTTTTGATCATCTGAAGTATCTGGTTTCACCTTGAGGCTTGGGTCCGAGGACCATACAAGGCCTTGGTTCTGTCCAGTACCTAGTTTTCTCATGTTTGATCATCTGAAGTATCTGGTTTCACCTTGAGGCTTGGGTCCAAGGACCATACAAGGCCTTGGTTCTGTCCAGTACCTAGTTTTCTCATGTTTGATCATCTGAAGTATCTGGTTTCACCTTGAGGCTTGGGTCCGAGGACCATACAAAGCCTTGGTTCTGTCCAGTACCTAGTTTTCTCGTTTTTGATCATCTGAAGTATCTGGTTTCACCTTGAGGCTTGGGTCCGAGGACCATACAAGGCCTTAGTTCTGTCCAGTACCTAATTTTCTCATTTTTGATCATCTGAAGTATCTGGTTTCACCTTGAGGCTTGGGTCCGAGGACCATACAAGGCCTTGGTTCTGTCCAGTACCTAGTTTTCTCATTTTTGAGCATCTGAAGTATCTGGTTTCACCTTGAGGCTTGGGTCCGAGGACCATACAAGGCCTTGGTTCTGTCCAGTACCTAGTTTTCTCATGTTTGATCATCTGAAGTATCTGGTTTCACCTTGCGGCTTGGGTCCGAGGACCATACACATTACCTAGTTTTCTCATGTTTGATCATCTGAAGTATCTGGTTTCACCTTGAGGCTTGGGTCCGAGGACCATACAAGGCCTTGGTTCTGTCCAGTACCTAGTTTTCTCATTTTTGATCATCTGAAGTATCTGGTTTCACCTTGAGGCTTGGGTCCGAGGACCATACAAGGCCTTGGTTCTGTCCAGTACCTAGTTTTCTCATTTTTTGACCATCTGAAGTATCTGGTTTCACCTTGAGGCTTGGGTCCGAGGACCATACAAGGCCTTGGTTCTGTCCAGTACCTAGTTTTCTCATGTTTGATCATCTGAAGTATCTGGTTTCACCTTGAGGCTTGGGTCCGAGGACCATACCAGGCCTTGGTTCTGTCCAGTACCTAGTTTTCTCATGTTTGATCATCTGAAGTATCTGGTTTCACCTTGAGGCTTGGGTCCGAGGACCATACAAGGCCTTGGTTCTGTCCAGTACCTAATTTTCTCATTTTTGATCATCTGAAGTATCTGGTTTCACCTTGAGGCTTGGGTCCGAGGACCATACAAGGTCTTGGTTCTGTCCAGTACCTAGTTTTCTCATGTTTGATCATCTGAAGTATCTGGTTTCACCTTGAGGCTTGGGTCCGAGGACCATACAAGGCCTTGGTTCTGTCCAGTACCTAGTTTTCTCGTTTTTGATCATCTGAAGTATCTGGTTTCACCTTGAGGCTTGGGTCCGAGGACCATACAAGGCCTTAGTTCTGTCCAGTACCTAATTTTCTCATTTTTGATCATCTGAAGTATCTGGTTTCACCTTGAGGCTTGGGTCCGAGGACCATACAAGGCCTTGGTTCTGTCCAGTACCTAGTTTTCTCATTTTTGAGCATCTGAAGTATCTGGTTTCACCTTGAGGCTTGGGTCCGAGGACCATACAAGGCCTTGGTTCTGTCCAGTACCTAGTTTTCTCATGTTTGATCATCTGAAGTATCTGGTTTCACCTTGCGGCTTGGGTCCGAGGACCATACACATTACCTAGTTTTCTCATGTTTGATCATCTGAAGTATCTGGTTTCACCTTGAGGCTTGGGTCCGAGGACCATACAAGGCCTTGGTTCTGTCCAGTACCTAGTTTTCTCATTTTTGATCATCTGAAGTATCTGGTTTCACCTTGAGGCTTGGGTCCGAGGACCATACAAGGCCTTGGTTCTGTCCAGTACCTAGTTTTCTCATTTTTTGACCATCTGAAGTATCTGGTTTCACCTTGAGGCTTGGGTCCGAGGACCATACAAGGCCTTGGTTCTGTCCAGTACCTAGTTTTCTCATGTTTGATCATCTGAAGTATCTGGTTTCACCTTGAGGCTTGGGTCCGAGGACCATACCAGGCCTTGGTTCTGTCCAGTACCTAGTTTTCTCATGTTTGATCATCTGAAGTATCTGGTTTCACCTTGAGGCTTGGGTCCGAGGACCATACAAGGCCTTGGTTCTGTCCAGTACCTAATTTTCTCATTTTTGATCATCTGAAGTATCTGGTTTCACCTTGAGGCTTGGGTCCGAGGACCATACAAGGTCTTGGTTCTGTCCAGTACCTAGTTTTCTCATGTTTGATCATCTGAAGTATCTGGTTTCACCTTGAGGCTTGGGTCCGAGGACCATACAAGGCCTTGGCTCTGTCCAGTACCTAGTTTTCTCGTTTTTGATCATCTGAAGTATCTGGTTTCACCTTGAGGCTTGGGTCCGAGGACCATACAAGGCCTTAGTTCTGTCCAGTACCTAATTTTCTCATTTTTGATCATCTGAAGTATCTGGTTTCACCTTGAGGCTTGGGTCCGAGGACCATACAAGGCCTTGGTTCTTTCCAGTACCTAGTTTTCTCATTTTTGAGCATCTGAAGTATCTGGTTTCACCTTGAGGCTTGGGTCCGAGGACCATACAAGGCCTTGGTTCTGTCCAGTACCTAGTTTTCTCATGTTTGATCATCTGAAGTATCTGGTTTCACCTTGCGGCTTGGGTCCGAGGACCATACACATTACCTAGTTTTCTCATGTTTGATCATCTGAAGTATCTGGTTTCACCATGAGGCTTGGGTCCGAGGACCATACAAGGCCTTGGTTCTGTCCAGTACCTAGTTTTCTCATTTTTGATCATCTGAAGTATCTGGTTTCACCTTGAGGCTTGGGTCCGAGGACCATACAAGGCCTTGGTTCTGTCCAGTACCTAGTTTTCTCATTTTTTGACCATCTGAAGTATCTGGTTTCACCTTGAGGCTTGGGTCCGAGGACCATACAAGGCCTTGGTTCTGTCCAGTACCTAGTTTTCTCATGTTTGATCATCTGAAGTATCTGGTTTCACCTTGAGGCTTGGGTCCGAGGACCATACAAGGCCTTGGTTCTGTCCAGTACCTAGTTTTCTCATGTTTGATCATCTGAAGTATCTGGTTTCACCTTGAGGCTTGGGTCCGAGGACCATACAAGGCCTTGGTTCTGTCCAGTACCTAATTTTCTCATTTTTGATCATCTGAAGTATCTGGTTTCACCTTGAGGCTTGGGTCCGAGGACCATACAAGGTCTTGGTTCTGTCCAGTACCTAGTTTTCTCATGTTTGATCATCTGAAGTATCTGGTTTCACCTTGAGGCTTGGGTCCGAGGACCATACAAGGCCTTGGTTCTGTCCAGTACCTAGTTTTCTCATGTTTGATCATCTGAAGTATCTGGTTTCACCTTGAGGCTTGGGTCCGAGGACCATACAAGGCCTTGGTTCTGTCCAGTACCTAGTTTTCCTCATTTTTTGACCATCTGAAGTATCTGGTTTCACCTTGAGGCTTGGGTCCGAGGACCATACAAGACCTTGGTTCTGTCCAGTACCTAGTTTTCTCATGTTTGATCATCTGAAGTATCTGGTTTCACCTTGAGGCTTGGGTCCGAGGACCATACAAGGCCTTGGTTCTGTCAGGTACCTAGTTTTCTCATGTTTGATCATCTGAAGTATCTGGTTTCACCTTGAGGCTTGGGTCCGAGGACCATACAAGTCCTTGGTTCTGTCCAGTACCTAGTTTACTCATTTTTGATCATCTGAAGTATCTGGTTTCACCTTGAGGCTTGGGTCCGAGGACCATACACAGTACCTAGTTTTCTCATGTTTGATCATCTGAAGTATCTGGTTTCACCTTGAGGCTTGGGTCCGAGGACCATACAAGGCCTTGGTTCTGTCCAGTACCTAGTTTTCTCATTTTTGATCATCTGAAGTATCTGGTTTCACCTTGAGGCTTGGGTCCGAGGACCATACAAGGCCTTGGTTCTGTCCAGTACCTAGTTTTCTCATGTTTGATCTTCTGAAGTATCTGGTTTCACCTTGAGGCTTGGGTCCGAGGACCATACAAGGCCTTGGTTCTGTCCAGTACCTAGTTTTCTCATGTTTGATCATCTGAAGTATCTGGTTTCACCTTGAGGCTTGGGTCCGAGGACCATACAAGGCCTTGGTTCTGTCCAGTACCTAGTTTTCTCGTTTTTGATCATCTGAAGTATCTGGTTTCACCTTGAGGCTTGGGTCCGAGGACCATACAAGGCCTTGGTTCTGTCCAGTACCTAATTTTCTCATTTTTGATCATCTGAAGTATCTGGTTTCACCTTGAGGCTTGGGTCCGAGGACCATACAAGGCCTTGGTTCTGTGCAGTACCTAGTTTTCTCATTTTTGAGCATCTGAAGTATCTGGTTTCACCTTGAGGCTTGGGTCCGAGGACCATACAAGGCCTTGGTTCTGTCCAGTACCTAGTTTTCTCATTTTTTGACCATCTGAAGTATCTGGTTTCACCTTGAGGCTTGGGTCCGAGGACCATACAAGGCCTTGGTTCTGTCCAGTACCTAGTTTTCTCATTTTTGATCATCTGAAGTATCTGGTGTCACCTTGAGGCTCGGGTCCGAGGACCATACAAGGCCTTGGTTCTGTCCAGTACCTAGTTTTCTCATTTTTTGACCATCTGAAGTATCTGGTTTCACCTTGAGGCTTGGGTCCGAGGACCATACAAGGCCTTGGTTCTGTCCAGTACCTAGTTTTCTCATGTTTGATCATCTGAAGTATCTGGTTTCACCTTGAGGCTTGGGTCCGAGGACCATACAAGGCCTTGGTTCTGTCCAGTACCTAGTTTTCTCATGTTTGATCATCTGAAGTATCTGGTTTCACCTTGCGGCTTGGGTCCGAGGACCATACACAGTACTTAGTTTTCTCATGTTTGATCATCTGAAGTATCTGGTTTCACCTTGAGGTTTGGGTCCGAGGACCATACAAGGCCTTGGTTCTGTCCAGTACCTAGTTTTCTCATTTTTGATCATCTGAAGTATCTGGTTTCACCTTGAGGCTTGGGTCCGAGGACCATACAAGGCCTTGGTTCTGTCCAGTACCTAGTTTTCTCATTTTTTGACCATCTGAAGTATCTGGTTTCACCTTGAGGCTTGGGTCCGAGGACCATACAAGGCCTTGGTTCTGTCCAGTACCTAGTTTTCTCATGTTTGATCATCTGAAGTATCTGGTTTCACCTTGAGGCTTGGGTCCGAGGACCATACAAGGCCTTGGTTCTGTCCAGTACCTAGTTTTCTCATTTTTGAGCATCTGAAGTATCTGGTTTCACCTTGAGGCTTGGGTCCGAGGACCATACAAGGCCTTGGTTCTGTCCAGTACCTAGTTTTCTCATGTTTGATCATCTGAAGTATCTGGTTTCACCTTGCGGCTTGGGTCCGAGGACCATACACATTACCTAGTTTTCTCATGTTTGATCATCTGAAGTATCTGGTTTCACCATGAGGCTTGGGTCCGAGGACCAAACAAGGCCTTGGTTCTGTCCAGTACCTAGTTTTCTCATTTTTGATCATCTGAAGTATCTGGTTTCACCTTGAGGCTTGGGTCCGAGGACCATACAAGGCCTTGGTTCTGTCCAGTACCTAGTTTTCTCATTTTTTGACCATCTGAAGTATCTGGTTTCACCTTGAGGCTTGGGTCCGAGGACCATACAAGGCCTTGGTTCTGTCCAGTACCTAGTTTTCTCATGTTTGATCATCTGAAGTATCTGGTTTCACCTTGAGGCTTGGGTCCGAGGACCATACAAGGCCTTGGTTCTGTCCAGTACCTAGTTTTCTCATGTTTGATCATCTAAAGTATCTGGTTTCACCTTGAGGCTTGGGTCCGAGGACCATACAAGGCCTTGGTTCTGTCCAGTACCTAATTTTCTCATTTTTGATCATCTGAAGTATCTGGTTTCACCTTGAGGCTTGGGTCCGAGGACCATACAAGGTCTTGGTTCTGTCCAGTACCTAGTTTTCTCATGTTTGATCATCTGAAGTATCTGGTTTCACCTTGAGGCTTGGGTCCGAGGACCATACAAGGCCTTGGTTCTGTCCAGTACCTAGTTTTCTCATGTTTGATCATCTGAAGTATCTGGTTTCACCTTGAGGCTTGGGTCCGAGGACCATACAAGGCCTTGGTTCTGTCCAGTACCTAGTTTTCTCATTTTTTGACCATCTGAAGTATCTGGTTTCACCTTGAGGCTTGGGTCCGAGGACCATACAAGACCTTGGTTCTGTCCAGTACCTAGTTTTCTCATGTTTGATCATCTGAAGTATCTGGTTTCACCTTGAGGCTTGGGTCCGAGGACCATACAAGGCCTTGGTTCTGTCAGGTACCTAGTTTTCTCATGTTTGATCATCTGAAGTATCTGGTTTCACCTTGAGGCTTGGGTCCGAGGACCATACAAGGCCTTGGTTCTGTCCAGTACCTAGTTTTCTCATGTTTGATCATCTGAAGTATCTGGTTTCACCTTGAGGCTTGGGTCCGAGGACCATACAAGGCCTTGGTTCTGTCCAGTACCTAGTTTTCTCGTTTTTGATCATCTGAAGTATCTGGTTTCACCTTGAGGCTTGGGTCCGAGGACCATACAAGGCCTTGGTTCTGTCAGGTACCTAGTTTTCTCATGTTTGATCATCTGAAGTATCTGGTTTCACCTTTAGGCTTGGGTCCGAGGACCATACAAGTCCTTGGTTCTGTCCAGTACCTAGTTTACTCATTTTTGATCATCTGAAGTATCTGGTTTCACCTTGAGGCTTGGGTCCGAGGACCATACACAGTACCTAGTTTTCTCATGTTTGATCATCTGAAGTATCTGGTTTCACCTTGAGGCTTGGGTCCGAGGACCATACAAGGCCTTGGTTCTGTCCAGTACCTAGTTTTCTCATTTTTGATCATCTGAAGTATCTGGTTTCACCTTGAGGCTTGGGTCCGAGGACCATACAAGGCCTTGGTTCTGTCCAGTACCTAGTTTTCTCATGTTTGATCATCTGAAGTATCTGGTTTCACCTTGAGGCTTGGGTCCGAGGACCATACAAGGCCTTGGTTCTGTCCAGTACCTAGTTTTCTCATGTTTGATCATCTGAAGTATCTGGTTTCACCTTGAGGCTTGGGTCCAAGGACCATACAAGGCCTTGGTTCTGTCCAGTACCTAGTTTTCTCGTTTTTGATCATCTGAAGTATCTGGTTTCACCTTGAGGCTTGGGTCCGAGGACCATACAAGGCCTTGGTTCTGTCCAGTACCTAATTTTCTCATTTTTGATCATCTGAAGTATCTGGTTTCACATTGAGGCTTGGGTCCGAGGACCATACAAGGCTTTGGTTCTGTCCAGTACCTAGTTTTCTCATTTTTGAGCATCTGAAGTATCTGGTTTCACCTTGAGGCTTGGGTCCGAGGACCATACAAGGCCTTGGTTCTGTCCAGTACCTAGTTTTCTCATGTTTGATCATCTGAAGTATCTGGTTTCACCTTGCGGCTTGGGTCCGAGGACCATACACAGTACCTAGTTTTCTCATGTTTGATTATCTGAAGTATCTGGTTTCACCTTGAGGCTTGGGTCCGAGGACCATACAAGGCCTTGGTTCTGTCCAGTACCTAGTTTTCTCATTTTTGATCATCTGAAGTATCTGATTTCACCTTGAGGCTTGGGTCCGAGGACCATACAAGGCCTTGGTTCTGTCCAGTACCTAGTTTTCTCATGTTTGATCATCTGAAGTATCTGGTTTCACCTTGAGGCTTGGGTCCGAGGACCATACAAGGCCTTGGTTCTGTCCAGTACCTAGTTTTCTCATTTTTTGACCATCTGAAGTATCTGGTTTCACCTTGAGGCTTGGGTCCGAGGACCATAGAAGACCTTGGTTCTGTCCAGTACCTAGTTTTCTATTGTTTGATCATCTGAAGTATCTGGTTTCACCTTGAGGCTTGGGTCCGAGGACCATACAAGGCCTTGGTTCTGTCAAGTACCTAGTTTTCTCATGTTTGATCATCTGAAGTATCTGGTTTCACCTTGAGGCTTGGGTCCGAGGACCATACAAGGCCTTGGTTCTATCCAGTACCTAGTTTACTCATTTTTGATCATCTGAAGTATCTGGTTTCACCTTGAGGCTTGGGTCCGAGGACCATACACAGTACCTAGTTTTCTCATGTTTGATCATCTGAAGTATCTGGTTTCACCTTGAGGCTTGGGTCCGAGGACCATACAAGGCCTTGGTTCTGTCCAGTACCTAATTTTCTCATTTTTGATCATCTGAAGTATCTGGTTTCACCTTGAGGCTTGGGTCCGAGGACCATACAGGGCTTTGGTTCTGTCCAGTACCTAGTTTTCTCATTTTTGAGCATCTGAAGTATCTGGTTTCACCTTGAGGCTTGGGTCCGAGGACCATACAAGGCCTTGGTTCTGTCCAGTACCTAGTTTTCTCATTTTTGATCATCTGAAGTATCTGGTTTCACCTTGAGGCTTGGGTCCGAGGACCATACAAGGCCTTAGTTCTGTCCAGTACCTAGTTTTCTCATGTTTGATCATCTGAAGTATCTGGTTTCACCTTGAGGCTTGTGTCCGAGGACCATACAAGGCCTTGGTTCTGTCCAGTACCTAGTTTTCTCATGTTTGATCATCTGAAGTATCTGGTTTCACCTTGAGGCTTGGGTCCGAGGACCATACAAGGCCTTGGTTCTGTCCAGTACCTAGTTTTCTCGTTTTTGATCATCTGAAGTATCTGGTTTCACCTTGAGGCTTGGGTCCGAGGACCATACAAGGCCTTGGTTCTGTCCAGTACCTAATTTTCTCATTTTTGATCATCTGAAGTATCTGGTTTCACCTTGAGGCTTGGGTCCGAGGACCATACAAGGCTTTGGTTCTGTCCAGTACCTAGTTTTCTCATTTTTGAGCATCTGAAGTATCTGGTTTCACCATGAGGCTAGGGTCCGAGGACCATACAAGGCCTTGGTTCTGTCCAGTACCTAGTTTTCTCATGTTTGATCATCTGAAGTATCTGGTTTCACCTTGCGGCTTGGGTCCGAGGACCATACACAGTACCTAGTTTTCTCATGTTTGATCATCTGAAGTATCTGGTTTCACCTTGAGGCTTGGGTCCGAGGACCATACAAGGCCTTGGTTCTGTCCAGTACCTAGTTTTCTCATTTTTGATCATCTGAAGTATCTGATTTCACCTTGAGGCTTGGGTCCGAGGACCATACAAGGCCTTGGTTCTGTCCAGTACCTAGTTTTCTCATGTTTGATCATCTGAAGTATCTGGTTTCAAATTGAGGCTTGGGTCCGAGGACCATACAAGGCCTTGGTTCTGTCCAGTACCTAGTTTTCTCATTTTTTGACCATCTGAAGTATCTGGTTTCACCTTGAGGCTTGGGTCCGAGGACCATAGAAGGCCTTGGTTCTGTCAAGTACCTAGTTTTCTCATGTTTGATCATCTGAAGTATCTGGTTTCACCTTGAGGCTTGGGTCCGAGGACCATACAAGGCCTTGGTTCTATCCAGTACCTAGTTTACTCATTTTTGATCATCTGAAGTATCTGGTTTCACCTTGAGGCTTGGGTCCGAGGACCATACACAGTACCTAGTTTTCTCATGTTTGATCATCTGAAGTATCTGGTTTCACCTTGAGGCTTGGGTCCGAGGACCATACAAGGCCTTGGTTCTGTCCAGTACCTAGTTTTCTAGTTTTTGATCATCTGAAGTATCTGGTTTCACCTTGAGGCTTGGGTCCGAGGACCATACAAGGCCTTGGTTCTGTCCAGTACCTAGTTTTCTCATGTTTGATCATCTGAAGTATCTGGTTTCACCTTGAGGCTTGGGTCCAAGGACCATACAAGGCCTTGGTTCTGTCCAGTACCTAGTTTTCTCATGTTTGATCATCTGAAGTATCTGGTTTCACCTTGAGGCTTGGGTCCGAGGACCATACAAGGCCTTGGTTCTGTCCAGTACCTAGTTTTCTCGTTTTTGATCATCTGAAGTATCTGGTTTCACCTTGAGGCTTGGGTCCGAGGACCATACAAGGCCTTAGTTCTGTCCAGTACCTAATTTTCTCATTTTTGATCATCTGAAGTATCTGGTTTCACCTTGAGGCTTGGGTCCGAGGACCATACAAGGCCTTGGTTCTGTCCAGTACCTAGTTTTCTCATTTTTGAGCATCTGAAGTATCTGGTTTCACCTTGAGGCTTGGGTCCGAGGACCATACAAGGCCTTGGTTCTGTCCAGTACCTAGTTTTCTCATGTTTGATCATCTGAAGTATCTGGTTTCACCTTGCGGCTTGGGTCCGAGGACCATAAACATTACCTAGTTTTCTCATGTTTGATCATCTGAAGTATCTGGTTTCACCTTGAGGCTTGGGTCCGAGGACCATACAAGGCCTTGGTTCTGTCCAGTACCTAGTTTTCTCATTTTTGATCATCTGAAGTATCTGGTCTCACCTTGAGGCTTGGGTCCGAGGACCATACAAGGCCTTGGTTCTGTCCAGTACCTAGTTTTCTCATTTTTTGACCATCTGAAGTATCTGGTTTCACCTTGAGGCTTGGGTCCGAGGACCATACAAGGCCTTGGTTCTGTCCAGTACCTAGTTTTCTCATGTTTGATCATCTGAAGTATCTGGTTTCACCTTGAGGCTTGGGTCCGAGGACCATACAAGGCCTTGGTTCTGTCCAGTACCAAGTTTTCTCATGTTTGATCATCTGAAGTATCTGGTTTCACCTTGAGGCTTGGGTCCGAGGACCATACAAGGCCTTGGTTCTGTCCAGTACCTAATTTTCTCATTTTTGATCATCTGAAGTATCTGGTTTCACCTTGAGGCTTGGGTCCGAGGACCATACAAGGTCTTGGTTCTGTCCAGTACCTAGTTTTCTCATGTTTGATCATCTGAAGTATCTGGTTTCACCTTGAGGCTTGGGTCCGAGGACCATACAAGGCCTTGGTTCTGTCCAGTACCTAGTTTTCTCGTTTTTGATCATCTGAAGTATCTGGTTTCACCTTGAGGCTTGGGTCCGAGGACCATACAAGGCCTTAGTTCTGTCCAGTACCTAATTTTCTCATTTTTGATCATCTGAAGTATCTGGTTTCACCTTGAGGCTTGGGTCCGAGGACCATACAAGGCCTTGGTTCTGTCCAGTACCTAGTTTTCTCATTTTTGAGCATCTGAAGTATCTGGTTTCACCTTGAGGCTTGGGTCCGAGGACCATACAAGGCCTTGGTTCTGTCCAGTACCTAGTTTTCTCATGTTTGATCATCTGAAGTATCTGGTTTCACCTTGCGGCTTGGGTCCGAGGACCATACACATTACCTAGTTTTCTCATGTTTAATCATCTGAAGTATCTAGTTTCACCATGAGGCTTGGGTCCGAGGACCATACAAGGCCTTGGTTCTGTCCAGTACCTAGTTTTCTCATTTTTGATCATCTGAAGTATCTGGTTTCACCTTGAGGCTTGGGTCCGAGGACCATACAAGGCCTTGGTTCTGTCCAGTACCTAGTTTTCTCATTTTTTGACCATCTGAAGTATCTGATTTCACCTTGAGGCTTGGGTCCGAGGACCATACAAGGCCTTGGTTCTGTCCAGTACCTAGTTTTCTCATGTTTGATCATCTGAAGTATCTGGTTTCAAATTGAGGCTTGGGTCCGAGGACCATACAAGGCCTTGGTTCTGTCCAGTACCTAGTTTTCTCATTTTTTGACCATCTGAAGTATCTGGTTTCACCTTGAGGCTTGGGTCCGAGGACCATAGAAGACCTTGGTTCTGTCCAGTACCTAGTTTTCTCATGTTTGATCATCTGAAGTATCTGGTTTCACCTTGAGGCTTGGGTCCGAGGACCATACAAGGCCTTGGTTCTGTCAAGTACCTAGTTTTCTCATGTTTGATCATCTGAAGTATCTGGTTTCACCTTGAGGCTTGGGTCCGAGGACCATACAAGGCCTTGGTTCTATCCAGTACCTAGTTTACTCATTTTTGATCATCTGAAGTATCTGGTTTCACCTTGAGGCTTGGGTCCGAGGACCATACACAGTACCTAGTTTTCTCATGCTTGATCATCTGAAGTATCTGGTTTCACCTTGAGGCTTGGGTCCGAGGACCATACAAGGCCTTGGTTCTGTCCAGTACCTAGTTTTCTAGTTTTTGATCATCTGAAGTATCTGGTTTCACCTTGAGGCTTGGGTCCGAGGACCATACAAGGCCTTGGTTCTGTCCAGTACCTAGTTTTCTCATGTTTGATCATCTGAAGTATCTGGTTTCACCTTGAGGCTTGGGTCCAAGGACCATACAAGGCCTTGGTTCTGTCCAGTACCTAGTTTTCTCATGTTTGATCATCTGAAGTATCTGGTTTCACCTTGAGGCTTGGGTCCGAGGACCATACAAGGCCTTGGTTCTGTCCAGTACCTAGTTTTCTCGTTTTTGATCATCTGAAGTATCTGGTTTCACCTTGAGGCTTGGGTCCGAGGACCATACAAGGCCTTAGTTCTGTCCAGTACCTAATTTTCTCATTTTTGATCATCTGAAGTATCTGGTTTCACCTTGAGGCTTGGGTCCGAGGACCATACAAGGCCTTGGTTCTGTCCAGTACCTAGTTTTCTCATTTTTGAGCATCTGAAGTATCTGGTTTCACCTTGAGGCTTGGGTCCGAGGACCATACAAGGCCTTGGTTCTGTCCAGTACCTAGTTTTCTCATGTTTGATCATCTGAAGTATCTGGTTTCACCTTGCGGCTTGGGTCCGAGGACCATAAACATTACCTAGTTTTCTCATGTTTGATCATCTGAAGTATCTGGTTTCACCTTGAGGCTTGGGTCCGAGGACCATACAAGGCCTTGGTTCTGTCCAGTACCTAGTTTTCTCATTTTTGATCATCTGAAGTATCTGGTCTCACCTTGAGGCTTGGGTCCGAGGACCATACAAGGCCTTGGTTCTGTCCAGTACCTAGTTTTCTCATTTTTTGACCATCTGAAGTATCTGGTTTCACCTTGAGGCTTGGGTCCGAGGACCATACAAGGCCTTGGTTCTGTCCAGTACCTAGTTTTCTCATGTTTGATCATCTGAAGTATCTGGTTTCACCTTGAGGCTTGGGTCCGAGGACCATACAAGGCCTTGGTTCTGTCCAGTACCTAGTTTTCTCATGTTTGATCATCTGAAGTATCTGGTTTCACCTTGAGGCTTGGGTCCGAGGACCATACAAGGCCTTGGTTCTATCCAGTACCTAGTTTACTCATTTTTGATCATCTGAAGTATCTGGTTTCACCTTGAGGCTTGGGTCCGAGGACCATACACAGTACCTAGTTTTCTCATGTTTGATCATCTGAAGTATCTGGTTTCACCTTGAGGCTTGGGTCCGAGGACCATACAAGGCCTTGGTTCTGTCCAGTACCTAGTTTTCTAGTTTTTGATCATCTGAAGTATCTGGTTTCACCTTGAGGCTTGGGTCCGAGGACCATACAAGGCCTTGGTTCTGTCCAGTACCTAGTTTTCTCATGTTTGATCATCTGAAGTATCTGGTTTCACCTTGAGGCTTGGGTCCAAGGACCATACAAGGCCTTGGTTCTGTCCAGTACCTAGTTTTCTCATGTTTGATCATCTGAAGTATCTGGTTTCACCTTGAGGCTTGGGTCCGAGGACCATACAAGGCCTTGGTTCTGTCCAGTACCTAGTTTTCTCGTTTTTGATCATCTGAAGTATCTGGTTTCACCTTGAGGCTTGGGTCCGAGGACCATACAAGGCCTTAGTTCTGTCCAGTACCTAATTTTCTCATTTTTGATCATCTGAAGTATCTGGTTTCACCTTGAGGCTTGGGTCCGAGGACCATACAAGGCCTTGGTTCTGTCCAGTACCTAGTTTTCTCATTTTTGAGCATCTGAAGTATCTGGTTTCACCTTGAGGCTTGGGTCCGAGGACCATACAAGGCCTTGGTTCTGTCCAGTACCTAGTTTTCTCATGTTTGATCATCTGAAGTATCTGGTTTCACCTTGCGGCTTGGGTCCGAGGACCATAAACATTACCTAGTTTTCTCATGTTTGATCATCTGAAGTATCTGGTTTCACCTTGAGGCTTGGGTCCGAGGACCATACAAGGCCTTGGTTCTGTCCAGTACCTAGTTTTCTCATTTTTGATCATCTGAAGTATCTGGTCTCACCTTGAGGCTTGGGTCCGAGGACCATACAAGGCCTTGGTTCTGTCCAGTACCTAGTTTTCTCATTTTTTGACCATCTGAAGTATCTGGTTTCACCTTGAGGCTTGGGTCCGAGGACCATACAAGGCCTTGGTTCTGTCCAGTACCTAGTTTTCTCATGTTTGATCATCTGAAGTATCTGGTTTCACCTTGAGGCTTGGGTCCGAGGACCATACAAGGCCTTGGTTCTGTCCAGTACCTAGTTTTCTCATGTTTGATCATCTGAAGTATCTGGTTTCACCTTGAGGCTTGGGTCCGAGGACCATACAAGGCCTTGGTTCTGTCCAGTACCTAATTTTCTCATTTTTGATCATCTGAAGTATCTGGTTTCACCTTGAGGCTTGGGTCCGAGGACAATACAAGGTCTTGGTTCTGTCCAGTACCTAGTTTTCTCATGTTTGATCATCTGAAGTATCTGGTTTCACCTTGAGGCTTGGGTCCGAGGACCATACAAGGCCTTGGTTCTGTCCAGTACCTAGTTTTCTCGTTTTTGATCATCTGAAGTATCTGGTTTCACCTTGAGGCTTGGGTCCGAGGACCATACAAGGCCTTAGTTCTGTCCAGTACCTAATTTTCTCATTTTTGATCATCTGAAGTATCTGGTTTCACCTTGAGGCTTGGGTCCGAGGACCATACAAGGCCTTGGTTCTGTCCAGTACCTAGTTTTCTCATTTTTGAGCATCTGAAGTATCTGGTTTCACCTTGAGGCTTGGGTCCGAGGACCATACAAGGCCTTGGTTCTGTCCAGTACCTAGTTTTCTCATGTTTGATCATCTGAAGTATCTGGTTTCACCTTGCGGCTTGGGTCCGAGGACCATACACATTACCTAGTTTTCTCATGTTTAATCATCTGAAGTATCTAGTTTCACCATGAGGCTTGGGTCCGAGGACCATACAAGGCCTTGGTTCTGTCCAGTACCTAGTTTTCTCATTTTTGATCATCTGAAGTATCTGGTTTCACCTTGAGGCTTGGGTCCGAGGACCATACAAGGCCTTGGTTCTGTCCAGTACCTAGTTTTCTCATTTTTTGACCATCTGAAGTATCTGGTTTCACCTTGAGGCTTGGGTCCGAGGACCATACAAGGCCTTGGTTCTGTCCAGTACCTAGTTTTCTCATGTTTGATCATCTGAAGTATCTGGTTTCACCTTGAGGCTTGGGTCCGAGGACCATACAAGGCCTTGGTTCTGTCCAGTACCTAGTTTTCTCATGTTTGATCATCTGAAGTATCTGGTTTCACCTTGAGGCTTGGGTCCGAGGACCATACAAGGCCTTGGTTCTGTCCAGTACCTAATTTTCTCATTTTTGATCATCTGAAGTATCTGGTTTCACCTTGAGGCTTGGGTCCGAGGACCATACAAGGTCTTGGTTCTGTCCAGTACCTAGTTTTCTCATGTTTGATCATCTGAAGTATCTGGTTTCACCTTGAGGCTTGGGTCCGAGGACCATACAAGGCCTTGGTTCTGTCCAGTACCTAGTTTTCTCATGTTTGATCATCTGAAGTATCTGGTTTCACCTTGAGGCTTGGGTCCGAGGACCATACAAGGCCTTGGTTCTGTCCAGTACCTAGTTTTCTCATTTTTTGACCATCTGAAGTATCTGGTTTCACCTTGAGGCTTGGGTCCGAGGACCATACAAGACCTTGGTTCTGTCCAGTACCTAGTTTTCTCATGTTTGATCATCTGAAGTATCTGGGTTCACCTTGAGGCTTGGGTCCGAGGACCATACAAGGCCTTGGTTCTGTCAGGTACCTAGTTTTCTCATGTTTGATCATCTGAAGTATCTGGTTTCACCTTTAGGCTTGGGTCCGAGGACCATACAAGTCCTTGGTTCTGTCCAGTACCTAGTTTACTCATTTTTGATCATCTGAAGTATCTGGTTTCACCTTGAGGCTTGGGTCCGAGGACCATACACAGTACCTAGTTTTCTCATGTTTGATCATCTGAAGTATCTGGTTTCACCTTGAGGCTTGGGTCCGAGGACCATACAAGGCCTTGGTTCTGTCCAGTACCTAGTTTTCTCATTTTTTGACCATCTGAAGTATCTGGTTTCACCTTGAGGCTTGGGTCCGAGGACCATAGAAGACCTTGGTTCTGTCCAGTACCTAGTTTTCTATTGTTTGATCATCTGAAGTATCTGGTTTCACCTTGAGGCTTGGGTCCGAGGACCATACAAGGCCTTGGTTCTGTCAAGTACCTAGTTTTCTCATGTTTGATCATCTGAAGTATCTGGTTTCACCTTGAGGCTTGGGTCCGAGGACCATACAAGGCCTTGGTTCTATCCAGTACCTAGTTTACTCATTTTTGATCATCTGAAGTATCTGGTTTCACCTTGAGGCTTGGGTCCGAGGACCATACACAGTACCTAGTTTTCTCATGTTTGATCATCTGAAGTATCTGGTTTCACCTTGAGGCTTGGGTCCGAGGACCATACAAGGCCTTGGTTCTGTCCAGTACCTAATTTTCTCATTTTTGATCATCTGAAGTATCTGGTTTCACCTTGAGGCTTGGGTCCGAGGACCATACAAGGCTTTGGTTCTGTCCAGTACCTAGTTTTCTCATTTTTGAGCATCTGAAGTATCTGGTTTCACCTTGAGGCTTGGGTCCGAGGACCATACAAGGCCTTGGTTCTGTCCAGTACCTAGTTTTCTCATTTTTGATCATCTGAAGTATCTGGTTTCACCTTGAGGCTTGGGTCCGAGGACCATACAAGGCCTTAGTTCTGTCCAGTACCTAGTTTTCTCATGTTTGATCATCTGAAGTATCTGGTTTCACCTTGAGGCTTGGGTCCGAGGACCATACAAGGCCTTGGTTCTGTCCAGTACCTAGTTTTCTCATGTTTGATCATCTGAAGTATCTGGTTTCACCTTGAGGCTTGGGTCCGAGGACCATACAAGGCCTTGGTTCTGTCCAGTACCCAGTTTTCTCGTTTTTGATCATCTGAAGTATCTGGTTTCACCTTGAGGCTTGGGTCCGAGGACCATACAAGGCCTTGGTTCTGTCCAGTACCTAATTTTCTCATTTTTGATCATCTGAAGTATCTGGTTTCACCTTGAGGCTTGGGTCCGAGGACCATACAAGGCTTTGGTTCTGTCCAGTACCTAGTTTTCTCATTTTTGAGCATCTGAAGTATCTGGTTTCACCATGAGGCTTGGGTCCGAGGACCATACAAGGCCTTGGTTCTGTCCAGTACCTAGTTTTCTCATGTTTGATCATCTGAAGTATCTGGTTTCACCTTGCGGCTTGGGTCCGAGGACCATACACAGTACCTAGTTTTCTCATGTTTGATCATCTGAAGTATCTGGTTTCACCTTGAGGCTTGGGTCCGAGGACCATACAAGGCCTTGGTTCTGTCCAGTACCTAGTTTTCTCATTTTTGATCATCTGAAGTATCTGATTTCACCTTGAGGCTTGGGTCCGAGGACCATACAAGGCCTTGGTTCTGTCCAGTACCTAGTTTTCTCATGTTTGATCATCTGAAGTATCTGGTTTCAAATTGAGGCTTGGGTCCGAGGACCATACAAGGCCTTGGTTCTGTCCAGTACCTAGTTTTCTCATTTTTTGACCATCTGAAGTATCTGGTTTCACCTTGAGGCTTGGGTCCGAGGACCATAGAAGACCTTGGTTCTGTCCAGTACCTAGTTTTCTCATGTTTGATCATCTGAAGTATCTGGTTTCACCTTGAGGCTTGGGTCCGAGGACCATACAAGGCCTTGGTTCTGTCAAGTACCTAGTTTTCTCATGTTTGATCATCTGAAGTATCTGGTTTCACCTTGAGGCTTGGGTCCGAGGACCATACAAGGCCTTGGTTCTATCCAGTACCTAGTTTACTCATTTTTGATCATCTGAAGTATCTGGTTTCACCTTCAGGCTTGGGTCCGAGGACCATACACAGTACCTAGTTTTCTCATGTTTGATCATCTGAAGTATCTGGTTTCACCTTGAGGCTTGGGTCCGAGGACCATACAAGGCCTTGGTTCTGTCCAGTACCTAGTTTTCTAGTTTTTGATCATCTGAAGTATCTGGTTTCACCTTGAGGCTTGGGTCCGAGGACCATACAAGGCCTTGGTTCTGTCCAGTACCTAGTTTTCTCATGTTTGATCATCTGAAGTATCTGGTTTCACCTTGAGGCTTGGGTCCAAGGACCATACAAGGCCTTGGTTCTGTCCAGTACCTAGTTTTCTCATGTTTGATCATCTGAAGTATCTGGTTTCACCTTGAGGCTTGGGTCCGAGGACCATACAAAGCCTTGGTTCTGTCCAGTACCTAGTTTTCTCGTTTTTGATCATCTGAAGTATCTGGTTTCACCTTGAGGCTTGGGTCCGAGGACCATACAAGGCCTTAGTTCTGTCCAGTACCTAATTTTCTCATTTTTGATCATCTGAAGTATCTGGTTTCACCTTGAGGCTTGGGTCCGAGGACCATACAAGGCCTTGGTTCTGTCCAGTACCTAGTTTTCTCATTTTTGAGCATCTGAAGTATCTGGTTTCACCTTGAGGCTTGGGTCCGAGGACCATACAAGGCCTTGGTTCTGTCCAGTACCTAGTTTTCTCATGTTTGATCATCTGAAGTATCTGGTTTCACCTTGCGGCTTGGGTCCGAGGACCATACACATTACCTAGTTTTCTCATGTTTGATCATCTGAAGTATCTGGTTTCACCTTGAGGCTTGGGTCCGAGGACCATACAAGGCCTTGGTTCTGTCCAGTACCTAGTTTTCTCATTTTTGATCATCTGAAGTATCTGGTTTCACCTTGAGGCTTGGGTCCGAGGACCATACAAGGCCTTGGTTCTGTCCAGTACCTAGTTTTCTCATTTTTTGACCATCTGAAGTATCTGGTTTCACCTTGAGGCTTGGGTCCGAGGACCATACAAGGCCTTGGTTCTGTCCAGTACCTAGTTTTCTCATGTTTGATCATCTGAAGTATCTGGTTTCACCTTGAGGCTTGGGTCCGAGGACCATACCAGGCCTTGGTTCTGTCCAGTACCTAGTTTTCTCATGTTTGATCATCTGAAGTATCTGGTTTCACCTTGAGGCTTGGGTCCGAGGACCATACAAGGCCTTGGTTCTGTCCAGTACCTAATTTTCTCATTTTTGATCATCTGAAGTATCTGGTTTCACCTTGAGGCTTGGGTCCGAGGACCATACAAGGTCTTGGTTCTGTCCAGTACCTAGTTTTCTCATGTTTGATCATCTGAAGTATCTGGTTTCACCTTGAGGCTTGGGTCCGAGGACCATACAAGGCCTTGGTTCTGTCCAGTACCTAGTTTTCTCGTTTTTGATCATCTGAAGTATCTGGTTTCACCTTGAGGCTTGGGTCCGAGGACCATACAAGGCCTTAGTTCTGTCCAGTACCTAATTTTCTCATTTTTGATCATCTGAAGTATCTGGTTTCACCTTGAGGCTTGGGTCCGAGGACCATACAAGGCCTTGGTTCTGTCCAGTACCTAGTTTTCTCATTTTTGAGCATCTGAAGTATCTGGTTTCACCTTGAGGCTTGGGTCCGAGGACCATACAAGGCCTTGGTTCTGTCCAGTACCTAGTTTTCTCATGTTTGATCATCTGAAGTATCTGGTTTCACCTTGCGGCTTGGGTCCGAGGACCATACACATTACCTAGTTTTCTCATGTTTGATCATCTGAAGTATCTGGTTTCACCTTGAGGCTTGGGTCCGAGGACCATACAAGGCCTTGGTTCTGTCCAGTACCTAGTTTTCTCATTTTTGATCATCTGAAGTATCTGGTTTCACCTTGAGGCTTGGGTCCGAGGACCATACAAGGCCTTGGTTCTGTCCAGTACCTAGTTTTCTCATTTTTTGACCATCTGAAGTATCTGGTTTCACCTTGAGGCTTGGGTCCGAGGACCATACAAGGCCTTGGTTCTGTCCAGTACCTAGTTTTCTCATGTTTGATCATCTGAAGTATCTGGTTTCACCTTGAGGCTTGGGTCCGAGGACCATACCAGGCCTTGGTTCTGTCCAGTACCTAGTTTTCTCATGTTTGATCATCTGAAGTATCTGGTTTCACCTTGAGGCTTGGGTCCGAGGACCATACAAGGCCTTGGTTCTGTCCAGTACCTAATTTTCTCATTTTTGGTCATCTGAAGTATCTGGTTTCACCTTGAGGCTTGGGTCCGAGGACCATACAAGGTCTTGGTTCTGTCCAGTACCTAGTTTTCTCATGTTTGATCATCTGAAGTATCTGGTTTCACCTTGAGGCTTGGGTCCGAGGACCATACAAGGCCTTGGCTCTGTCCAGTACCTAGTTTTCTCGTTTTTGATCATCTGAAGTATCTGGTTTCACCTTGAGGCTTGGGTCCGAGGACCATACAAGGCCTTAGTTCTGTCCAGTACCTAATTTTCTCATTTTTGATCATCTGAAGTATCTGGTTTCACCTTGAGGCTTGGGTCCGAGGACCATACAAGGCCTTGGTTCTTTCCAGTACCTAGTTTTCTCATTTTTGAGCATCTGAAGTATCTGGTTTCACCTTGAGGCTTGGGTCCGAGGACCATACAAGGCCTTGGTTCTGTCCAGTACCTAGTTTTCTCATGTTTGATCATCTGAAGTATCTGGTTTCACCTTGCGGCTTGGGTCCGAGGACCATACACATTACCTAGTTTTCTCATGTTTGATCATCTGAAGTATCTGGTTTCACCATGAGGCTTGGGTCCGAGGACCATACAAGGCCTTGGTTCTGTCCAGTACCTAGTTTTCTCATTTTTGATCATCTGAAGTATCTGGTTTCACCTTGAGGCTTGGGTCCGAGGACCATACAAGGCCTTGGTTCTGTCCAGTACCTAGTTTTCTCATTTTTTGACCATCTGAAGTATCTGGTTTCACCTTGAGGCTTGGGTCCGAGGACCATACAAGGCCTTGGTTCTGTCCAGTACCTAGTTTTCTCATGTTTGATCATCTGAAGTATCTGGTTTCACCTTGAGGCTTGGGTCCGAGGACCATACAAGGCCTTGGTTCTGTCCAGTACCTAGTTTTCTCATGTTTGATCATCTGAAGTATCTGGTTTCACCTTGAGGCTTGGGTCCGAGGACCATACAAGGCCTTGGTTCTGTCCAGTACCTAATTTTCTCATTTTTGATCATCTGAAGTATCTGGTTTCACCTTGAGGCTTGGGTCCGAGGACCATACAAGGTCTTGGTTCTGTCCAGTACCTAGTTTTCTCATGTTTGATCATCTGAAGTATCTGGTTTCACCTTGAGGCTTGGGTCCGAGGACCATACAAGGCCTTGGTTCTGTCCAGTACCTAGTTTTCTCATGTTTGATCATCTGAAGTATCTGGTTTCACCTTGAGGCTTGGGTCCGAGGACCATACAAGGCCTTGGTTCTGTCCAGTACCTAGTTTTCTCATTTTTTGACCATCTGAAGTATCTGGTTTCACCTTGAGGCTTGGGTCCGAGGACCATACAAGACCTTGGTTCTGTCCAGTACCTAGTTTTCTCATGTTTGATCATCTGAAGTATCTGGTTTCACCTTGAGGCTTGGGTCCGAGGACCATACAAGGCCTTGGTTCTGTCAGGTACCTAGTTTTCTCATGTTTGATCATCTGAAGTATCTGGTTTCACCTTGAGGCTTGGGTCCGAGGACCATACAAGTCCTTGGTTCTGTCCAGTACCTAGTTTACTCATTTTTGATCATCTGAAGTATCTGGTTTCACCTTGAGGCTTGGGTCCGAGGACCATACACAGTACCTAGTTTTCTCATGTTTGATCATCTGAAGTATCTGGTTTCACCTTGAGGCTTGGGTCCGAGGACCATACAAGGCCTTGGTTCTGTCCAGTACCTAGTTTTCTCATTTTTGATCATCTGAAGTATCTGGTTTCACCTTGAGGCTTGGGTCCGAGGACCATACAAGGCCTTGGTTCTGTCCAGTACCTAGTTTTCTCATGTTTGATCTTCTGAAGTATCTGGTTTCACCTTGAGGCTTGGGTCCGAGGACCATACAAGGCCTTGGTTCTGTCCAGTACCTTGTTTTCTCATGTTTGATCATCTGAAGTATCTGGTTTCACCTTGAGGCTTGGGTCCGAGGACCATACAAGGCCTTGGTTCTGTCCAGTACCTAGTTTTCTCGTTTTTGATCATCTGAAGTATCTGGTTTCACCTTGAGGCTTGGGTCCGAGGACCATACAAGGCCTTGGTTCTGTCCAGTACCTAATTTTCTCATTTTTGATCATCTGAAGTATCTGGTTTCACCTTGAGGCTTGGGTCCGAGGACCATACAAGGCCTTGGTTCTGTGCAGTACCTAGTTTTCTCATTTTTGAGCATCTGAAGTATCTGGTTTCACCTTGAGGCTTGGGTCCGAGGACCATACAAGGCCTTGGTTCTGTCCAGTACCTAGTTTTCTCATTTTTTGACCATCTGAAGTATCTGGTTTCACCTTGAGGCTTGGGTCCGAGGACCATACAAGGCCTTGGTTCTGTCCAGTACCTAGTTTTCTCATTTTTGATCATCTGAAGTATCTGGTGTCACCTTGAGGCTCGGGTCCGAGGACCATACAAGGCCTTGGTTCTGTCCAGTACCTAGTTTTCTCATTTTTTGACCATCTGAAGTATCTGGTTTCACCTTGAGGCTTGGGTCCGAGGACCATACAAGGCCTTGGTTCTGTCCAGTACCTAGTTTTCTCATGTTTGATCATCTGAAGTATCTGGTTTCACCTTGAGGCTTGGGTCCGAGGACCATACAAGGCCTTGGTTCTGTCCAGTACCTAGTTTTCTCATGTTTGATCATCTGAAGTATCTGGTTTCACCTTGCGGCTTGGGTCCGAGGACCATACACAGTACTTAGTTTTCTCATGTTTGATCATCTGAAGTATCTGGTTTCACCTTGAGGTTTGGGTCCGAGGACCATACAAGGCCTTGGTTCTGTCCAGTACCTAGTTTTCTCATTTTTGATCATCTGAAGTATCTGGTTTCACCTTGAGGCTTGGGTCCGAGGACCATACAAGGCCTTGGTTCTGTCCAGTACCTAGTTTTCTCATTTTTTGACCATCTGAAGTATCTGGTTTCACCTTGAGGCTTGGGTCCGAGGACCATACAAGGCCTTGGTTCTGTCCAGTACCTAGTTTTCTCATGTTTGATCATCTGAAGTATCTGGTTTCACCTTGAGGCTTGGGTCCGAGGACCATACAAGGCCTTGGTTCTGTCCAGTACCTAGTTTTCTCATTTTTGAGCATCTGAAGTATCTGGTTTCACCTTGAGGCTTGGGTCCGAGGACCATACAAGGCCTTGGTTCTGTCCAGTACCTAGTTTTCTCATGTTTGATCATCTGAAGTATCTGGTTTCACCTTGCGGCTTGGGTCCGAGGACCATACACATTACCTAGTTTTCTCATGTTTGATCATCTGAAGTATCTGGTTTCACCATGAGGCTTGGGTCCGAGGACCAAACAAGGCCTTGGTTCTGTCCAGTACCTAGTTTTCTCATTTTTGATCATCTGAAGTATCTGGTTTCACCTTGAGGCTTGGGTCCGAGGACCATACAAGGCCTTGGTTCTGTCCAGTACCTAGTTTTCTCATTTTTTGACCATCTGAAGTATCTGGTTTCACCTTGAGGCTTGGGTCCGAGGACCATACAAGGCCTTGGTTCTGTCCAGTACCTAGTTTTCTCATGTTTGATCATCTGAAGTATCTGGTTTCACCTTGAGGCTTGGGTCCGAGGACCATACAAGGCCTTGGTTCTGTCCAGTACCTAGTTTTCTCATGTTTGATCATCTAAAGTATCTGGTTTCACCTTGAGGCTTGGGTCCGAGGACCATACAAGGCCTTGGTTCTGTCCAGTACCTAATTTTCTCATTTTTGATCATCTGAAGTATCTGGTTTCACCTTGAGGCTTGGGTCCGAGGACCATACAAGGTCTTGGTTCTGTCCAGTACCTAGTTTTCTCATGTTTGATCATCTGAAGTATCTGGTTTCACCTTGAGGCTTGGGTCCGAGGACCATACAAGGCCTTGGTTCTGTCCAGTACCTAGTTTTCTCATGTTTGATCATCTGAAGTATCTGGTTTCACCTTGAGGCTTGGGTCCGAGGACCATACAAGGCCTTGGTTCTGTCCAGTACCTAGTTTTCTCATTTTTTGACCATCTGAAGTATCTGGTTTCACCTTGAGGCTTGGGTCCGAGGACCATACAAGACCTTGGTTCTGTCCAGTACCTAGTTTTCTCATGTTTGATCATCTGAAGTATCTGGTTTCACCTTGAGGCTTGGGTCCGAGGACCATACAAGGCCTTGGTTCTGTCAGGTACCTAGTTTTCTCATGTTTGATCATCTGAAGTATCTGGTTTCACCTTGAGGCTTGGGTCCGAGGACCATACAAGTCCTTGGTTCTGTCCAGTACCTAGTTTACTCATTTTTGATCATCTGAAGTATCTGGTTTCACCTTGAGGCTTGGGTCCGAGGACCATACACAGTACCTAGTTTTCTCATGTTTGATCATCTGAAGTATCTGGTTTCACCTTGAGGCTTGGGTCCGAGGACCATACAAGGCCTTGGTTCTGTCCAGTACCTAGTTTTCTCATTTTTGATCATCTGAAGTATCTGGTTTCACCTTGAGGCTTGGGTCCGAGGACCGTACAAGGCCTTGGTTCTGTCCAGTACCTAGTTTTCTCATGTTTGATCTTCTGAAGTATCTGGTTTCACCTTGAGGCTTGGGTCCGAGGACCATACAAGGCCTTGGTTCTGTCCAGTACCTAGTTTTCTCATGTTTGATCATCTGAAGTATCTGGTTTCACCTTGAGGCTTGGGTCCGAGGACCATACAAGGCCTTGGTTCTGTCCAGTACCTAGTTTTCTCATTTTTGATCATCTGAAGTATCTGGTTTCACCTTGAGGCTTGGGTCCGAGGACCATACAAGGCCTTGGTTCTGTCCAGTACCTAATTTTCTCATTTTTGATCATCTGAAGTATCTGGTTTCACCTTGAGGCTTGGGTCCGAGGACCATACAAGGCCTTGGTTCTGTGCAGTACCTAGTTTTCTCATTTTTGAGCATCTGAAGTATCTGGTTTCACCTTGAGGCTTGGGTCCGTGGACCATACAAGGCCTTGGTTCTGTCCAGTACCTAGTTTTCTCATTTTTTGACCATCTGAAGTATCTGGTTTCACCTTGAGGCTTGGGTCCGAGGACCATACAAGGCCTTGGTTCTGTCCAGTACCTAGTTTTCTCATTTTTGATCATCTGAAGTATCTGGTTTCACCTTGAGGCTCGGGTCCGAGGACCATACAAGGCCTTGGTTCTGTCCAGTACCTAGTTTTCTCATTTTTTGACCATCTGAAGTATCTGGTTTCACCTTGAGGCTTGGGTCCGAGGACCATACAAGGCCTTGGTTCTGTCCAGTACCTAGTTTTCTCATGTTTGATCATCTGAAGTATCTGGTTTCACCTTGAGGCTTGGGTCCGAGGACCATACAAGGCCTTGGTTCTGTCCAGTACCTAGTTTTCTCATGTTTGATCATCTGAAGTATCTGGTTTCACCTTGCGGCTTGGGTCCGAGGACCATACACAGTACTTAGTTTTCTCATGTTTGATCATCTGAAGTATCTGGTTTCACCTTGAGGTTTGGGTCCGAGGACCATACAAGGCCTTGGTTCTGTCCAGTACCTAGTTTTCTCATTTTTGATCATCTGAAGTATCTGGTTTCACCTTGAGGCTTGGGTCCGAGGACCATACAAGGCCTTGGTTCTGTCCAGTACCTAGTTTTCTCATTTTTTGACCATCTGAAGTATCTGGTTTCACCTTGAGGCTTGGGTCCGAGGACCATACAAGGCCTTGGTTCTGTCCAGTACCTAGTTTTCTCATGTTTGATCATCTGAAGTATCTGGTTTCACCTTGAGGCTTGGGTCCGAGGACCATACAAGGCCTTGGTTCTGTCCAGTACCTAGTTTTCTCATTTTTTGACCATCTGAAGTATCTGGTTTCACCTTGAGGCTTGGGTCCGAGGACCATACAGGGCCTTGGTTCTGTCCAGTACCTAGTTTTCTCATGTTTGATCATCTCAAGTATCTGGTTTCACCTTGAGGCTTGGGTCCGAGGACCATACAAGGCCTTGGTTCTGTGAGGTACCTAGTTTTCTCATGTTTGATCATCTGAAGTATCTGGTTTCACCTTGAGGCTTGGGTCCGAGGACCATACAAGGCCTTGGTTCTGTCCAGTACCTAGTTTTCTCATTTTTGATCATCTGAAGTATCTGGTTTCACCTTGAGGCTTGGGTCCGAGGACCATACACAGTACCTAGTTTTCTCATGTTTGATCATCTGAAGTATCTGGTTTCACCTTGAGGCTTGGGTCCGAGGACCATACAAGGCCTTGGTTCTGTCCAGTACCTAGTTTTCTCATTTTTGATCATCTGAAGTATCTGGTTTCACCTTGAGGCTTGGGTCCGAGGACCATACAAGGCCTTGGTTCTGTCCAGTACCTAGTTTTCTCATGTTTGATCATTTGAAGTATCTGGTTTCACCTTGAGGCTTGGGTCCGAGGACCATACAAGGCCTTGGTTCTGTCCAGTACCTAGTTTTCTCATGTTTGATCATCTGAAGTATCTGGTTTCACCTTGAGGCTTGGGTCTGAGGACCATACAAGGCCTTGGTTCTGTCCAGTACCTAGTTTTCTCGTTTTTGATCATCTGAAGTATCTGGTTTCACCTTGAGGCTTGGGTCCGAGGACCATACAAGGCCTTGGTTCTGTCCAGTACCTAATTTTCTCATTTTTGATCATCTGAAGTATCTGGTTTCACCTTGAGGCTTGGGTCCGAGGACCATACAAGGCCTTGGTTCTGTCCAGTACCTAGTTTTCTCATTTTTGAGCATTTGAAGTATCTGGTTTCACCTTGAGGCTTGGGTCCGAGGACCATACAAGGCCTTGGTTCTGTCCAGTACCTAGTTTTCTCATTTTTTGACCATCTGAAGTATCTGGTTTCACCTTGAGGCTTGGGTCCGAGGACCATACAAGGCCTTGGTTCTGTCCAGTACCTAGTTTTCTCATGTTTGATCATCTGAAGTATCTGGTTTCAGCTTGAGGCTTGGGTCCGAGGACCATACAAGGCCTTGGTTCTGTCCAGTACCTAGTTTTCTCATTTTTTGACCATCTGAAGTATCTGGTTTCACCTTGAGGCTTGGGTCCGAGGACCATACAAGGCCTTGGTTCTGTCCAGTACCTAGTTTTCTCATGTTTGATCATCTGAAGTATCTGGTTTCACCTTGAGGCTTGGGTCCGAGGACCATACAAGGCCTTGGTTCTGTCCAGTACCTAGTTTTCTCATTTTTGATCATCTGAAGTATCTGGTTTCACCTTGAGGCTTGGGTCTGAGGACCATACAAGGCCTTGGTTCTGTCCAGTACCTAGTTTTCTCATTTTATTCGTTCATTTTAGCTATTTATCCGTAGCCGTTTGGTTCTTTATTGCTATTGTTTACAATAAGCCATAGATAATTACACTTTTTAAGTAGAAATAATAATAAATACAAGTTGGAGTTGGTGAAGGATAAGACCCTGCCGTGTTCTGCCTCTTCGTTTTGATGGAACTCTTCTGATTACGAGGCGTCTCTTGGGTTGTCCAGGTAACATGTGCTGACGCTTCGGTGCTTTCTCATTTAATGGGGCGCCTCCTCATTAATGCTAGCCGTGGATCTACGAGGATCTAACGGCTGTTAGGCCCTTTGGAATTTGGGCGGAATAAAGGTCTCCGGAAATCGCTCCCTGGTATTTATTGTTGATTTGGCCCTCATTAATGTTCCACCCTCTATAAAAGGCGCTCCTTGGGCATCCTTCCCCTTCACACCTGATAATCGTTCGTTCTAAACTTCTCCTAAAAACACACCGTCAAGACACAATCATCTGAGCCTCTTCGAATGAGTTGGCCCTGGAAAAGGGCACTCCTGAGAATGCACAGCCCCTATCAGGAGCCGAGGATGTCACCTCAACCCTTGGCGCCACGCTGGGGTGGGTGTAGTGGAGATCCGAAGATTCTCCTTCTTTTCAACCTAACCGGAGATAGAGCCCTCCTCACCACCAGGAGGAGTATCCGGAGAGAACGTAACCTCCCTCTCTTGGGTCTGGGTTCTTGACCCCCCAAGCCGGCTGCCTAGAGGGCGGGAGGGGAACCAGGCGGAACCTAAAAGCGGGACCGTCCTGTGCCTCGGCCTCTTCCACCTTAAAGGTTGCCTTTCTTCCTTCTAATCCTTCTTCTCTCTTCTCTTTCCTCTTCTCTTGCTTCACTTCTTTTCCATCTTCTGATCTTCAGCCAGCTTTGCTTTCTACTTATTTGTTCTTCATCTCTTCTTCCGTTTCTTTTTCTTTCTTTTCTTTTGCTCCTCAACCAGCTTTGCTTTCTACCCTTTGCTCCCCTGCCGGCTTTACCAAGCGTTTGCCTTTGTAGCTAGCTTTTAGAACAAGCCCCTTGGACTTTACTTGTAAAAGATGTAATTTTTCTTCAAGTATGAATAAAAGAAGTAGATCTGTTTTGTATTATTTATTTCTTGTTTTCTTTTTATATTTTCGTTTCTGGTAGTTATATATTTTTGAATGAATGTTGCCACTACAGACCGTATTAGTCTTGACTGATGATTTTTCATTTACACTAACCATTGCACTTGCTAGCGCACAACTCCACCCCACGGTGGGCGCCAATTGTAGGGACTCAATTTGTAAAGAACCCTTAACAATAAAATTTGTAGAGAAGTGGGTACACGGACTTGGCATCACCGAAATGAACAACGATTAATTTGGTATTTACGATAAGTAATAGATGACAAGAAATTAATAAGAATCTCATCAAATGAATTCGGTTAAGTATTTTTTTGTAGGGAATGATCATCACTTTGGATGTGTAACTAAAGTGCCTGTTGGTCCTCGGACCAGGCCGAGGATCTATTTTTCTTAGAGTTTTTCTCCTCCTTTTTTTGGTGGGAGTCCTCTTGGTTATATAGTGTTACTCTAGTTAATCTTAGTCGTCCATTTGTCGGTTATTCGGTCACTCTAGATGAGAGATTGTCCCATCATCTGTTTTTGTAGACTTTACGTTAGTTCTCAGTCGTCTTTGCAGGCTTTTCTATTAGTCGGAGTAATCGAGACAACTGGGTTCGTTGGTCGCATCATCATTAAAGTAGTCAGAATGTTGGTGGTATATTTTCGGTGGATGTAGGATATTTCTCTTTAGTGATGTCGGTGTGCCGAGGACAGGTCATCCTCGGTTTAGGCCTTGGATGTTATGGGCTCTTTCCCGTTGTCCTCGTCCTCAGTATTATCCTCGGCGCGGGCCTTGGGCCGCTCGTTGTGGGCCAGCGTGGTTAATGTAATAGGGCCCCACATTATCCATTTTACATAACCACTTTTACAACGCACATTATACTTCATTCTTCATTTCATAATACATTTTATAAGAATAATATATATATATATATATATATATGTATATATATATATATATTTTTTTTTTACTGACAACACATACACACACAAAGAGAGAGAGAGAGAGAGAGAGAGAGAGAGAGAGAGAGAGAGAGAGAGAGAGAGAGAAGCTACAATCATGTCACAACTATTTTTATTACTGTCGAATCCCTTTACATTTATTTCGATAAGTAAGAGATAGCAACAAATTCTAAAACACAACAAGATAATGAGGAAAGATTTAAGTAGAGATTGAATATGCATAAGGATGACCTATTAATGGAAAGATCAAGAAGAGTGCAATATTGGTACAAGATGGAGAGGATTTTTCCTAAATGCAGTGGTAGCATTAACTTCAGTGATGTCCAAGTCTTCTCCCTGTGCATTAATGGTAGGCAACCTCCAATCAAACCAACATAAAAGGTTGGCAAGCACGTATTCCACTACAGCAATGCCAAATGTCAATCCTGGGCACCCCCTTCTCCCACCCCCAAATGGGATGAATTCGAAGTTTTGACCTATAAAATCAACAGGGTTGTTTGTGAATCTCTCTGGGATGAATTCTTCTGACCTATCCCATAGTTTAGGGTCCCTTTGGAATGCCCATACATTAACAAATACTCTTGTTTTTGGCGGAATATCATAACCTCCAAATTTTAAACTTTCTTATGTTTCTCGAGGTACAGAAAGCGGAACTGGTGGATGCAGTCTTAGACTTTCTTTGAGGATACATTTCAAGTAATCCATTTGATTGATATCATTGACGTCTATCTTTGACTTGTTTCTCACCACTCTTCTTACCTCTTCTTGTGCTCTTTTCATAATACTTGGGTTTCTTATGAGCTCTGCCATTACCCATTCCAAAGTTTTTGAAGTTGTATCACTTCCTCCAACAAACATGTCCTGAAATTACGATAAAATGAAACTTTAGGTATGTTTCCAATGGTAGTAGCTAGATTACCTCCATCTAAAATGAATCTATTTTATGGTTAGATCAAATATTACAAATCTGAAGATATATCCCGTGCTACATAATTTAAAATTTTAAATGACATAGTAGGTTGCACTTTATGTATTATCAGTTTGAAAAACTTAAAATTATAGGAATAGAGTGTCTGAGAGAGAGAGAGAGAGAGAGATACTAGTAGGATTGCTTTGAGGTTGTCGTGGCTAAGCTCAAAGTCAAGCATGCCGTTCTTTTGAAGTTGGAGGAGAATATCCGCAAAATCTTTCTTATTGGGATGTTCATCGTCATCACGTTTCATTGTCTTGTGTTCTTCAACCACTTGATCAAGAAAAGCATCTAGTTCTCCACAAGTGGATTTTAGACTTGGTTTAAATCCCATTAGAATATCAATCCAACACAAAAAGGGGAAATAATCCTCCCAAGAAAAAGCTGCTAGTAGCACCATTACCTTTCTTGGTAGTTCTGAAGACTTGCCCTTACCATCCACTTCTGCAAACTTTTTACCAAACACATCTTATAACTATGTTGTTTGAGTTTTCAATCAATAACTCACTTAGGTTAATAGAAACCCCTTTGAGGCACAAGTCACGTACCTTGCTAATCAATATAGAAACTTCTTCTTCCCTTGTATATTGGAAAGATTGCACTCTTTTGAGGCTCAAAAGTACTAGAACACAAATTTTCCTCACTTGCCTCCAATATTCACCATAGGATGAGAATACTAGGTCTGTGCATCCATAGAGTAAGGAATTGGTAGCCGTGGCTTTTGGCCTGTTTGAGAAAACGATGTCTTGTGTTTTCATCATTTCTCTTGTAATATCTACAGATGACACCACAAGTGTTGGTGCATGGCCGAAGTAGAAGAACATTACAGGGCCATACTTCTTAGAGAGGGCTTGAAAAGAACGGTGTGGAAGTGATCCAATCTGGTGAAGGTTGCCAATGATTGGTAGCTTTGGTGGGGATGGAGGTAAATTGGGTTTTCCACTACTTCTAATGCATTTGAAAAAATAAAGAAAAGAGAAAAGGATAAGAAGAGGGAGGAGGGGAGTGAAGGTTATTTTGTGTAGCTTTTGCCATGATTGTTGGAACAACGGTAGAATAGCCATTTCCTCTTTTTTAAGTGTTTACCACAATGCAACTAACAACTCTAGTCACAAGATATAAATAGAAACCTCTAGTAAAGTTTTTTTTTTTTTTTTTTTTTTTTTTGAGGAGATAATACCAAGGGGAGAAGTTAATTAAAGAATTGATATAACTTGTGAGTTCGAATTAGTTCAACTAGTAAATTTTATTGTTGTTGGATAAGAATTTGGGGTTTGATTCCCACTTACAATAAAAACTAATTGGTGTCTTGGTCTGATAATAAAAAGTAATCATTAAAAACAGATGTTATAGATTGATATTATGTCTAAAAAAAATATTATATTAATCACTCAATCTTGTCTTTTTTATATAATGGGAGACTTCATACGTAATTAATTAACTACATTACTCAAAGGTGAATATTACAACAATTTTATAAATCGAAACTGCCTCAAAATTTAAGTAAAATAACATTAATTAACCGTAGTTAATTAGTAAGCTCTGCCTTTGGTTAAATTTAGCAGTTCAGTCTTTAATTAGCCTCCATTCCCAGTAAACGTCTTTCATTTTCTAGCAAGATTAGAAGTTGTGGGTACAGGGTTTTTCATATTTTTCATTGATTAAAGTACTTGATATTATAATTCAACTGACAGGGCAGCGTTATGATCTGGTAATGTGAAGTGGTTTTTCAGTTAAAAAGGTCCTTTTTGAGAGATTTTGACTAGATGTTGAGTACAAAGCTTGCATAGGAATATTGTTATTATCTTCCATTAATTATTAGCACATCCAATTCTTGAAAGATATTGATATACCATGAAACATGTTGTATAGGCCATGATCAACTATTGACTTACAAGGCAGCAGGGACACCAGGAGAAGGTGAAGAATGGCTGTGGCATTGAGGGAGGCCATGGAGACTGAGTCAGGGATGGACTCTTTCTTTGTTTTCTCCCCAAATTTATTTATATAATAAATATAGAGATAGATATTTGAATTTGGACAAGAATTTGCTGCAAACTAAATTAGAGCAACTCCTGCAAAAATACATATGTGTCAATGCCTTAGATAAACACCTATCTAGTTAGGCTTATATTTAAATAAAAACTTCCTTGTCAAGATTGAATTTTTCACCCAATGACTACTTAACACCTGTGCATTTTGCAAGAATTCCTGCAACTTAATTTGCAGCAAGTCCTTACCCTTTGAATTTTGTGTTCCTAAACAGACTTTGCAAAATAGATATGGTAACTAGACTAGCCCACGACTTCTGGGGCTCCTATAATTATTTTATTTTTTAAACGTAAAACGTGTTTTTTTTTTTTTTTGAAAGAAAGGCGATAGAACGTAAAACGTGTTTTAAATAAACAAATAAAAGTTATTTCTATGATAGACCATGCCATAGCTTGTGGGGCTCCTCTAATTATTTTATTTTTTTAACATAATTTTAAATAAAAATAAATAAATAAAAAGTTATTTCTATGATTTTGGTATTTTATGTATCTAAATCCTTTTTTTTTTTTTTTTTTTTTGTTGGGGGGGGAGGGGGGGGGGGGGGGGGGGGGGGAGAGAAGTCCTAATCAGCTAAAAATTATGGGCAAACCTTGTAAAAAGAGGCTAAAGGCTTTCAAGGAAAATTGTGTTTTCTATTCTAAGGTAGTTTCTTGCTTTTATCAGTGTGTGTTTTCTTTTTTCTTTTTTTAACCATATTTTATGTTAATTTTTCTTTCTTCTTCAAAATTTTGAGAACTAGTAGTAGATCCTGTTGGAACATTTTAATATTAATTAATTAAAAAATAGTTTTACATTACAACATAAATGTAAAGACATGAGAGTTAATATGAAAGATGAGAAATTAATGAAAATGATTAATTCCACGTTAAAAAGGAGATAGACTATTTTATGGGCTAATATGATTAATCCCACATTGATTAATGAGCTAACATGATTAATCCCTTATTTTGTTTCTCTAACCAAATCAGGACAGCTATCGGTACAATATTGACTCCATTAATATTAACCACTCACTCATATTACTATTATCTAAGGCCGGACTTTAGTACATAACTAACCATACTATCTACACCAACATTACTAACATTTTTATGACAATGATACTACCTCCAAATTTGAGCAAACTACTTTCTCAAAAAAAAAAAAAAAAAAAAAAAAAAAAAAAGAGCAAACTAACATTAATTAACCATCGTTAGTGAGCTCTCCCTTTGATTAAATTTAAAGGTTCAATCTTCAATTAGCCTAGCAAGATTAGAAAGAATGGTAGAGAGTTTTAGCAAATTAACATTAATCAACCAAATTTAGTGAGCTTCCTTTGATTGAATTTAAAGGTTCAATCTTTAATTAGCCTTCAATTTCTAGGAAACCTCTTTTATTGTTTATGAAAAAAAAAAAAGAAAAGAAAGAAAGGGTATAGGGTTTTTCAAATTTTTTATTGATTAAAGTACTTGAAAATTCAACTAAGAGGACACTAGTAAAGATTTGGGACGGTGGGGAAGTTTTTCAGTAAAACAATTCCTTTTTGGGAGCCATTTAATTAGTATGTATTGTAGACTAAATAAACTTCATTTTTGTAAGGGTCATTCTACCGTACCCCCCAAAAAAGGGGGCGGGGGGGGGGGGGGGGGGGGGGAGTTTTTCAGTAAAACAATTCCTTTTTGGGAGCCATTTAATTAGTATGTATTGTAGACTAAATAAACTTCATTTTTGTAAGGGTCATTCTACCATACCCCCCCCAAAAAAAGGGGGGGGGGGGGGTACGATACCCCCTTAAATCTGAACTCTTCATTTAATATTGTTTTAATTTTGTTCGTTGATGTAATTTTAATGAGTTTTGGTTACCGGCTAAATAGGTTTTATATATAAACCAAAAATTATAACATCAATCATACTTTCCTCCTCTCACGTTTGCTTTTCTACCTTGTCTTTCCTCCTCTCACGTTTGTTTTAAGTATGATTTTTATTATAATTTTGTGAAATTGTTGGGTTATGAATAAATTGGGATGAATCATGGACTTGGGTATAAAACGGGTAATGATTAAACTAATGAATAGTTTTTTTGTGTGATTTATGTGATTTGAATAGTAATTTGGCTAGTGAGTAGATATTATAGTTTGTGATTGGCCACAGTATTGTAGAGTTTGATTGGAGTAATGAATAGTTGAGATGTGGGAAAGAGCTTGCATTGTTTGCCTTACATGGATGGACTGGTTGTTGGTTGATAAGTCCTTAGTACAGAATGGTTGTTGTTTGCTTTACATGGATGGAATGGTTGTTTGCTTTAGTTCAATCTTCTTATTTGCATGCACCTGATTCTAGAAATTGCTTTTTATAATGTAGTTTTCATTCATAAGTTGCTATATCATTGTAGAGGTTTAAAACATAAGAGATACATAAGCTACAATCATGTCACAACTATTTTTATTACTCACTACAAGAAAATCGAGCTATTGCGGTGGGTTTTTTGCGGCGGTTGCGAAAACTACTGCTATATGTCACATACTGCAATGCTTTTTTGGCCCGCTGCAATAGATCTAGCCTTTCGTGGTGTACTACAGCGGCGCTATATAAACCACCGCAATATACGTGTCTTAGCTGCTTTAGACATAGCTATAGCGGTGCTCCATAAACCCACCGCAATAAATATACCTTTTCATAGCATACTACAGCGGCGGTATATAAAACCGCCGCAATATATAAGTTTTAGCGGCATTTCTGTTACTTATAGTGATAGATACTTTTTTGCGGCACTTTTTCTTAGTTATAGCGATGGTTTGGACTGCCACAATAGACCTTTTAGTTGCTCGCGTTTGCTCCAATATATCCCTCTTCTATTTTGGCCTAAGCGCCATTTTGGCTTTTCATTTCCCTCCTCTTTTTTATTTTCCAATGTATCCCTTTGTTGTTAGCTCTAAGAAAAAACCCACACACTCTCTCTCTTTCTATGTGTAAGCATTTTCATCACCAGTCCTTTACCACGGATCACCACTAACATCCTTCGCCGGTACCGCTAGAAAGATTTCACCAACCATCTTAGCTGTCATCACCATCGCCGGCAGTAACCAAAAATAAATATTTAAAAAAAAAAAAAAAAAACCAATAGACTCCACTAGCCATAACCTCATGGGTACCAAGATTGATTCATCTTTAAAATTGATTGCAATGGTGCAACATTGATGGGTTCTATTTGTGGAAAATACCGAGCCTAATTAATTTCATGTGGGTTCTATTTATTCTGGTTCTAGATTATGTTTGTTTGATGTATCAGTTGTTTGTCTTTGACATAAAATCTCTTTCACTCTTAAAATATCCAGACCTCAGCTTGCCGGAGACCCACTGCTACCCACCCAACTCGCCAGAGATTGAACTCAACGGAAACCCACTACTACTCATGCCATTGCTAATCTCCAATAAGTGTCTGAGTTTTATTCGGCTTTATTTGTCCATGCATGTGCCTCTATTTTAAAAAATTGATGAAGAAACCCGTATGTATTTTGTAGAAAATTTGGAGAGACATTAATCAAGCAAGTGGAGTTACTCAAGAAAGATCATATTGGAGCCGCCATTGATGCTTATACTGAGGTACATCGTGCAATTTGATTGGATTAATGAATAGTTTGAGGCAATGTAGAGTGACCATGCCATGGTGGTAGCGTTTTGTTATTAGTACGATTTTTATTATAATTTTGTGAAAATTGTTGGGTTATGAATAAATTGGGATGAATCATGGACTTGGGTATAAAGTGGGTAATGATTAGACTAATGAATAGTTTTTTGTGGGTTTTATGTGATTCGAATAGTAATTTGGCTAATGAATAGATGTTGTAAGGTTGAATTTAATCAACCATTTTGTTGGCTCTATTGCATGCTAAATTTGCTTGTAAATTAGCATTTAGAAACCTTGTATTTAGGTGGAAATCATGTATGGGTAGTGTGTGAGAGAGTGTGAAGAAATGCTCAAGATTGTGCAGTGAAGCAGGGACTTACGGCTGGATCTCATGGGCGGCTCACGACTGGCAAGCCGCCAGAAGATGCACACGAGTGAAGCATGCAGAGAAGCTGAACCGTTGTGCCAGCTATTTCACTACAGGACAAAAAGTCCAGACTGGCTATTCAATTAGCTTGCGGCTCAGTCAAGTCGAGAGGCCAAGTCGCCAACCAGCTCTGTTTTGGAAAAATGACTCTTCGCATTCCAAATACACACCACTATATATAGAACTTTATACCCACGAAACGTAGAGAGTTTCTAGAGAGAATTTTGAGAGAGAAACCCTAAAGAAAAACAAGATTGACTCACCCACAATTTTTACATAAAGACTCTTTAAATTCCTCTACTCTCACACTCTCCATTGTTACATCCTTAAGAGGTTCTTAGCCAAATCCTTTTCTCACCATACCCACAGTTGTGAGAAGGCTTTTTGGTACTTTAGGAAGCAGTTAGGGAGGGACCAATGGTTATTGGTTGATGCTATGGGCTATAGCAGAATCTGATAAGCTAAAGAAGACAAAGGTTCGGCGTAACCTCATTGGAACAAGAAGCTTGGAGGGCTTAGCTACACTGGATAGATTAGGCTTGGAGGGTCTTCTACTGTTCATGTATCACAACTTCATTCTTTAGTGGATTATTGATCGCTTGGAGGGCAGCGGAGAGGTTTTACACCGAGGGTTTTGGTTTTCTCTTCGATAACTCATCGTTGTGTTGTCGTTTTGTTTGCATCTCTCTTCCCTTAATCTTTGCCATTTAATTTCTACTGTGAATGTGATTTTATTTGGTTTAGATTCTTTATCAATTCTGTTATTAGTTTATGTTCATTTTCCGCACATATATTGTTTGACATTAAGCTTGAATTGATATTGTTATAATTGGGGGTCTAAATGTTCATAATGTTTTACACATTATTTGAACATTCAATAGGTATTAGGGCGGTTGCACTCTTTGTGGTTTAAACACCTTAATGTGATCCTTGACCCCATATTGAGATGGACTAGTCTCAATTGTTAAATGTTCCACCATTTTTTGGTGGTAACAATTATGCATTTTGGAAAGTCTGAATGAGGGCATTTTTGTGTTCTATTGATGATACTATGTGGGATGCAGTTGAAGTAGAATGAACTAGGCTGGAGGCTACTAAATCCACTTAGGATAAGGCAGCTTTTGCTGCAGCTAATGCTAATAGTAAAGGTTTGAATGCTATTTTCTGTGGCATTTCTCCAGAAGAGTTTCACAGGATTTCACACATCACTGTTGCCAAGGAGGCATGGCAGATATTGGAGACCACTTATGAAGGAACAAAGAAAGTGAAAGACATTAAACTGTAGATGCTGACCACCCGATTTGAGGAGCTCAAAATGAGTGAGGATGAGTCCTTTGACTCTTTCTATAGTAAGCTGAATGAGGTAGTCGTCGGCAAGTTCAATTTAGGGGAGAAAATGGAGGATTCTAAAATAGTGAGGAAGATCCTTCAGTTATTGCCGGAAAGCTTCCATGCCAAGGTGACAATGATTGAAGAAAGTAAGGACCTTGATGATATCAAAGTCCAAGAACTGATTGGCTCACTACAGACGTATGAATTGTCGTTGCCTAAATAAAGGAAGAGAAAATCTCTTGCTCTTAAGACAACTAATGAAAGGGTAGAAGCTTATGACTCATCGGATGAAGATGTTGTCGATAAAGATGTGGCATACCTTGTGAAAAATTTTCGGAAATTCTTGAAATTCAAGAACAATCAAAATATGGTGATAAAGGGAAATTCCAAAGCTCCAAGAAGGAGAAAAAGGAAATCAAAAGGCAAGATGGTAGGGAATCCCAATCTACACAAGGAATCACTTGTTTCGAGTGCAACAGGCATGGACACTTTAAGAAAGAATGTCCCAATTATCTGAAATCGAAGGGCAAGGCATATGCCATAACTTTTAGTGACTCGGATTCATCCAATTCTGATTCAAAGGAAAGCTGTGACGGAGAAGGGAATTACTCCGCCTTTATGACTATTGCTCATGTTGAGTCTTCAGAGGACTTGAATTTGCTTGTACAAGAGCTTAGGGAGCATAGTGATGAGGAATCAGTGGGAATTGTAGAAGAATTGGATGGTGAAGAAGATGAGATTACAAAGGGTCTTCAAGAAAGCTATAATTCACTCCTTGAGAAATCAGGAGAATATGCACGTGTGGCCAAGGCAGCCGTGAAAAAGATGAAGAAAGCAGAGGAGGACTACAGAAGTCTCCTAGTGCGACATAAGGAGGCCAAGTGTGAAATAGAAAAGCTGAATGGACTGTTGTCAGAAGCTTACTTAAAAATTAGATTCCTTGAGCTTGAGGTGGTTCAAGTAAATGCCAAGGTAGAGAGGGTCTCCACCAAGAAGCTAGATGATGTCATTTCCTCTTAAAAACATTTCTCAAACAAATCCGGGTTGGGATAAACCGGAGACAGTAATTCAACTGTTAAAATCACCAAGAAAGTGAAATTTGTGCAAGCCAAAGAACCAGTAGTGCCTGCCTCTACTCCTGAGAAAGTGGAGGATGAAAAGAAGAAGAATGTGACTGACCAAAGGTGTTGAATAAGCCCCAGAACCAATCTGTGGTCAAGTCTGAAACCAGAGGGAGATCTCTTCCAAGATCACAAAGAGGTTCGAGAATGAACCACTTTTGCCATCGTTGTAGTCTTCAAGGACACACCAAACCCAATTGTCATAAGCTTAAAGCATTAAAGAATGCAACTGATCAAAGGTCAAGAGGACCAAGAAATGTCAAGAGGACTTGGGCTGTTGAGTTATCAAGAGGTCGAAATGGTGATCCAGGTGTGATGGATGTGGTGAAGATGATCGGTGCCTTCACCACTTTCTTGGAAAGCTTCACTAGAAGGTTTGAAAGTCCTAATTCTCGTACCCAATCCTATAGGGATATCACCCCAAACGAACGTGGCATATGGGTGAAGAAGGGTACTCATGCATAAGCATTACAATATGTCCATGCATTAATACTTCCTATGTTTTGTGAATATGTTTTGTTGTGTGCTTTTTGCTAGTTTGAGTGGAAAATTGTTTGTCTATTTGCAGTTATTTGTTATCAATCTTTTCTTGCTTGTGTGTCAAAAATCCAAAAACACATAAAAAGTAGAAAATCCAAAAAGTTTGATCGACATTGTTGAGTTTTGTCTCAAAGCATGTTTGCCTTGTACCTTTGTACTAATGGCTTTATGCATCTACGAGCTTAGCTTGTTCCCTATGCACTCATATCATTGTGGGAGAATCTTAAAATCTATGTGACTGTTGTAAATAGATCTTCAACCTTGTCATGAGTGATTAGTGAATGGTTTTGTTGATCTTGAGATATGCATAGACTTATGCCTATATATCTTCCTACTCTTTAGTTTATTGTTCTTGCTTAAAGAGCTCACCAAATGTAAATCTCCAAATGAAAAGAGAGTTTGAGCTGCAAAAGCCTATCGCACATACTAGTATTTGACTAGGAAAAAGAGAAAGTGAACAAAAATAAAATGTATGATGCCCAAAAAGCCAAAGGCTAACTCATCAATTTGAAATATCAAAAATTTCAAGCATCGATCTCACAATGAGATGTAAAGTTTCAAAAAGATCAAATGATATGATGTATATAAAGCCAAATGAAAAGCTTCAAAAGTTATGTGAGAGGTCATATATGCATTTCTCTATAATTGAGATGGATCACTCTATCTAGTGCTAGTTGTGTATGCCTTGATTGAATTGATCATTGAAGCTTCACATTAGACTAAGGAATGTCTCATTTTTGATACCCACACACATCACACATGTCTATGATCAATGCATGTCATATTCATTTGTGTGATTGTACTTGATTAAATGTGGTTTCACATGCTCAATCTTTGTTGATCAAACATAAAAAGATTTTTGAGTGTTTTAGTTGTTTTTGGAAAGTTTTTTTTTTTTTTTTAATTACAAAAATTGTCAAAATTTCAAAAACAGTGTTGCCCTTTTCTAGCGACTCAGTCACGGGTTGATCCAGTCGCAAGCATTACTCAGAAGGTTTTCGCGACTCTCTGGCGGGTCAAAGTCCCAGTCGCGAAAAATACTTAGAATATTTTTCAAAATTTGGGATTTTATGTTTTCGCGATTTTATGTTTTTCAAAGTTTGTTGTAGGGTTTTTTTGTCACAGAATAGCGAAAGGGGGAGATTGTAAGGTTGAATTTAATCAACCATTTTGTTGGCTTTATTTCGTGCCAAATTTGCTTGTAAATCAGCATTAAGAAACCTCGTATTTAAGTGGGAATCATGTAAGGGTAGTGTGTGAGAGAGTGTGAAGAAATGCTTAAGATTGTGCAGTGAAGCAGAGACTCGTGACTGGATCTCACAGGTGGCTCATGACTAGCAAGCTGCTAGAAGATGCACATGAGTGAAGCGTGCAGAGAAGCTGAACCGTCGTGCCAGCTGTTGCACTACAAGACAAAAAGTCCAGACTAGCCATTCAGTTAGTTCGCAGCTTGAACTCGCAGCTCAGTCAAGTCGCGAAGCCAAGTTGCTAGCCAGCTTTGTTTTGGAAAAATGACTCTTTGCATTCCAAACACACGCCACTATATATAGACCCTTATACCCACGAAATGTAGAGAGCTTCCAGAGAGAATTTTGAGAGAGAAACCTTAGAGAAAAACAAAATTAACTCATCCACAATCTTTACATAGAGACTCTTCAAATTCCTTTACTCTCACCCTCTCCATTGTTACATCATTGAGTGGTTCTTAGCCAAATCCTTTTATCACCATACTTACATCTGTGAGAAGGCTTTTTGGTGCTTTAGAAAACAGTTAGGGAAGGACCAATGGTTATTGGTTGATGCTATGGGCTATAGTGAAATTCAGTAAGCTAAAGAAGACAAAGATTTGGCGTAGCCTCGTTGGAGCAAGAAGCTTGGAGAGCTTAGGTACACTGGGTAAATTAGGCTTGGAGGGTCTTCTGCTATTCATGTATCCCAAGTTTATTCTTTAGTGGATTATTGATCGCTTAGAGGGCGGTAGAGAGGTTTTAAGCCAAGGGTTTCGGTTTCCTCTTCGATAACACATTGTTGTGTTGTCCTTGTGTTTGCATTTCTCTTTCCTTAATATTTGCCATTTAATTTTTGCTGTGGATGTGATTTTGTTTGGTTTAGATTGTTTATCAATTCTGTTATTAGCTTATGTCCATTTTCCGCGCATATATTGTTTGACATTAAGCTTGAGTTGATATTGTTATAATGGGGGGTCTAAACGTTCATAGTGTTTTACACACTATTTGAACATTCAAATGTTATAGTTTGTGATTGGCCACAGCATTGTGGAGTTTGATTGGAGTAATGAGTAGTTGAGGTGTGGGAAAAAACCTGTGTTGTTTGCTTTACATGGATGGAGTGGTTGTTGGTTAATAAGTCCTTAGTATAGAATGGTTGTTGTTTGCTTTACATGGATGGAATGGTTGTTTGCTTTAGTTCAATCTTCTTATTGCATGCACCTGATTCTAGGAATTGCTTTTTATAATGTAGTTTTCATTCATAAGTTGCTATATCACTGTAGAGGTTTAAAACATAAGAGACATGTCTTCATTTAAAACCCTATAGGTTGTTAGGTCTAAAAAGGTTTCCTTCTTTTTCTTCACTATTAAGTTCTTTTTTTTTTTTTTTTGAAGAGTTTTTTTGTTGTAATATGTAATATAGTATTGAAACAAAGTCTAGCTATAGATATGAAGATTCTAACTTATGTTTGCCTAATCACATTTTTAGCTTCTATTCAAACAATCTAATAAATCATATTTCAGCCTAATCCCATTGCTTTGCATGTTAAACTTTTTCTGTGTTTCATAATGATTTGTGTTTAAGGTAACTTAGACTTGGTGTCCTTCATCACCTTTTGCTATTCAATTCTCTAGGTACATTTTCATTGTTTTTCACAATTTCAATGTAGCTTGCTAGACTCTACGATGAGAGTGACAGCAGGAGCAAGACCCAGAGCATGAAAGCATTAATTTTTTTTTTAATATATTACCGTAGTCTATGCAGCCATATTGGGACATAATGTAAAAAAGAAAATAGAAAAATTTAATTTGAGCAAAACAATTGGCCTTGATGGCTTGTAACATTATTGTACTTTCGAATCAGAAATGACATTTTTGAGCCTTGTTGATAGCACGGGGGCACCCCGATGCATGCTTTGTATCTTAATTTACTTAATTATGAAGAACATGCTTGCCAATTGTCTTTGGACCAAATGGAATCTCACCCCCTTAAGTAAGGGTTGAGGTTTAGCTGGTGGTTCAACACTCTGCCTGTATCTAAGTTGTTAGTATATCAATTATACACTAATTGTAGCTAAATTACAAGTCATCCAATTAGATTTTGAAAGGGGTTTTGTTTAACTTGTTCCCACTGCAATAAACCAAAACTGCCACTAAAAGGTGTATATACAGCAGCACTTTTTGTTACCGCCGCAATAGAGCTACAATGACACTTCAACAGTTATGGGATGAAGCACCGCAATAGCACCCACTGCTAAAGGTTAGATGTACCTTTAGCGGCACTTTTTGGGAATTTAATGGAGCTTTTGGCCCTCCACAATAGCCCCTTTTTCTTGTAGTGACTGTTGAAGTCCCTTTACATTTATTTCAATAAGAGAAGACAACAGATTCTTAAACACAACAAGATAACGAGGAAAGATTAAGTAGAGATAGAATATGCACAAGGATGACCTATTAAAGGAGGATAGATCAAGAAGAGTACAATATTGGTACTAGATAGAGAGGATTTTTCCGAAATGCTGTGAGAGCGTTAACTTCAGTCATGTCCAAGTCTTCTCCCTGTGCATTAACAGTAGGCAACCTCCAATCAAACCAGCATAAGAGGTTGGCAAGCACGTATTCCACTACAACAATGCCAAATGTCAATCCTGGGCACCCCCTTCTCCCACCTCCAAATGGGATGAATTCGAAGTTTTGACCTATAAAATCAACAAGGTTGTTTGTGAATCTCTCTGGGATGAATTCTTCTGGCCTATCCCATAGTTTAGGGTCCCTTTGGATTGCCCATACATTGACAAATACTCTTGTTTTCTGCGGAATATCATAACCTCCAAATTTTAAACTTTCTAATGTTTCTCGAGGTGCAGAAAGCGGAACTGGTGGATGCAGTCTTAGACTTTCTTTGAGGATACATTTCAAGTAATCCATTTGATTGATATCATTGACGTCTATCTTTGACTTATTTCCTACAACTCTTCTTACCTCTTCTTGTGCTCTTTTCATAATACTTGGATTTCTTATGAGCTCTGCCATTACCCATTCCAAAGTTGTTGAAGTTGTATCACTTCCTCCAACAAACATGTCCTGAAATTATGACAAATTAAAACTTTAGGTATGTTTCCAATGGAGTAGCTAGATCACCTTCATCTAAAGTGAATTATTTTTTTTATGGTTTGATTAAATATTACAAATTTGAAGATATATCATATGCTACATTATTTAAAATTTTAAATGACATAGCAAGTAGCACTTTATACATTATCAGTTTCAAAAACATAAAATTTTAAGAACAGAATGTTTGTGAGAGAGAGAGAGAGAGAGACCACTAGGATTGCTTTGAGGTTGTCATGGCTAAGCTCAAAGTCAAGCATGCCGTTCTTTTGAAGTTGGAGGAGAATATCCACAAAATCTTTCTTATTGGTATGTTCATCATCATCTTGTTTCATTGTCTTGTGTTCTTCAACCACTTGATTAAGAAAAGCATCTAATTCTCCATAAGTGGATTTTAGACTTGTTTTAAGTCCTGTTAGAATATCAATCCAACCCAAAAAGGGGAAAAAATCCTCCCAAAAGAAAGCTGCTAGTAGCACCATTACCTTTCTTGGTAGTTCTGAAGACTTGCCCTTACCATCCACTTCTCCAAACGTTTTGCCAAACACACATCTTGTAACAATGTTGTTAGAGTTTTCAATCAATAACTCACTTAGATTAATAGAAACCCCTTTGAGGCACAAGTCACGTACCTTATTAATCAATATAGAAACTTCTTCTTCCCTTGTATATTGGAAAGATTGCACTCTTTTGAGGCTCAAAAGTTCTAGGACACAAATTTTTCTCACTTGCCTCCAATAGTCACCATAGGATGAGAATGATAGGTCTGTGCATCCATAGAGTAAGGAATTGGTAGCCGTGGTTTTTGGCCTGTTTGAGAAAACGATGTCATGTGTTTTCATCATTTCTCTTGCCATATCTGCAGATGACACGACAAGTGTTGGTGCATGGCCGAAGTAGAAGAACATTACAGGGCCATACTTGTTAGAGAGGGATTGAAGAGAATGGTGTGGAAGTGAGCCAAGCTGGTGAATGTTGCCAATGATTGGTAGCTTTGGTGGGGATGGAGGTAAATTGGGTTTTCCACTACTTCTAATGCATTTGAAAACATAAAGAAAAGAGAAAAGGAAAAGAAGAGGGAGGAGAGGAATGAAGGTTATTTTGTATATCTCTTGCCATGATTGTTGGAACAACAGTAGAATAGCCATTTCCTCTTTAAGTGTTTACCACAATGCAAACAACTCCAATCACAAGATATATATAGAAACCTATAGTAAAGTCTTTTTTTTTTTTGGGAGGTAATACCCAGGGGAGAAGTTAATTAAGGAATTGATATAACTTGTGGGTTCAAGTTAGCACAATTAGTGAAGTTTATTGTTGTCAAATAAGAATTTGAGATTTGATCCCCGTCTATAGTGAAAACTAATTAGTATCTTGGTTTGATGATAAAAAACAATCATTAGGAACAGATGTCAAAGATTGAAATTCTGTCAAAAAAAAAATATTATATTAATCACTCAATCTTGTCTTGTATATAGTGGGAGACTTCATACTTAATTAATTAAATACATTACTCACACGTGAATATTACAACAATTTTATAAAACGAAATTGCCTCAAAAGTCAAAATTTATGTAAAATAACATTAATTAACTGTAGTTAGTGAGCTCTGCCTTTGGTTAAATTTAACAGTTCAGTCTTTAATTAGCCTTCATTCCCAGTAAAACTCTTTCGTTCATTTCTAGCAAGATTAGAAGTTGTGTGTATATGGTTTTTCATATTTTTCATTGATTAAAGTACTTGATTATAATTCAACACACATGAAAGTATTATGATTTGGGAATGTGAGGTGGTTTTTTTGTTAAAAAAAAGGTCCTTTTTGAGAGCTTTTAATTAGATGTTGAGTACAAAGCTTGCATAGGGATATTGTTGTTATATTCCTTTAATTATTAGCACATCCAATTCTTGAAAGAGATTGATACACGATGAAACATGTTGTATAGGCCATGATTAACTATTGACTCACAAGGCAGTAGGGACACTAGGAGAAGGTGGAGAATGGCTGTCGCATCGAGCGAGGCCATGGAGATTGAGTCAAGGATAGACCCACATTGGCTCTAAGGGAGCTTCTTAGGGCCTTCCAATAAGTCTAAAAGTCAAACTCACAACAAACTTTACAACATGATGTGAAAAGTTGTCAATAATTGATAATAAATGTAGTGTCGGTATTGAACTCATATGAAAATTAATAATATTTTATTGACTAAGCAATTATGAAATTTATTATGAAAATTATTGTGAAAACTATTGTGTAAAACGATTGTGCATGTAGTATAATTCTTAGGACCTCTTCCTTTGTTTTCTCCCGCAAATTTATTAGTATAATAAGAGATTTACTATAATGTTCTCTAAGAGATGATACATTAGTAAATCATTTTAGGAAGCTGTTTATGAAAACCTGAAAAAATTACTAACTTTTTATTACAGTTTTTTCAATTCTCCATAAAATGTTTCAAAAAATAGATAATTAATATGTGTCCTAAGGGCATACATTAACTTGACTCATATAATAAAATATACATATAAATATTTGAATTTTGTCTTCCTATAGATATTATAGAAAAGATATGGTAAACTAGCCCATAGCTGACTCATATAATAAATATACATATAGATATTATAGAAAAGAGATGGTAGACTCAATCTCCATGGCCTCCCTCGATGCGATAGCCATTCTCCACCTTCTCCTAGTTTTCCTATTATGGACTAGTCTACCATATCTTTTCTATAATATCTATATGTATATTTATTATATGAGTCCAGCTATGGGCTAGTTATGGACTAGTCTACCATATCTTTTCTATAATATCTATATTTATATTTATTATATGAGTCCAGCTATGGGCTAGTCTACCATATCTTTTCTATAATATCTACAGGAAGACAAAATTCAAATATTTATATGTATATTTATTATATGAGTCAAGTTAATGTATACCTTTAGGGCACATATTAATTATTTATTTTTTAAAACATTTTATAAAGAATTGAAAAAACTGTAAAAAAAAGTTAGTAATTTTTTCAATTCTTTATAAACAGTTTCCTAAAATGATTTACTAATGTATGCTCTCTTAGAGCACACGTTAATAAATCCCTTATTATATAAATAAATTTGAGGGAGAAAACAAAGGAAGAGGTCCTAAGAATTATACTACATGCAGAATAGTTTTCACAATAAATTTTATAATTGCATAGTCAATAAGTTATTATGAATTCTCATGTGAGTTCAATAGCGACACTACATTTATTATCAATTATTGACAACTTTTCACCTCATGTTGTAAAGTTTGTTGTGACTATGACTTTAGACATATTGAGAGCCCCTAAGAAGCTCCCTTAGAGCCAACGTGGGTCTACCATTGACTCAATCTCCATGGCCTCCCTCGATGCGACAGCCATTCTCCACCTTATCCTAGTGTCCCTAGTATGGACTAGTCTACCATATCTTCTCTATAATATCTACCATATCTTTTGTATAATATCTATAGGAAGACAAAATTCAAATATCTATATGTATATTTATTATATGAGTCAAGTTAATCATTCATTTTTTGAAACATTTTAATCATTCATTTTTTGAAACATTTTATTGAGAATTGAAAAAACTATAAATAAAAGTTAGTAAATTTATTCAATTTTTCATATATAGTTTCCTAAAATGATTTACTAATGTATGCTCCCTTAGGGCACACGTTAGTAAATCCCTTATTATATAAATAAATTTGGGGGAGAAAACAAAGGAAGAGGTCCTAAGAATTATACTACATGCACAATAGTTTTACACAATAATTTTCACAATAAATTTCATAATTGCGTAGTCAGTAAGTTATTATTAATTCTCATATGAGTTAAATACCGATAGTACATTTATTATCAAATATTGACAACTTTTCACCTCATGTTGTAAAGTTTGTTGTGAGTATGACTTTAGACATATTGAGAAGCCCCAAGAAGCCCCCTTAGAGCCAACGTGGGTCTATCCTTGACTCAATCTCCTTGGCCTCCCTCGATGCAACAGCCATTCTCCACCTTCTGCCAGTGTCCCTAGTATGGACTAGTCTACCATATCTTTTCTATAGTATCTATATATATATATATATTTATTATATGGGTCCAGCTATGGGCTAGTTATGGACTAGTCTGCCATATCTTTTCTATAATATCTATATGTATATTTATCATATGAGTCCAGCTATGGGCTAGTCTACCATATCTTTTGTATAATATCTATAGGAAGACAAAATTCAAATATCTATATGTATATTTATTATATGAGTCAAGCTAATGTATACCCTTAGGGCACATATTAATCATTCATTTTTTTGAAATATTTTATGGACAATTGAAAAAACTGTAATTAAAAGTTAGTAAATTTTTTCAATTTTTTATAAATAGTTTCCTAAAATAATTTACCACTACAACAAAAGTGGGCTATGGTGACGAAATCTAGTGAGAAAAAACAATTTCGTCACCAAATGATAACATTTAGTGAGGAAAAGAAGAATTCGTCACCAAATATTATTAAAATTTCAAAATTGGTGACGAAATCAATATTTCGTCACCAAAGATGTACCAATTGGTGACGAAATCAATATTTCATCACCAAAGATGTACCAATTGGTGACAAAATATTTATTTCGTCACTATAGGTCATGAAAAAAAGGCAAATCTAGCGTGACGAAATATTCACGTCACCAAAGACTTACCAGAGGTGACGAAATTCTAAACTCGTCACCCAATATTAGGATGTAGGTGTTTTTGGTGACGAAATAAATTTTCGTCACCTATTGTTTAATCAAAGACTAACCGGAGGGTGACGAAATTCCAATATCATTATCCAATATTAAAATGGAGGTGTTTTCGGTGAAGAAATAAGTGTAAGTCACTTGTTGTTTACAAATAATTAAGGATGGCCATGGGCAAGGTAAAACCATATATACCCGACCCAATTAATTTATCCATGGATATCCGATTACCTTACCCAATTAGTATCCATACCCAATTGTTACCCGGTCTATTTATCTATATATATCCATACCCTACCCAAAGCCGATTTTTATAAAATCACCAAATATGCTAAAAAACTACTAAAATGACCAATATATCCTCAAAATCTCTAAAATAAGCAAAATACCCATGAAACCTTTAAAATGACCAAAATACTCCTACAATATCTAAAATCACCAATTATACTAAAAATCCACTAAAATGACCAAAATACCCATGGAATAACCTTAAAAACGACCAAAATACCTCCAAAATCACCAAATATGCTCAAAAACCACTAAAAATTACCAAAATATCTCCTAAACCTAATAAATGATCAAAACCCCCAAATTTTAAAAAATGACCAAAGTACACACGAAACTTTAAAATGACCAAAATACCCCCGAAACCTAAAATTTGGCCAAAATACCCCAAAAAAAAAAAGAAAATTACCAAAATAACCCCTAAAATTAAAAAATTACCAAAATACCTCCAAAACCTAAAAACTGACCGAAATAGCCTTGATGCTTGAAAATTATCCCCCCCCCCCCCAAAACTCAAAGAATGACTAAAATACCCCTGAAACCTATAAAATGACAAAAATAGCCCTAAAACCTATATGATGATAAAAATATTCACTAAACTTAAAAGATGATTGAAATACCCTTAAACCTGAAAATGACCAAAATTATCATTTTTATAATTTTGGGCTATTTTGGTCATTTTTTAAGGTTTCGAGTGTATTTTTGGTTATTTTTTATGTTTACGGAGGTATTTTGGTAATTTTTATTTTTTGAGGGTATTTTGGTCATTTTTAGGCTTCATGGGTATTTTGGTAATTTTTAGGTTTTGGGGAGTATTTCGGTCATTTCTTAGGTTTAGGACGTATTTTTTGTCATTTTTAAGTTTCGGTGGGTATTTTGGCCATTTTAAAGGTTTTAGGGGTATTTCGGTTATTTTTTAAGTTTATGGGGTACTTTGGTATTTTTATAATTTCCAGGGAAATTTTGGTAATATTTTAAGTTTAAAGGGTATTTTGGTAATTTTATGATTTTAGAGGTATTTCGCATTTTTTAGGTTTAGGATGCATTTCGGCAATTTTAGAGGATTTTAGAAGTACATGGGTTATTTGCAAGTTTTAGAGGCAATATGGTAATTTTGTTGGGATTTACCCATAATAATTTGGTTGAGTTAGGTTTGGATAAGATTTAATTAGTTAAATGGATAATAATGGGTAAATGGGAAAATTACAGCCGATTGGCATGAAAATTGGTATGCATGTTAAGAACATATAGAACATGTAAACCAACGGTTGGATTTTAAAAATATGAATTAAATAACAAGTTATTTGGTGGTGTAACATTTTTTGAGTTACAGCAGGTGTAACTTGAACCAAGCCCTATATTTCTTGATTCAATGTGAATTTTGACAAATCTACCGTTAGATTACATTATCTTCATATATTTTTCATGCTTACAAAATTTGAAGGTGATCAAAGATTAATAGCCATGTCATCGATCAATTGTTTAAATTCAAGTTTTTGTAGTTAAAAATAACGCATAAAAGATAAATTTAAAGATCAAATGGTAAACTACATCCAATTTGCATGAAATTTTGTATGCATGTTAAGAATATATAGAAAATGTAATTCAACGGTTAGATTTTCAAGATATGAATTCAATAATAAGATATTGGGTGGTGTAATATTTTTTAGAGTTACATTAGGTGTAACTTGAACTCAGTCCTATATTTCTTAATTCAATGTGAATTTTGACAAATCTACCGTTAGATTACATTATATTCATATATTTTTCATGTTTACAAAACTTCAAGGTGATCAAGGATTAATAGTCATGTCATCAATCAATTGCTTAAATTCAAGTTTTTGTAGTTTAAAATAATGCATAAAAGATGAGTATAAAGATCAAATGGTAAACTACATCCGATTGGCATAAAAATTGGCATGCATGTAAAGAATATATAGAAATTTTAATCCAACGATTAGATTTTCAAAATATGAATACAATAAAAAGTTATTTGGTGGTGTAATAGTTTTTAGAATTATACAAAGTGTAACTTGAACCGAGTCATATATTTCTTAATTCGATATGAATTTTGACAAATCTACCGTTAGATTACATTATCTTCATATATTTTTTGTGCTAACAAAATTTCAAGGTGATCGAAAATTAATAGGCATGTTATCAATCAATTGTCTAAATTCAAGTTATTTTAATTTAAAATAACGTATAAAGGATAAATTTAAAGATCAAATGGTCAATCACACCCGATTGACATGAAAATTGGCGTGAATGTTAAGAACATATATACCACGTAATCCAACGGTTGGATTTTGAAAATATGAATTCAATAATAAGTTATTGGGTGGTGTAATATTTTTTAGAGTTACATCTAGTGTAACTTAAACGTAGTCCTATATATTTCTTAATTCGATGTGAATTTTGACAAATCTACCATTAGGTTACATTAACTTCATATATTTTTCATGCTTACAAAATTTCAAGGTGATAAAAGATTAATAGTCATGCTATCAATCAATTGTTTAAATTATAGTTTTTGTAGTTTAAAATAACGCATAAAAGATGAGTTTAAAGATCAAATAGTAAACTACATCCGATTGGCATGAAAATTAGCACGCATGTAAAGAACATATAGAAAACATAATCCAACGGTTAGATTTTCAAAATATGAATTCAATAATAAGTTATTTGGTGGTGTAATATTTTTTAGAGTTATATTAGGTGTAACTTGAACTTAGTCCTATATTTCTCAATTCAATGTGAATTTTAACAAATCTACCGTTAAATTACATTAACTTCATATATTTTTCATGTTTACAAAACTTCAAGGTGATCAAGGATTAATAGTCATGTCATCAATCAATTGTTTAAATTCAAGTTTTTGTAGTTTAAAATAACGCATAAAAGATGAATATAAATATCAAATGGTAAACTACATCCGATTGGCATGAAAATTGGCATGCTTATAAAGAAAATATAGAAAATATAATCCAACGGTTAGATTTTCAAAATATGAATTCAATAATAAGTTATTTGCTGATGTAATATTTTTTAGAATTATACTAAGTGTAACTTGAACCCAGTCATATATTTCTTAATTCGATATGAATTTTGACAAATCTACCGTTAGATTACATTATCTTCATATATTTTTTGTGCTAACAAAATTTTAAGGTGATCGAAAATTAATAGGCATGTTATCAATCAATTGTCTAAATTCAAGTTATTTTAGTTTAAAATAACGTATAAAGGATAAGTTTAAAGATCAAATGGTCAATCACACCCGATTGACATGAAAATTGGCGTGAATGTTAAGAACATATATACCATGTAATCCAACGGTTGGATTTTGAAAATATGAATTTAATAATAAGTTATTGGATGGTGTAACATTTTTTAGAGTGACATCTAGTGTAACTTAAACATAGTCCTATATTTCTTAATTCGATGTGAATTTTGACAAATCTATCATTAGATTACATTATCTTCATATATTTTTCATTGTTACAAAATTTCAAGGTGATCAAAGATTAATGGGCATGTCATCAATCAATTGTCTAAATTCAAGTTTTTCTAGTTTAAAGTAACGTATAAAAGATGAGTTTAAAGATCAAATGTTAAATTACACCAAATTCCTAGTTAATCCTGGTTGAACTGGCAAGTCTGGTCTAGTTTTTATGACCATGATTGTGCCAACAGTGGTTTTAAAAACCGATACAAACAAGGAACTAAAAAAGTGACTGGTTACCAGTTTTTTAGTCTGACCGGTAATGTCATAAATATTTATTTTATAATTATAAAAAAATATAATAAGTTTATTACTAATAATATGTTGGTAAAAATTTGTAAAAGATTTATGTGGGTTTTCACATCTTATATTTAGAAAATAAAAATAGCAAAATGTAAAAACGTAACATTTAGTGATACTTTCATTTAGATTTAATTAATTTTCTTCAAAATGGACCATCACATGTGTTGAATTGTAATCTTAAAAATAAAATGTTTATTATTTATTTATATGTGTATATATATATATACACATTAATGAATTAATGTTAGAGAAAAATTAAGTATTTTTTAAATTTATTCACTTAATTAATTAAAAACTACTTTTATTTTCTAATCATAATTATCATAAAAAAAAATTTAAATTCCGTGAATATCAAAGCTAAATCATGATTATCAAGTAGTAGTGGTAATATATATATATATATATATAATAATGTTTTTGAGAAGTTGTACATAGTATAATGTACACTTAACCAAAAAAATAAAATAGTATAATGTACAGTGTTGCCAGCAAAACAAAAACTAAAGGCTTAAAAGAATATAGAATTATGTGGTCCTCATTCATTCTATATTAAAAACTAAAAAACAAAGGTGTGGCTCTTATTGTGTATACAAATAGCAATAGTAGACTAACAAAGCAGTAAAGCACGTTTGTAAAGTAAAAGTAGAGGTTCCGTTTTTTTTTTTTGAGTAGTGATCAGCACGTAGTAAATTTTTTTGCGCACGGTGACCAATTTCCAGGCGGGTTCTAAATTTTTTAGGTGCCTTTTTTTTTCATTATTTTTTATTAGATAAAATTTATGTACAATATTTTAAGTACTGTTGTTTAAGTTTTTCTCTTAAGATTCTTCCATGTGGCTATTTAATTTTAAAAATACACTTTCATCATAAAAAAAAAAACTACATGGTCAAATCTTAAGAGAGTAATTTAAAGAAAAGCATCTAAGTAACAGCATCTAAGTAGTGTAGTTAAGTCTTTTTTTTTTTTTTTTGTTTGTGTAAACAAAATACTGTTACTCTCTCTTTCTCCTCCCATAGACAGACCCACGCCTCTCAGCCTCTCCCAAAAAGACTGGTAAGGTCTCTCTCTCTCATCGATCCTCTCTCTCTCTCTCATCACTCTTCTCTCTATCTCTCTCTCATGTTAAACTTGGTGACTTTGTGGATTTTTTTTTCTTCTTTCAGAATTAGCAGGATATTGATTTTGGGATTAGAGAGGGTGTTGATTTTAGGACATAGCTTTTGGGATTGGAGAAGGTAATCTAGTCTTTCCTTATTGATTTTTTGAGATATGGAACAACAATCCCTATTGATTTGATGTATATCATTATGGATTTTGGACATTGCTTTTATAATTTTTTCCCCTTCTTGTGTGTGCATAAATGTGTCTATTAAATAAATGCAATTTTGTGACTTGATATGTTAGATTTTTAAGTCTAATTTTTGTGGGTTTTGTTAGTTTTTGTTTGGTGCTGAATCAGTTTGTGGGTTTTTCTAGGACCTTAAAGATTAAATCTTTTATTATTTTTTTAAGGCTGATTTCTGTGAACCCAAAATGCTTGTTTTATGGGTTTCTATGTTTTTGTGTGCTTACTTCACTTGCCTGTAACATTGGTTTACTTGTTAATATCATTTTCAAACTAAGCAATATTTAGTCAAAGTGGTGCACTTTGTTTAACAATTTCAGTTCTAGTCAACTCTTTAAGTGTGTTTTTGGTGCTTACTTCGTCTGCTAATCTGAAACAAATCTTTCAAAAAATTTTAGTCAATATTTTCAAATTTGGTAAAACAGGACATATTTATTATATTGAGTTAAGTTAGTTATAGGTGTACCCATGTGAATCTTATTACATGGTTGAATGTTATGGGTCCAGTTGATGCTACTAATAGTGGTATTACTTGTTGTGATGTTTTGGCAATTAACTGGTGATTTTAAGTCTCTGTTGAGTTATGAAATCTAGGATGGACACCCCTCTATTCATGCCAACCCTTCTCTTAGAAATTTTACCATCACCAATTACAATAGCACCTGAGTGAATTTTTGCTTAGAAACTAGCTTGGTGCTAAAATTCAAAAATTTTGAAGGGGTTTTGAGTTTGAGTTGAATGTATCCATGCAAGCATATTTATATCCATGCAAGCTCTGATATTCCACCATGCAAAACTTTCAAAAGGTGTAGTAGCTTTGGTGGACCACAGTGCTGGTTGGAAAGTAGAAGCTCCACTATCACATGTTTGATTGACTAGGCAATCAGCACCACCTAAAAACTTTTAGAGGAGACTTTTGTTTAAATGATATGTTTAAGGATACAATTCAACCAACCAAAAAAAAAAAAAAAGTCCGTATAATTTTTTTAAAGAAAATGTTAAAAAGCTAATGTCAAATTTATTATAAAAGATTTACAAACTAAAGTAACATATTGAATGTGATAAGCGCTACTTAAAAATTGTAATAAATAAATTTCTTAATTATTATTTGCAATGTTTTAAAAGTTGATGCATCAATTTATAAGAATTAAATAGTAAAATTTGTTGTAACTATAATATCTTTAGCTCTTTTTTTAATATGATTTTTTATTTTTTATTTTGTCTCTGTGTGTGTGTGTGGAGGGGAATTGGGGGGGGGGGGGGTCCTACTTATGACAATGGACTTGCTCCACTATCACATGCATGCACATTATGTTGGTAATATCATTGTGCAAAATAAGTCTGAGAATTTCTTACAAAAGTCTTGAGCCCCACCTTCTAATCTAGCTATAGTCTTTAGAGTTTGTGAGCTAGCTAGGCACGTGAGTCTAGTAGAATTTTATTGCTTTTCTTAATTTGTATTGTCATATATTTTTTTTTTTCATATATGCATATTGATGCTTTTCATATATATTTTTAAAATGGTTATTAATCAAGGTAGATAAATAGAACTAGCTAGGAACAAGAAAATATTACTAGTTTAAAAAAGTTAAAGAGATAAGACCCTATTAATTGCTAATTTGCTAGATCTTTTTGATTTTTTTTTTTTTTTTAAATATCATTATCATTCTGTATGTCATTAAAGATGAAGTATCTAGAAGAAGCTATTCAATGCTAGCTAGTTGTCAATGCTTTACTGATATTGAGCCCAAAGTATATCAAAGTTAGCTGCAAGTTGATTTTTGTAATCATTGCAACAGAAGGTGCGTACATGATACATGGTTTTTGATGATTCATGTTAAAATATCCATCTTTTCCTTTTTGTTTGATGATTCTTATCGAATTTCAAGCAAGACTCTCATTGCGTGATTTGAAACTGGGGGCCTATAATTATAATATATTATAAATGGAAAAAAATCCAAATTTATTGTAAAAATTTGAATAGCCGATTATATATGCATGAAGGGTAAATAACCAAAAAGTGGTCAAAGCACGGTTATTTTGCCAAAACCTTTGCAAAGTCTCATGTAAATTTGCACACTTTTGAATGCTTTTATAGATGTTTGCTGAAAAGGGCTAGGCTTATTGGTTTAGTCTTGTAGTTGTGGGGTTTAGTCTTGTAGTCTTGTGTTTATGATGGTGGCTGGGTTTTTGTTTTGGATTGCACTTTATTTGTTTTGTTTTAAATTGATATTTTTCTGCATTCTTTGTGATTTCTCCATGGTTTGTAATATGGGTTTGGTTTTTTTTTTTTTTTAGAGAATGTTGTGGGTTTTCTTTCTTTGATAGTTTGGCTTCATGTGATGTTGCATTATGATTATTTTTCTAGTTTGTTATTGGGTATTCTGTGGACATTTTCTGCATTGTCTTTCTATATATATATATATATATATTTTTTTTTTTTTTTGTAGTACATCTTATCAAGGATATATGTTTACAGTCTAGTTTGTTATTGATGTATTTTCCTTTATACTTGTGCAGATAAGGGATTGGTGGCAAAAAGATAGCTTTTGTGGAACTACTTGAACTCAAATAATTTTCTGTAAAGTTTGGAAGCTAAGACATCGTTTGTATATAAATTGTTATAATTACTTTGTGAACATCTTTATTGCATTTTTAGATTGTATGGATGTTTTTTTATGGATTTGGTTTGAAATGAATGGATGTGTTTTTATTTTATTTTATGGATTTGGTTAGAAATAAACAGGTTAATATAATGGCAAGTAAATGTAAAGAATATTAATAAAAAAATAAAATTGGTGACGATAATTTTCTTCGCCATATCTAACTATAACCAAAAATTGGTGACGATATAATTCGTCACCTGATCTATTGAAGTAAAAAAAAAAAAATAATAATAAAAAAAAACAATTAGTGACGCAAAACTTTGTCACCTAATCTATTGATATTGGAAAAAAATATATTTGGTGACGAAATATTTCATCACTGAAAGTAAGGTTTAGTGACGAAAACATTAGGTGACGAAAGACTTTTGTCACCTATCATTTTTTATTGGTGACGAAAAAATTTCGTCACCTATCTTTTCTTTTTTGGTGACGAAACATTTTCGTCACCAATACATAACGTGACGAAGCTTAGGTGACGAATGTTTTTTCGTCACCATTTCGTCACCATATGTATTTGTGACGAAATAAGGACATATTGTGACGAAATGTTTTTGTCACTATAGCCCACTTTTGTTGTAGTGTACTAATGTATGCTCTCTAAAGGCAGACGTTAGTAAATCCCTTATTATATAAATAAATTTGGGGGAGAAAACAAAGAAAGAGGTCCTAAGAATTATACTACATGCACAATAGTTTTACACAATAGTTTTCATAACAAATTTCATAATTGCTTAGTCGGTAAGTTATTATTAATTCTCGTATGAGTTCAATACCGACACTACATTTATTATCAATTATTGACAACTTTTCACCTCACGTTGTAAAGTTTGTTGTGAGTATGACTTTAGACTTATTGAGAGGCCCTAAGAAGCTCCCTTAGAGCCAATGTGGGTCTATCCTTGACTCAATCTCCACGGCCTCCCTCGATGCAACAGCCATTCTCCACCTTCTCCTAGTGTCCCTATTATGGACTAGTCTACCATATCTTTTCTATAATATCTATATTTATATTTATTATATGAGTTCAGCTATGGGCTAGTCTACCATATCTTTTCTATAATATCTACAGGAAGACAAAATTCAAATATTTATATGTATATTTATTATATGAGTCAAGTTAACGTATACCTTTAGGGCACATATTAATTATTTATTTTTTAAAACATTTTATAAAGAATTGAAAAAAATGTAAAAAAAGTTAGTAATTTTTTCAATTTTTTATAAAGAGTTTCCTAAAATGATTTACTAATGTATGCTCTCTTAGAGCACACGTTAATAAATCCCTTATTATATAAATAAATCTGAGGGAGAAAACAAAGGAAGAGGTCCTAAGAATTATACTACATGCACAATAGTTTTCACAATAAATTTTATAATTGCATAGTCAATAAGTTATTATTAATTCTCATGTGAGTTCAATACCGACACTACATTTATTATCAATTATTGACAACTTTTCACCTCATGTTGTAAAGTTTGTTGTGAGTATGACTTTAGACATATTGAGAAGCCCCAAGAAGCTCCCTTAGAGCCAACGTGGGTCTATCCTTGACTCAATCTCCTTGGCCTCCCTCGATGCAACAGCCATTCTCCACCTTCTCCCAGTGTCCCTAGTATGGACTAGTCTACCATATCTTTTCTATAGTATCTATATATATATATATATTTATTTATTTATTATATGGGTCCAGCTATGGGCTAGTTATGGACTAGTCTGCCATATCTTTTCTATAATATCTATATGTATATTTATCATATGAGTCCAGCTATGGGCTAGTCTACCATATCTTTTGTATAATATCTATAGGAAGACAAAATTCAAATATCTATATGTATATTTATTATATGAGTCAAGCTAATGTATACCCTTAGGGCACATATTAATCATTCATTTTTTGAAATATTTTATGGACAATTGAAAAAACTGTAATTAAAAGTTAGTAAATTTTTTCAATTTTTTATAAATAGTTTCCTAAAATAATTTACTATTGTATGCTCTCTTAGGGCAGACGTTAGTAAATCCCTTATTATATAAATAAATTTGGGGGAGAAAACAAAGAAAGAGGTCCTAAGAATTATACTACATGCACAATAGTTTTACACAATAGTTTTCATAAAAAATTTCATAATTGCTTAGTCGGTAAGTTATTATTAATTCAAGTATGAGTTCAATACCGACACTACATTTACTATCAATTATTGACAACTTTTCACCTCATGTTGTAAAGTTTGTTGTGAGTATGACTTTAGACTTATTGAGAGGCCCTAAGAAGCTCCCTTAGAGCCAATGTGGGTCTATCCTTGACTCAATCTCCACAGCCTCCCTCGATGCGACAGCCATTCTCCACCTTCTCCTAGTGTCCCTAGTATGGACTAGTCTACCATATCTTTTCTATAATATCTATATTTATATTTATTATATGAGTTCAGCTATGGGCTAGTCTACCATATCTTTTCTATAATATCTACAGGAAGACAAAATTCAAATATTTATATGTATATTTATTATATGAGTCAAGTTAACGTATACCTTTAGGGCACATATTAATTATTTATTTTTTAAAACATTTTATAAAGAATTGAAAAAAATGTAAAAAAAGTTAGTAATTTTTTCAATTTTTTGTAAAGAGTTTCCTAAAATGATTTACTAATGTATGTTCTCTTAGAGCACACGTTAATAAATCCCTTATTATATAAATAAATTTGAGGGAGAAAACAAAGGAAGAGGTCCTAAGAATTATACTACATGCAGAATAGTTTTCACAATAAATTTTATAATTGCATAGTCAATAAGTTATTATTAATTCTCATGTGAGTTCAATACCGACACTACATTTATTATCAATTATTGACAACTTTTCACCTCATGTTGTAAAGTTTGTTGTGAGTATGACTTTAGACATATTGAGAGGCCCTAAGAAGCTCCCTTAGAGCCAACGTGGGTCTATCCTTGACTCAATCTCCATGGCCTCCCTCGATGCGACAGCCATTCTCCACCTTATCCTAGTGTCCCTAGTATGGACTAGTCTACCATATCTGTTCTATAATATCTACCATATCTTTTGTATAATATCTGTAGGAAGACAAAATTCAAATATCTATATGTATATTTATTATATGAGTCAAGTTAATGTATGCCCTTAAGGTACATATTAATCATTCATTTTTTAAAACATTTTATTGAGAATTGAAAAAACTATAAATAAAAGTTAGTAAATTTATTCAATTTTTCATATATAGTTTCCTAAAATGATTTACTAATGTATGCTCTCTTAGGGCACACGTTAGTAAATCCCTTATTATATAAATAAATTTGGGGGAGAAAACAGAGGAAGAGGTCCTAAGAATTATACTACATGCACAATAGTTTTACACAATAATTTTCACAATAAATTTCATAATTGCGTAGTCGGTAATTTATTATTAATTCTCATATGAGTTAAATACCGACACTACATTTATTATCAAATATTGACAACTTTTCATCTCATGTTGTAAAGTTTGTTGTGAATATGACTTTAGACATATTGAGAGGCCCCAAGAAGCTCCCTTAGAGCCAACGTGGGTCTATCCTTGACTCAATCTCCTTGGCCTCCCTCGATGCGATAGCCATTCTCCACCTTCTCCTAGTGTCCCTAGTATGGACTAGTCTACCATATCTTTTCTATAGTATCTATATGTATATTTATTATATGGGTCCAGCTATGGGCTAGTTATGGACTATTCTGCCATATCTTTTCTATAATATCTATATGTATATTTATCATTTGAGTCCAGCTATGGGCTAGTCTGCCATATCTTTTGTATAATATCTATAGGAAGACAAAATTCAAATATCTATATGTATATTTATTATATGAGTCAAGTTAATGTATACCCTTAGGGCACATATTAATCATTCATTTTTTGAAATATTTTATGGACAATTGAAAATACTGTAATTAAAAGTTAGTAAATTTTTTCAATTTTTTATAAATAGTTTTCTAAAATAATTTACTAATGTATGCTCTCTTAGGGCAGACGTTAGTAAATCCCTTGTTATATAAATAAATTTGGGGGAGAAAACAAAGAAAGAGGTCCTAAGAATTATACTACATGCACAATAGTTTTACACAATAGTTTTCATAATAAATTTCATAATTGCTTAGTCGGTAAGTGATTATTAATTCTTGTATGAGTTCAATACCAACACTACATTTATTATCAATTATTGACAACTTTTCACCTCATGTTGTAAATTTTGTTGTGAGTATGACTTTAGACTTATTGAGAGGCCCTAAGAAGCTCCCTTAGAGCCAATGTGGGTCTATCCTTGACTCAATCTCCATGGCCTCCCTCGATGCGACAACCATTCTCCACCTTCTCCTAGTGTCCCTAGTATGGACTAGTCTACCATATCTTTTCTATAGTATCTATATGTATATTTATTATATGGGTCCAGCTATGGGCTAGTTATGGACTAGTCTGCCATATCTTTTCTATAATATCTATATGTATATTTATCATATGAGTTCAGCTATGGGCTAGTCTACCATATCTTTTGTATAATTTCTATAGGAAGACAAAATTCAAATATCTATATGTATATTTATTATATGAGTCAAGTTAATGTATACCCTTAGGGCACATATTAAGCATTCATTTTTTGAAATATTTTATGGACAATTGAAAAAACTGTAATTAAAAGTTAGTAAATTTTTTCAATTTTTTATAAATAGTTTCCTAAAATAATTTACTAATTTATCCTCTCTTAGGGCAGACGTTAGTAAAGCCCTTATTATATAAATAAATTTGGGGGAGAAAACAAAGAAAGAGGTCCTAAGAATTATACTACATGCACAATAGTTTTACACAATAGTTTTCATAATAAATTTCATAATTGCTTAGTCGGTAAGTTATTATTAATTCTCGTATGAGTTCAATACCGACACTACATTTATTATCAATTATTGACAACTTTTCACCTCATGTTGTAAAGTTTGTTGTGAGTATGACTTTAGACTTATTGAGAGGCCCTAAGAAGCTCCCTTAGAGCCAATGTGGGTCTATCCTTGACTCAATCTCCATGGCCTCCCTCAATGCGACAGCCATTCTCCACCTTCTCCTAGTGTCCCTAGTATGGACTCGTCTACCATATCTTTTCTATAATATCTATATGTATTTTTATTATATGAGTCCAGCCATGGGCTAGTTTACATAATTTTTCACTTATATGTATTTTCACAATTGTTTTTAAACAACAATTTTCAGTTTTTAAATACATGTACCAAACGGACCCAAAACATTCAAAGCCTGTGTACTATGTAGAGAAAGATTACAAGCAGAGCAGACGAAGGGAGATTATAGTGGCTCAAAAGAAGATCTAAGTGGCCAAAACGAAGAAGAAGATGAATTTGTTGATGATCTGGCATGTTGATGCTTCAATGATGGCCACTAGTTGCTGTAAGTATAAAGTTTTTTTTAAAAAAAAACACATTTAAATTTGTACTGACCGGAAATGCAAATACCACAGAAAAGCTTCGAAATCCACCGGAACAGCCGAAACGAGCTGATACACCCCAGTATTTGGAGCGGTATGATTCAGCCTTATTTTGGTACCAGTTAAGGTACTGGAACAAAATATTCCAGCAGTACCGGCCGGTACGGTACGAAATCGTCTTCCTTGAGACTGCCTCGAATCTTCCTTCCAGGATTCTTTCTAAACTTGGCTTTGATTTCATTTGTTCTTCTCTTTCTTTTGAACTCCCACATGATTTTTTTGACTTACTGGACTCACAAGTTATTCTCCACGTAGCCACGTCTTGGAGCACAAATTGGGTGGACTGTTTATTCTTTTCATTCCATCTGATGTCCCTGTACGACTTGAAAGCGTGGACCCAATCTGTCCCAGCATTGGGCTTGGTCTTGGAATGGGTGCGAGAATTCACATCTAAAATGTGTGTGTGAGAATTCATATCTAAAATACCCAACCTAATCTAACACTGTTATTATTATTTATTATTATTAAATCTCATATAAGCCTACCACTACTATAAATAACTATTTTATTATCTACTATTAACAGCTAGCCATTTTACTTAACTGTAAAGCAAAAAATATTATTTTACATTACTTTATATCCATTATTTTTTACCCATATCAACAATTGATGTAAAAATATCAATATATTTAAAAATGCTGATATTTTAACATATAAAAGTAGATGTGAAATAAGTTACGTGAGAGTGCATTATGTGGCGACTCTAGACTTATTTATTGGGGGCATTAAGGCCAAAATCAGCTCTGTTAGCCTCAACGTGGGTCCATCTCAAACAATCAATCTCTTTTTGAAAATGGATGTGGAAATAATTACTAGGTCATAACGAAATAACCCATCACTATCCAAGCTATCTCCACTTTTGAAAAATAAAATTTTCGAGAGAGAACTGTCTAATACGATAACTAAATTTCATAAATATTCTATAAAATCAAGTTTATTTAGTCTACAATACATACTAATTAAATGGCTCCCAAAAAGAAATTGTTTTATTGAAAAAGTTCCCCACCGTCCCAAATCTTTATTAGTGTCCTCTTAGTTGAATTATCAAGTACTTTAATCACTGAAAAAAAATATACGAAAAACCTTTAAATTTTGATAAGCACTAATTTCAAATCTTGCTAGAAAATGAAAGAGGTTTCCTGGAAATGGAAGCCTAACTAAAGATTGAACCTTTAAATTTAATCAAAGGGAGAGCTCACTAACTTTGGTTAATTAATGTTAGTTTGCTAAAATTTGGAGGTAGTGCCATTTTTATAAGAGAAATGATATGTTTACAACATTTTTACAACAAATCCTAAGTGGCAAGTTGTTACTGGTTGTTATTGTTGGGGCAAAAAAGTAATCTTAGTGTTAGTTTCAAATTTGAACCAATAACAACTAATCATTTGTGATTTGTTGTAAAAATATTGTAAAAACGTTGTAGACGTAGCATCTCTCTTTTTATAAAAATGTTAGTAATGTTGACATGTAAATAGTATTGTCAGTTAGGTACTAAAGTACGACCTTAGATAATGATAATAATAATGGAGTCAATATTGTAGGACAAAATGGGCTTTTGCCCTTTTTAAAAAAACAATCTAACATTTTGTCTTATTTTCCAAACTAATTAGAGAAATGCCCATTTTTTGAAACTCGATTTATGATAAATCGAGTTAGGCCCTATAGCGGCGTTTTTAAGAAGCCTATAGTGACGTTTTCAGGACTTATAGTGGCATTTTGTAACTCGATTTATATGAAATCGAGTTATAGGTAAAAAAAATAAAAAATTTGCCTATAACTCGATTTCATGGAGATTGAGTTACAAAACGCTACTATACGTCTTGAAAACGTCACTATAAGTCCTTAAAAAGGCCGTTATAGGGTTGTAGAATTTTTTTTTTTAATAACTCGATTTATCATAATTCGAGTTTCAAAAGAGAGGCATTTCCCTAATTAATTTGAAAAATAGGGCAAAATGCTGGATTGTTTTTTTAAAAAGGGCAAAAAGCAATTTTGTCCCAATATTGTACCAATAGCTTTTTTTTTTTTTTTTGGATGAGAACCAATGGCTGTTTTGATTTGATTAGAGAAATGAAATATTTTAGTATTGGTTGATATTAGTGTACCATTTTAAGATTGCTGCTATATATATGTGTGTGTGCGCGCGCGTCAAAGTGTTTAAAATAATAAATTTATATATATCTCACCAATCTAATATAATAATAATAACAATAATAGGTATACAATTTAAAAAACTAAATACTACACTAATGTACTATTGTAAAAAATTTAAAACTACAATATTGTTTCAATAAATAAAAATTACACTATACTATTGTACTAATGTACAATTTTAAAAAAATAAATATAAACTACACTATCGTTTCAATCAAAAAAACAAAAACGCGGTTGTACTAAAATACTATACTAATTGTCTATTGTACTTTTTTTTGAGTTAATATCAGAATTGTAGTAATATTGTAATTAATAGTTAGAAAATAAAATAAAAATAAAAGTACAACATAAACAACTTCATAGTTTGTTGATTTTTTAATCCTTATGAACTACTTGGCACAATTTAGAAAGAAATGATGATGAAAAAAAAACATATGTGTGATTCAGATCTACTATGATTTGCATCAAAATATTATGTTGGGGATTACAATTTGACTCCTTACAACCACTCTAAAAATAGATCTATGTGGTGTGATGTCAAAGCCCATAAAAGATTTGAGTGTTTCTTCCTCATTACCAATTAATTTTGAAGTTGAATGACATAGCTCACGGTTCCACAAATGGTATCAGAGATAAGGTCATGGGTTTGAGTCATGGGAGTGTCATTGTGAGGGAGAGATTGTTGGGGGGACCATAATTTGACTACCTACAATCACTCTAAAAACATGTCTGTGTGGTGTAATGTTGAAACCCATAAAAGATTTGAGTGTGTCTTCCTCATCACCACTTGGTTTTGAGATAGAATGGCATAGCTCACGATTCAACATATTGAAAGGAAAAAAAAAAAAAAAAAACACACACACACACACACAAAATGTAGTGAAAAAAAGTAAAAAGCGACACACAAACTACCTTAGAATATTCTAAGGTAGTGTCTTGCTTTTATAATAAAAGATTAATCTTGCTTGAAGAACTTTAGCTTACAAGTGCAACAACTCTATCAACAAGTTCATACTTTCTAGATCTTTTAACCCTTATGAATCACTTGGCACAATTGAGAAGGAAATAATGAGGAATAAATAAATAAATAACATAGTTATGCTTTGGATCTACTACTATCGCTCACAAAATTTTGAAGAAGAAAGAAAAAACTAACATAAAATATAGTTTAAAAAAATAGAAAAGACACGCTGATAAAAGCAAGAAACTACGTACCTTAGAATAGAAAACATAATTTTGCTTGAAAGCCTTTAGTCTCTTATGTCTCAGTTTGCCCATAATTTTTAGATGATTAGGATTTTTTTCCCCTAAAGGATTTAGATACATAAAATACCAAAATCATAGAAATAACTTATATTTATTTATTTAAAACACGTTTTATGTTTTATGGAGTCTCGATATTTTTACCATAATTTTTTCCGCAGATGTCCGATTGGGCTGATTATTGTGGCGTTGGAAACATGACTCAAAGACCTACAATTTTGTAGTTCATGACAAATTCAGAATAAAACATTTTAGAGGTTAAAAGTGATATGGAAGTTGATAGTGGAAAAAAAAAAAAAAAAAACTCCTAAAATTACGGAATTGACATCTCAAATTTGAGTGATTTGAGATGTCATCTTTATCTTTTTTAGTTCATTTAGATGTGCAGCAAAAAAATTTTTATGGATTTATTTTGCATAACTATGAGTAGTTAAATCTCTAGTTAGGATTAGAGGTGAAGCTTAATATTTTTAATTTTTTATGTTGTGTTCTTGAAATTATCTATGTGTTTCTATGAACTGATGATTGAATTTTTGGGGTTGATTTTAATATTTGAAAACATTTCATGTTGACAAGTTTTTAAGATTTAATATGGTTTTTAGATATATAGACTACTTGAACTCCATGATTTATTATTATTTGAGAATATATTGAATGTTAAGTTTCTTTTGTAGCTTGCCAATGAAGATTAAATACAAAAAAAAATCTCTAGTAATGTAGATATCTTTGAGGCCTAGACTAGTAAACAAGATTCATTATGAAGATAATTGCAGTACATAATGACATATGAAACCTTTAGTTATGCAATATTCTTATACCTAAGCCTCCCGCTTCTGCTAACAACATACTATACCAGTTGTTTCTCATCACAATCTCCAAAATGTAAGTTGACATGACAATCACTAATCCTATCTATCGAACTCTTCAAGGCCACTTGAAGATTTGTTTCAATGGTCTATGGTTTCTAGCAACTCACAAACACTCAGGTTGCATTCAATGTTTGTATGGTGACGAGGGTAAGCCAAAGTCCTTAAAGGTTTTCTCCCTAGGGTTTCAATACCCTCTCTTCAGTCTTTACTAAATGGGGTCTTATATTCATCCTGATGAACTTGCTTGATATCTCGCTTGATATGACAATCTCACTCAACTAAGCCTTTTTTTTTTTTTTTTTTTTTAATAATTTAGCTCTTTAACCTCAATTACTTGAAACAATTACAATTCAAATCAAATGAATACACGAGAGTATTGTGATTACAACCGAAACTTTGACATGGAATTTTGCAACACTAATTAAAATAACCCTAACAAATAACAAAAAGAGAAGGTTATTGCTAATATTGACGAAACAATTTTACTGAATTGGATAGTGTTAGGTTAAAATGACTTGACCCCTTGCAATTAATTAATTAATTACCCAAGTTAATTAATTAGATCAAATTTTATGTAATAGCGTGGCAGCACAAACAAATCACCAAATTATCTAAATGCAGCAGGAAATAAATTTGATATAGATGATTTGTTTACAAATGAGGAAAACCACCAAGGCAAAACCCCACAGAGTGATTTTAAGATCACCACTCCTATGAATCCACTATTATCAATCACAAGCGGTTACAAGTATAAAGAATCTTACCAAACCCTTTACCTTATCCCAAAATACTAATATACAGTTGAACCCTTACCCCGATACCTAATTGGACTTATATTGTAGTGGCAATCTCTCCCTTGATGCACGAATCCCAGTACATGACTAACCAATGTGCACGAATCCCAATGCGTGACTAAATCCAGCAACTTGAAGAGGTTTATTGGCTGCAAAGTTCTTCAGTTCATCAATGATGAAGATCAGGAAGCTCATTGGTCACAAAACCATTGGCATAAAGGTGCAATAACTTCTTCAGAGAGAATAATGAACTAGGTCACTTTTTGCATATGCGACAGCCTTTAAAATAAGTCTTATATATGTTTAGGGTTGTGAGAAAAGAAACCCTATATAAATATTTCATCATGGGACAAAAATCAGATCTGGAAGTTCTGAATTCGTAAGTCCCGACGAAAATAGCTTGTGTCGAGCTTCGACTATAAACCTCGATAGAAGTCATTTTGTCGAGACTGCTGTCGAGATTTAATGAATAGTTTTTCTTCTTTCTTGGTTAGATCTTCATGGCTTTAACACTTGACTTGAACAACATGTTTCTTGAAAATCCTAAACTCATCCTAGATCTACCCAATTACAAGTAAAGTGCATTTTGTCAAATGATTTTCCAATTACATAAAATATGTCCCTAATAGATAGGACAAAGATTTAAAAAAAAAAAAAAAAAAGGATGACCATGGATTCCCATTTAAGAAGAATGTACTACTTGTACAAGAGATTGGCTAACACATATTCAACCTCTGTCTTCATCACCTACACCTCTTAGGGACTAGGCATTGGATAGAAATCCAAAGATTTGTGTTAAAACACCATCTTTTCACCTCCCTATTCCAGAGTTGACACATTTTTTTTTAATTTATTTATTTAAAGTTAGTTTACTTAACCATAGTTAATTAAAGTTGTTAGCGTTAAATTATTGACTTTAAATGAGGTGACATATTCTATACCTTAGATTTATTTAAGATAAATCCTAACCTTCAAACACTCATTCGATTTTATTTATTTATGTATGTATGTGAAGTTTTCTTCTAAAGACTAGAATCCCAACTCTTGCCCTCTTCCTCCAATCTTAGAAGAACTTGTACTTCTAAAGTAACCATTATGTTAAGAGTATGCAATAATTTTTCCAATAATTTTAAATGAATCAAAAGCGTGCCTACATATGTGTGCAGTCAAAATTTTTGCCACCATGTGGTGTGTTCTTTGAAAAAGGAATTTAGAATACTAAAATATGTTTTTAGATTTCAATGATTCAATTTCAAAAATGTATGGAAAATAACAATTGACCAACTAATTTGACGTTTATCATAAATAAATTCTTGGTGCACATCTGAAATTATTTCATAATCTTGAAAATATTTCATAATCTTAAAAAGTTGGATTTAGATCCTCTAGATTTCCTAGGGTATTTTACCAAATAGATTTCCTTAGATATTAACCATTCTTTAATGATTTAATGATCTAGATTTTACCATGTCAGCATTCTACTAACAATAATTTTAATTGTTTACTTTGCAAGATTATTTTATTATTTTAAAAGTATTATTAGTGGAATGCTGACATGACAGAATCTAGACCCTTAAATCATAAAAGAGTTGTTAGGATTTAAGGAAATCTATTGATAAAGTACTATAGGAAATCTAGGAGATTTGAATTCTAAAAAGTTTTAAAAGCATGTAATTTTATTATGTGTATTGAAATCGATGGTCAAATTACCAAGAAGATGTTGGTTAGACGCAATAGGAGATGAGGAAACTATCCATAAGAATCATATAAAAGTCAATTTGATATAAAGTTTCTTTATATTTTAAATGTACTTCAATTTTGTGTCAAATGTCCTTTTTGGTGCACTCTATTATTTTGTTTTGTTTTTTTGTGTCAAATTAAATACATTGGGAAGTGTCAATTGAATTATAAAACTCATGTCAATTGCACTGTAATTTAGAATTAAGTGTATTTACATGTGAATTCATGAATTTAAAATTAAATTTTTTTTAAAAAAATTATAGAAAAGGGTGGTCAACCATAAAAAGATTGAGTGTGCTATACTTCTGTGATACTTTTAATTGTATACAACCTATTACTTACAAATTTGAAATGAAAACATAATTTGTACAACCATTATTTTCCTTTCTACATTGCTTTTAGACCCCTTAACACAAGTTGATTAACCTAGTTATTTAACCAAGTGATTACTTAGATAAATTATTCAGTTTTGGGTTAACATAATAAAATCATATCATGTAAATAATGCGGAAATATAAAGAACACAACGATATGATAATCCAGAAAAACCTAACCAGTAAAAAACTTGAGGAGGATTTAACCTAGTTATCCTCAAGATAAAACAGATCCACTATAAAAGAATTGAAGTTTTTATAATAGAACTTAGACCACTAACATCCTGTTACTACCTCGAGTTGAAAACTTATTACCATGATCACCTGACTGCTTCGAGTCCATGGACTATTTCTTTCTTTGATCCACATCAACCACAAGTTCTCCTACTTGTGACTTTGAGACTCTACTCAAAGGTTTCAGATCTTCTTTAAAGTTCTTTATGTAGCAACTGAAGAGATCATCAAGTTTTTGACGCGAATCTTGATCTTGACAACTCTATATGTGTGTATGAAGGTAAACACCTTTAGATCTCACAAAATATTCAATACACAACTCTCAAAAAGCCTTCTAAAACGTAGTTAGGGTTTTTCCTTTTATAATTGGAATGAAACACAAAACCCTACACGTCATACGGGCTTGGGCTGAGTTGGAAATTTTGTAGAAAAATAAATCTGTACGAAATTTAATCGATTGAGTCTAACTTTTGATCGATTGAGCCTTGCAAATTTTGTCCAATAATTTCTGTAATCACTCAATTCCAATTTTACAATTAAACACACTTTGAGCAAGCCTAAACTTAGACTCTATGTTTTGATCATGGTTTGCTAACATATTACAAATTGAAGTTCTAATACATTAGTTCCTAAAGTCTTAGAACCTAACAAGTACTTCAGAGAGTTTTTCATGTGATATTCATAGAGATAGATTTACCATCACATAAGTTGTTTCAAAATTTTGATGCAATGTCTAGACACATGATACTTATTAAGAGAAAAGATTCATGGGTTTGAAAATGATACAAATAATCCAATGTTGATACAATAAATAAGTACCACTTGAATGGTTAAATTAGTACAATTATTCCCAACAAGTTCGAAACAATGGTTGTATCACATGTCAGATGTGATATATATCTAATGTAACAAATATAACGTTGGGTATATTATAAAACTAGTCGCTAACCCGTGCGATGCACGGGATAGTTAAATAAAATGACAATTAACTAACATTACGTTAAAGTAAAAGAATTAGTGAGAGACTGATTTGCCCACCAAGAATTTAAAAGAAAAAAAGATTGATATAATAAAATCTAAGAAATTTAGAAATAGAAAATTGGGTTAATAATATGCATATTATAGAATCCCCAAATTCTACTTCAAAACCAAACAAAACCCTTCAAATTCAAAAAATTCATATATAATATACCAAATAAAAATTTACCACACCTTGGGTTGGAAGACATAGGTTGCAGTTTTGATTTTTCTCCAAAAAATAGAAATGCTTCATTTGCTGTATACAATATAAAATAATTATTAGAAATTTCAACCTAAAAACCAAACCCACAAAAACACTATTAAAATATAGAGATTAACACAAATACTTAGAAGAAAATAAATTATAAACATAACAAAACAATAAGATAGAATGAAAATTTCAGGCACATATGAAAGCAAATAAAAAAGACAAAACCTACGTTTTTTTTTTTTTTTTTTTAGTTAAGTCTCTCTCCTTCTTATTTTTTTAATTTTAAAGTGAAGTTAAGTTTAGGATTTTGAGATGGTAATTGCTAGGGTTTTAAGAAGAGAAGAGAGAGTCCTACCAGGAGTCTAAATAATATAAACAATTCAAAACATGGAACATTATCAAATTTATAACACCTAATTCCATTATCTTCTATGTTAAATCCAAACAAATAATTAATTGAAATTAATCCAAACAAATAATTAATCAACAAAAATCAAAGCTTTAATAAAAAAACAAAAAATCACATGAACCCAAATAAAAATTCTCAATAAAGCAAGAACATATAAAAATTTACCACACTTTGGGCTGGAAGACATAGGTTGCAGCTTTGATTTTTCTCCAAAAAATAGAGATGCTTCATCTGCCATATACAATATAAAATAATTATTAGAATTTCAACCCAAAAACCAAACCTATAAAAATACTATCAAAATATAGAGATTAACCCAAATACTTATAAGAAAATCAATTCTAAACATAATAAAACAATAAGATAGAATGAAAATTTCAGGCACATATGAAAGCAAATAAAAAAAAAGACAAAACCTACGTTTTTTTTTTTTTTTTTTTTTTTTTTTTTTTTTTTTTTTACGTGAGTCTCTCTCCTTATTTTTTTAATTTTAAAGTGAAGTTGAGTTTAGAGTTTTGAGATGGTAATTGCTAGGGTTTTAATGAGAGAAAAGATTTTGGTATTTTTATGCAAAAAAACGTTATTTTAGGTCTAGGTAATTTATTTTCTTGTTTTTAGGCTCTTTTAATGTTTTTTTAGGTCAAATTTGGTTCCTATTATGGTTAGGTATTAATTAGGGCCTATTTTAGAATATATTTTCTTGTCCATCAAGTTTTATGGAGCCCTTAAATAGGCCTCCAAGTTTGTATACGTTTTTCAATATTATTGTTATAAGATATAAAACCTAAAATAAAAAGAATCAAAAATAAAAAGAAAAAGAAAATAGTGATGATGTGGAAAATTGTGAGAGCTTCAAAAGTTTCGGCTTTATATATATATATATATATAGATTAATTGGGTATGTTCAAGGCTTAAGCCCACAATATTTTGTTGTGAAGCCCAAGCCCATGCTCCATAATTTTCCTTGGCAGGCATGGGAATTTTTGGCAGCAAACAAAACCCTCAATCATCTCATCTTTTCTTATAAAAATAGTCAGCCGCACCTTCCCCTATTTTGCAAAATTTCCTTTGTTTTTGCCTTTCCTTTTTCACTCTAATCATCTTTAGCTTTTTCCTTTTTCTTTTCTTTTTAGAGCTCCAAGGCCATCAAAATTTTGCATATATGATATTAGTTGAAAACAATAAAACAAATATTACTTTGATACTTTAGCTACTCCATTTTTGCTAGAAAATTTTCTCTTGGGCATTTGTGATGAGTTCGAAACTCTGTTTGTGAATGAACATTAATAGAGTTGCCGTTGTATCCTGGAGAGGGATTGCCTGAGCCATTTGCACCAACAGATTCATTTCAGTGAGGGCGAAATCGCTTTTTAAGGACAACGGATTTAGTTCCTTGTCTCGGCGATAAGTTTTACTTAATCCTTAATTTTATACGCTTTTGCACTTGTCTATTTTGCTTATAAGTTAATTTGAGCATATCTTGTTTTATTGATATATTATTGATATTGCTTTGTAACTTTGTTAATCAATTTAGACAATTTTCCAAACTATACTTCCAACATATATGTGATACTTCTTTCTCATATAGGTGATTGATATATGCAAACATAATCTACAGTCCGACAGAAACATAAGAAGAGCATAGCATAATTTGGTAATGGCTGGATTTAGAGGTGATATGTAATCTCTATAATCTTGTATCATATATATTATGTTAAAGTCAATGTATTTATAATCACAATCGAGATTAGTTTCTGATTGTTATTTAATTTTTCACTACATGTCCAAATTTTTTTTATTTTTTATTTTTTGGTATTAAGTGACTCATTTATAATACTTGCAAAAAAAACCAGGGTGATTACCTCAATGGCTTAACCACCGAAGTAAGACCACCTTCTTATGACTACTATTGAATATTTTCATGTGTACGCCTGGGTTATAACTTAGTATAATTACTATGGAAGCTCAACAAATGATTAAACTTATTTATTCTGATTTTATGCCAAGGTTCCCAAGTTAGATTTGAAATTTACTCTAATTTCATGTCAAGTTTTCCTTTAATTTAAACAATTTCAAATCCATTTAAAAGTACCTCAAGCCTATTTGGAACTACTTTCAAATCATCTAAACTAATTTAAATTCTCTTATCAAAATCTATCAATAACTCATATATAAATTTTAATGAAAATTTTACTATGCTTTAGGAAACTGGTCGTACTTTTAAAATAGATTTTCATAACAAATGATTTTTCATAAATTATTATTATTATTATTATAAACATTGAACAAATTCATTGTATTACAATAAAACAAATTAAATTAAAAACTAAGGATACAAATAGTTCAACAAACTATATTATTTATTTATTTATTAAATATAGTAGGCAAGAATAAGAAATATGAATAAATGATATCCTTATTGTCCTTTTAAAAGTTGACAAAACTTGAGAAAGGAACATAATAATGTCAAACTTACGTTGAAAGTTTCATATATGTATCATTGTGATTATTCTGAATTGAACCCATGTATATATGGGATTATAAGCTAGTTCTTAATATTTATATTTCCTTCTTTTTTTTTTTTTTCTTTTTTTTTTTCCTGTCTTCTTCTTCTTAATGACACGTAATATAAAAGAACTAATTCTCCAAATTTTTACTAAAATCATATGTCACAAAATGAAGTACTAAGAATGTATTCTCAAAAAAAAAAGAAAAAAAAAAGTACTAAGAATGGGTCATATAGACGACTTTCAACTTTCAAGCAATTATTTTAGAATGAATCTACAGTGTGCTTGCATATCAAGTATTACATCAATTATTGTTGGAGAATATAAGAATTTATATCTCAAAAAATGGTGTAAAAGAAATAAGTCTTGGTGTTTTCGTGTGGTTTGATTTATTTTCCGTATTTACATATTGCTCTTTACATGCTTTAGTTTATCTTGAACATGTTTGCAATATGAAACCTGGCTAAACCCTTATATTGGTCTAAGTTGTTAGTTTAGTACTAAACGTGATGAAGCCGTAATATTTTGATTAAAGGGTCTAAATATTGTGCTAGGGTTAATGTAGCATATTTTAAGAGTAATACTACATTCACAATATTTTCACAATAATTTCGTAACAAATCCAATGTAGTAAGTTGTTAGTGATTCTAATTTGGGCCAAATACTGATATTATTTTCTTACCTACCAATACTAATATTGTAAGATTTATTGTAAAAATGTTGTGAACATAACATTACTTCAAAACTAATTCTGCACGCTAAACATAATCCTTAGTCCATTTTTTTTAAAGGCTTAAATAACAACAATAAATAGTGCCCAAATAACAACAAACAGAAACCAAACAAAAACAATACAAGACCAAACAATAAGAAGTGAATAAATTATTCAACAAAAAGATAAAAAAAACGCTAATCATTCAAATTTGTAACTCATTTAACTTATTCAATAAAAATAATTCCTAATTTTATTTTTCCTTAAAAAATGGTACTAAAAGCTCGAAAATGTGTCGAAAACACACGAGCGGTTTAGACCCCCAAATTAAAATTACGGCTTTGTTGATTTTACACTAACTTAATGATAAGTGCGGAATAGTGTAAACACAAGCGTATAAACAAAACAACTACTCTAATCTATATTTAAAGCAACACAGCAGTAAAAATGAAATGAACAAGAGTAGGGAAGAAGGATGCAAACACAGATAACACCGAGACGTGTTATTGAAGAGGAAACCGAAGAACTCGGCGAAAAACCTCTCCGCCGCCCTCCAAGCGGAAATCGATCCACTAGACAATCAATTGGGATACATGGGTTAGAAAAAGACCCTCCAAGCCTAGTCTACCCGCTGTACCTCAGCCCTCCAAGCTTCTACTCCAACAAGGCTTCTCGGAACTGTGTCTTGTCCTAGTTATTCGAATCCCGCAACAAGCTCCATGTTGCATCTGCCATTCTAGGCTTCTTCCAATGCTTCCCAGCAGCACCAAAATATCACACAGCACTCTCAAGGTGTGGTAAGTGTTTGGGCTGTCAACCTCTCAAAGATATGGATAATGGAGAGGGAAGGGTTGAGGAGATACCACAAGCAATTGTATAGAGAAAGGTGGGGATGACAATCTCTAATTCCTAATGTGTTTGGCTAGGGTTTTCTCTCTGAAGCATTCCACAACATTTGTGGGTAATGATGGTATATATAGGATAGGTGCAAAAAGTGTGAATCAGTCAGTACAGGCTGGCAGAACAGCATGTCTCGCGGGTGTCTCGCGGGAAGGCCTTACCCGCGAGATACTCGCGAGAGACAGCTATTCTCCACCTGGCCTGACCCTTTGCATTCCAGCACATGTAGGGCACATGCTTCACTTCGTGGGAAGCTAGGCCGCGACATACCTGCGAAAATCCTTCAGCCTCCACATGCTTGAGTCTTCACACACACTCTCTAGCACACAACCCTTACAACAAATCCCACAACAAATACAGGGTTTAAATGATTGAGAATAATTACAATCAAATTTGGCACGGAATAAAAGCCAACAAAAACACAGTTGTAAATTACAACTTTATAGGTACCAAGAAAAATATTATTACCGTGAATTCTCCTTAATGGTGATGGCAGTTATACTCTTTTTGGTTTTACAATCGCAACAATTTTGTTCTTTTTAGTGACTCAACTTGCAGTTGTAGCATATATATATATATATATATATATATTTATTTATTTATTTCTCTTATCTATTATTATTTTAGACTATCTCGCTTAATTTATTACTCTCATCTAAGCATTATCAATTTTCACTTTAACTGTTATCAATCATTTTTTTTTTCTTTTTCTCTTTGTTAGTAGAAAGAAATTGGAATACTTCATGTATTTACACATTTTTTTTGTAACATTGATACATTTAAGTTATCACTTTATTAGATTTTGCATGATTTAGATTTCTAGTGACCACTCTAAAAAATATTTCTAGAGCCGTCATTGGTTCTGAGTTTTTAGAGCGACAAAAGGTTTTTATAATAAGTTCATCTTCTAGATAGAGTCTGCGTGTGAATTTTAGAATCATCTGTGAGTCTTATACACACTAAAACATTCAACAAGCTCTATATCTCTCTCCCCAAAACTCCAAAATTAAAGTGATCGATTACCCAGAATATTCTCCCTTAATAAGCTAAATTGTCGTTAGATCTACCATTACCATCTTCTCCTGTCTACTACTACTTAGTTTACACTCTTCCATATTTATCCTTTTATATATTTTATTTGTTTTTATAGATGATAAATTTATCATTCTAAACTATTAGAAAAAAAAAAAAAGAAAAGTAAAGCCACGCTTGATTCTAGCAATACTCAATAGTAATATGTTCTGTACTCTGTTTGGTTTGGTTTAACTTCTGTCTTTTATTTTTTGAAAATGACTCGTTCTATATGATTTTATTAAAGAAATCTTTTTTTCTTTTTTATTTATTTAAAAACGACAGAGACTTAACAAATCGTGGCACAAGGAAATCATGAAAAAGAGAGCCATGGTCTAATTTTTAATATTGTGAAAGAAATTTAAGAACAAATTGAATATAAAAATTTAATGAACAATTTCACATCTCAAATAATAAGAAAAATAGATTTTAAATAAATATATACAATTTGATAATATTTAATAGATAATTAAATAGTAGAAAAGACCCTACATTTTGAGGTTACAATTAATTTAGTCCCTATATTTTAATGACAGTCAATTTGGTTCATATTATTTTCAACTTGTAGTCAATTTAGTTTTTGCCGTTATCTTAGTAATGGAATATGCCTACATGGCAGACAAATGATACACTTGGTACACTTAAGCATATGTGGCAAATAAGATAATATTAATTTTTTTTTCACATTTAAATAATGCCATGTCAGTATTTAAATTAAAAATAAACAAAAATTAATTTCTTATTTTTAAACGAGAAAAGAAAAGAAAATGCTTAAACCCATAAAATAAAGAACAGAAGAACAATGTGAACCTAGAAAAATTAATTTCTCATTTTAAAATTAAAATTTGGATTGAAGATTTGAAGGTCAGAAAGTATCAACTTTCTTGGGTTTGCTGGTAACTCATAGCTTCTTGGATTGACTTTGCAAATTGTTGTGATTCAAAACATAAGAAGGAAATAAAAAAAAAAAAAAAAAAATTTGTCAGAAGAGGAAATTTGAAGAAATGATAAAGATTGAAGAGAGCACAGTTAGATTGCTCAAGTGGGTCCACGAATTTCAGTGGAAATGGTTGATTTTCAAAAAGAAATATTTGCAATCTATGAAAGAAGCAAGATTTCAAGCAAAACCAAAGTAAGAAAACCCAAATTCGAACAAAATACCCCTAACGTGTAGCAAAGTGATGCATCTTTAGCATAATTGATTTTATTTGCTTAACTTTATTTGCTTAACATAGCTAGATATATTTTCTAGCTATGTTTATATAGCCAAAACACGAGTTGCAGGTAGACCGATGACTCACTTGTTCAATACTCATAACTATTATAGGAGGATGCCATCTCTCATCACATAAATTAACAACAACAAAAAGGCAAAGTTTGACCGATTTGATGGTTTTCTTCTTCCTAGTTTATGGTTCAATTTGATGAGTTGGCTTCCAAGGCAAAGGTTTTGCTTTGCATTAAGTTGGTATAGGTGAGTCAAAGGGTGAATCAAAAGAGAGAGAGAGAGAGAGGATTAGACTGAACATATTCTTACAAAGATGATGTTGCATTTGTATTGCTTGGTTATTTTTGTGTTTAGGAGAATTGATGATTGGTAAATATGATTTTTGTGTTTTGGTGTTGGTGTGTTTGGTTGCTAAGAAAATGCAAGAAAAGTTGGGAATGCTTTAAAATTTTTTTTCTTTAAAATTGAAAAACTAATTAATTATATTTATTTTTATATTTTAAATGCTGGTGTGGCATTATTTAAATGTCAAATAATTTTGTTTAATATTATTTTAACTTGCCACGTTAACTTAAGACTGCCAAGTGTACAATCCGGTTTTCATGTAGGCATATTCCGTTAGTGAAATAACGGCAATGACCAAATTGACTGTAAGTTAAAAATAACATGGACCAAATTGATTACTACCAAAATGCAAGGATTAAATTGATTGCTATCAAAATGTAGGGACCAAATTGAATACGGCCCCAAAATGTAGGGATTAAATGATATTGTTGCCAACTATAAAATTATACAACTTTCTCCTAACGTGGAGTAAGTAAAAAAAAAAAAAAAAAAAATCCAAACTCTAGAGGAGGTGAATGGTTCGTTATAACAAAAGTTGCCAGACTACTTAAACTGGAATACTAGTTTGAATTGTAGTCTTGGATATCGTAAAGGCCATCTAATCTAATGTCCCAGCTAGTTACTAATGTATTGAGTTTCATTTCATGGAATGAAATGAACTTACTGATGTTGTGGATGAATTTCAAGTGTACGTTATTTACAGCTTGTTTGGAATGTTGTGGAATGAATTTCAAAATTAAACGCAAGTCCATTCAATTTTTTAAGGCAATTCTACACTATTTACAATTTCTCTGTTATTATTATTATTTTTAAATAAAAATTTACAAACATTTATTGAAAACATGATTTGCTCGTCAAACATCAAATATCCATGCATTGAGGAACAAACATCAATTGAAATAAAAAATATGACACCTCACATCGAGAGATAAATAATTAAAGCATACTTCTTTGATGTTATTATCTTTTTAAATAAAAATTTACAAACATTTATTGAAAACGTGATTTGTTCGTCAAACATCAAATATCCATGCATTGAAGAACAAACATCTATTGAAATAAAAAATATGACGCCTCACATCATCTATCTATCTATCTCTATCTATCTATCTATATATATATATATATATATAATAGCAGAAGCCTTTTAAAGAGGTGCTGCTACGTTTACAACAAAATAAAGATAATGCTACAACACTGTATAAAATTGATACATTATAATTTTTCGCTAAGTTAAAACACCGTTTAGAGCCCCTTGGTATAAAAGGAAATTAACTGCTTAAGGCAGAAAAAAGAAAAGAGGGACAGAGAAATAGAGAGGCAGAGAACGGAGAAGGAGAGAGAGATCGAGAGATCAAAAACTGAAACCCAAAACATCAAACACCAATCAAGATGAAGAAGAGCCGTACAGTCTCTTCCAAAACCCCCAAACTCTCTGTCTCTCTCTTCTCACGAACCCTAATCCTTTTCTTCAAGAATATTCAATCCCTTCAATCCAGGCTACAGGTTTGTTCTTTAATTCAATCTTTTTCCAATTTAAGATTCACGTATTTGTTTCTTGCTCTCTATATTATTGAATTCCTCAAAATTTTAAATTTTTTTGAAAAAACAGATTTGAATCAATCGTTGTGTGTGTGTGTATGGCGAACGGTACGGATTCAGAGGAGTTCGTGTTACTATCTCGGGTTCGGACGGGTCATAAGCGCGAGTTCGCCTACGCAATGAAGGCGTAATCAGAGAGGCGATGAAAGAAAGAGGGAGAGAGAGGCGATGAAATAGAGGATAAGCCTGGGACACGGAGAAAGAAACAAAGAAAGGCGAAGAACTCTACATCGATTCTTGCCCGTGTACGGAGAAAGAGAGAGAGCAGAGTTGTTCGTCGGACTCCAAGAGAAAGAGAGACATATCCAAGGCCGATGATTGTTCGTTCCCCGGCCAGACTTAGACCACCAGAACTGACACCGGTAAATTTTTTTTCCATTTTTTAGATCTGGGTATGAAATTTTACTTTTAATTGAGTTTTTTTGTTGGATAGGTTTAGATTTGATTCATTTTTGTTCTGGGTTTTAGGGTTTTCTATCAAAAAGTTTGTAGACATTTGCTTTTGTTTTGAGAAAAAAAAAATATATATATATATATATATATATTTTCCCGGTTCGTTTATTTAACTTAGGGAAAGGATGATTTTCTCTATGTGGTGATGGAACATCTAAGAATGAATGGGGGCATATTGGGGAGCTTGATACTGTAGATGTGGTTGAGGTCATATGCATAGTTTTCTTATTGCAACAAATCATGTATTCAAGTTGTTTTCTGTTAGACATTAATAAATAAATAAATCAATATATATATATATATATATATATATTTTGATGGAGTTCGACGTTAATAATTGAGAACTCATATAGTCTAATGGTTATTCATTATCATTTTTCTGATGTTTATAATCATTCACTGAGTCCAACAAAGTAATGGTTAACAGTACAAGATTTTAAAAGTAATGTACTAATGTTAGTCAATCTATAAGTTCAATTAAAAGGGAAAGGAAAAGAAATATACCAATGCGGATGATTATGATTTATGACCATGTGCATATGATTATGCTATAGAAAGCCCATAAAGAAAAAAGAATAATCCAAACTTGAATGATGACCACGTGAAGATAAGAGACATACTTTTTTAATGGTGGACGATTATTTCAACAATTACATGTTGGTGCATACACATGTATGAATGAAAATTTGCTTATGTGGGTGAGGTATAACCAATGTATATTGAAGACTGAATTTTATAATGGATTGAAGGATTTGATTATCAAAGGTGATACAACCTCAACATCAACACTAAGGGAGAGTGATTGCAGGTATTCTAAACTAATTATTGTTACTCTTTTTTTTTTGGCTTTATATTTTGTGTGTATAAATATAATCAAGCTAAAATATTACTTTATTATGATAGTGGTGGGTTTTAACAATAAGTGAAAATTGTAATTCCATACTAATAGAATTTCTTTATAATTCATGAACCTCACATTCTGTACACTGAGCACAGTGCAGTTTTTGGCCCTTTTTGGGAGGGTTAATGTTTTGACGTTGAAAGGTGATGAATTGTATTCTTTGGCATGTTGATTGATGGACTTTTAAACTTTTCAAACTCTGGAGAATCTTTCTATAACATATTATACACAATGATTTATTATAACCATTGCAAAAATAGAGAGTACAGAGATAAATGGGAAGGCATATATATGTGGATTCAATGAGAAGAAAAAACAAAACTCAAGAAAATCATGTACCTATAAGCAAGCCATCAAGGACCCATAAACTTTAGGACATGAACATAAGATTGAGATCACAAGGAATGAAACCAAACAGCAGGAGGCAAAAAACTGTCACTCACTGGATCATGGCAGTTTGGCATTATCAATGTTTCTATTCTACCTATAGAAAGGGACCTTATCGTAACAAAATTGTCTTGATATCTCTTTGATGCTATTGGTTTTGGTAGTATTTGCATGAATGAAACTAGGTCATGGACATTATTTGCATCCTCAACATCCCACACCTGGGAAAAAGACCACTTAAAATTCTGCCATGTTTATAATTAAAATGCAAAAAGTCACAATGTTTCGCTAAAACACTGTACGATCTAAAAACTGAAACCCAAAACACTAAATCAATTGGGCATAAGAGATCAAAAAGTTTAAAAACATGACTTTGCAGACCCAAAACCTAGACTTTTGGTAAACAAAGAAGGCACGAAGTGGGGACTAGGGAGAGAGAAAAATCTGAGACTGCCAACTGCTTCAAGCTGTAAGACAATCCAACCTCTGCCACCACCGGACCCTCTACCTTCTCATTTGGCCGATTAAGCAAACCGCTTCACTATTTTTTCTACCGTTCTGTCACCACGTCGAAACCTTTACCAGTAAGGTTTTTTGTTTTGTTTTAAAATTATATTGTTTAAATATGATTTAGGCTTGGCCATTTCAATCGAATTGATTTTGATTTAGGCTTAGGTTTGGGTATGTGATTTTTTGAATGCGAAATTCTTTAAAGAAATATCATGTTTAAGGTATCAAATATGCTCTTGATTTTTTATTTGTTCTTCACAATGTTGTTTTGTTAATCATCTTATAAGTTCTAAACACAACTCTGTTGGAGATTGTTCTATTTGCATTGTTTAAATTTGAGACAAAATTAAGAGATAAGAGTCCCTAAGGTTTATAGAGAAATTTGAGGGTCACCCCTACAAAAGCCGCCACCCGTTATCATTAAACCAATCCATCACTGTTAGATTTCTAAAACCTCTACCAGTAATTTAAATAAATAAATAGATAGTTGTGTTTCATATAGGTTTTGATTGGCTTAGTTTTGATTAGGTATTTGGGTTTTTTTTTTTTTTTTTTTTTTTTTTTTTTTTTTTTTTTTTTTTTTTTTTTTTGCGTAAGAACATAAATTCATGCCATTCTTTTATGTGTTTTTAATTTAAATAATAGATAATACCCTCTTCTTTATGTTTTGGTTTCCTATGTTCTTTTTTGTGGTTGTCAAATTATTTAAGGTTTTTCTTTTTCTCTCTTAATTAAGCTTTTCTTGCAGTTGTGATATAAATGACAAAGATTTCACAGATCATATTGTTTGAGGCAAGTAATTTCATTACAATGAGTATCAGCAAATTAACAGCAAGCTTTTCGAATTCCCCATTTTATATTATTTTCAGCTTAATTGTTTTGTTTCCTGCATTGCACAATGAACCAGATTAACAGTTTTTTTAAGACACACCCAATCTCATTATATCTCAAGGTCAAGGTATTTTGTCCTTTTTATGTTCTTTTCTCCTTATTCTTTAAATGGTTTTCTTTTTGTCTACATGAATATTAGATGGGGATAGAATCTCTAGAAAACCACCCCATTCTCCCTCTCTCAAATTTTGCCTTTTGTTATATGCACACTAAGTGTTTAATAAAATAGCTTCATTTTCCCCCCCTTTCAACTTCAACGGACTTTAATATAACTATATAAAAGGTTTGTTGTATGTGAAGTTGAGGTGGATCTATGAAAAGGGTTTTGAGTAAAATGGAAGGTTTGTTGCAGTCCTGTCAGTTTAAATTATTTTGGTTGTTTTAGTTGCATACCTCTAATTAGTGGCATTTATCTATAAGAAATTGTAAACTTATATTGATCTATCAAAAATAAATTTTGCATTTCTTTCAAGTTGCTTTATTTAGGGTTTGTTTGTTTGTTTGTTTGTTTGTTTTTTGTTTAAATGTAACAAAAAAAAAGTGTTTTGATAGGAGCTTTGCCAATTTTTTTATATCATGTCTCTAAATGCAAGTAATCTTATCCTGAAATTTTAGTTTTTTTTGTGGTTGGTTTTCTTTGCGCGTCTGTCTTCGTTTGCTTGAGCAACTTCATACTCTGTGAGATTTAAATAATATTTCATGTTGTCTTTTGACACTGAAGCTACTAAATCTTACATTACTAGCAATGAAGATAAGTTAATTAATTAACAATTAAACATCTTGATAACTCTGTTTCAACTTATGATGAAGTTTGAAAGTTTTTCAGTTTCTCCTACAAAGCAATTTGGACTTGTAGTAGTAAATACAAATCTTTCCATCCAGCTCTTTGTTTTATGTAATTGATATTTTCAAGTAAAGAATTATCTTTTGGCTAGCATTCAGAACACTTTTGATATGGCTGGGACATGTGCACATTTTAAACTGATTTAGAAATATTATGTTTGATATATTTGAGGGTTATTACATAATAAGTAGGGCTAATTGTCATGACTTTCACATTGAAGTACATCTGAATCTACTCTTTTCAACAGACGTAGGTATATTATGTTTGTCATATTTGCTAACTTCAAGATAAGAACATGCTATAACCCATTATATTCATTTACTTTGAGAGTTATATCTAGGAAAACCTTTGAATTATCTATGATTGGGGAATTTAGTAGTGTGTACGTGTTTTTGTTTGATTTGTTTAATATAAAAATTTATTTGACACATTTCCGTTGAGACAACCTTTAAATTCTCCATTACTGGTGAGATTGGCAGATTGTGAATAAATGTGTTTAAAAAAAAAAAAAAACTAAGTAATGCATTCTCTTAGAGATTATTATTGTGGATGTTTATATGTAGAAGAGCATAAACTCTGAACCTTATTGAATAGCAATAGCAATATTATGAACTACTAAATTATGAATATTTGAACACGCACCCAATCAAATATCAATGGATCAAATAGCATGCTAACTAATTTCCATCTTATTTTATCTAAAGTCTGTAACTTCACAGTTTTCCAATATTTTGCCTTTTCCTTTGTCTTGGTATTTTTAATGTTTATATGTTTTCATTCTAGATAAAAGTCTATGTTACAAAAATATATAACAAAACACAACTTTTATTGCTTAGGATGTCTTCATCTTGATTTGATATTGATCCTTAAATAGCATTATGATGTTTGAGCAATATGCATATATTTAGACACTTTTTGATGCACCATTTAATTAAATTGTCGATCATTGCAGGAAATAAAAAATGTTGTTGTGGGAAAATCAAAGAAGGACAACTCCATTGAAAATCAGCAAATAGAAGTAGCATATACGTTTGCCAAATGCTTCATAAACGTCACAAGGCTACTAAATAGAATGCATCGAATAGGGAAAAGAATTGAATAGGGTACAATAGCAACTTATTGCTAAACTTCTATGATATAACATTTATGTTAAGATGATTTGTACGGCTATATAAGAATTTTTATGATATAACGTTTATATAATTAGAGTTTATTTGTGGTTGATTTCACACTCAATTAAATTGTAATTTGCTACTAAAATTTTATTGTATTTTATAGAAAGCATTCATATGATTGACAAACTTTACATGTTTTAACATGACTAATACATGAAGTACTCCTGTGCATTTGGGTTTATTTATGTAAATCTGAATGCATGTCAATTGCAAATACAACTGCATTTTTTTTTTTTAATAGAAATTTATTGTTGATGATAAATGGTGATTTTAAAGAGTTGGGAGTTTGGTCATGCCAAATCAAAGAATCAAAAAGATACTGTTAACATTTTTTTGGGTTGAATAAAAAGTATTGACATTTTTAAAAAGTACAGAAAAGTTACCCAAAAAAAAAAAAAAAAAAAGAGAGAGACTACAATAAAAGTTACTTTGTGGAATATTTCGCGCATTGCGCGGGTTAAATGCTAGTATATAATTGAAACATTCACAGTTTTTCATGTCAGCACAATATTTAAAAAATAATTTTTTTTGATAAAATTAAAAAGTAAAATTAAAAACTCTTTTCACTCAAAAAATAATTTTTTTTGATAAATTTAAAAAAAAAATTAAAAACTCTTTTCACTTTAAAACAAAACCGGATGCTTATCTTAAAAAAAGAAGTGTTAGACACAAACACAAACTCAGCTTTGGAAACACAATTGGAGTCTACAAGAGAATACGCAAGAAACCCCAAAACTGAAAACCCTAGATGCATCCTTCTCCTTGGTCGCCACTCCCATCTGAGACAATCTCTTCCTGGCAATGGTAAGTGATCAAAACCCTGTTCTATGAAAAAAACAAAAATTATGATTTTATATACAAAAATTTTGATTTTTTATTTTCTAATCTGTTAGATAAAGAGGTTTTTGTGTGTTTTTGTTGTTGGAATTTTGGATTTTAAGTTTTAGTCTTGGAATTCAATTTCAAAGTAAGTAAAAATAGAAATACATGTTTGATCCGATTCTCTCTCTTATATACCTACCCCTGTTTTTTTTTTTTTTTTTGTCTTTTTGGGTTTGAGTTATAATATACATACATATAAGTTTAGATCTTACAATTGATTTTTTGTCTGTTAAATGGATCTTAATATGCTTTTTATGTTGTTTTGGTTTTCAAAATTTGTAAAATTAGACTCAATTGAGAAAATTTTGTATTGGGTTTTTGTTTTTAAATGGTTTATTACATTCTATTTGCAACTAAACTGTGTATTGTGATTTTATGAGAATGTTTTGGTTTTAGAATTTTCGATATATTCATTAGGTTTTGTAGAGATAGTTGACCTTGGAGTGAGGGATGGACTCACTAAGAAGCTGGAATAACCTACCGTAGATGGGTGGGATTTCATTAAAAATCTTGAGGTGAATGGGATGTGTGATCCACCATGGTTAATAAATAGACTTTAACAAGCACATGAATCAGTAATGAAATCGGTCTGTCCAGTTCACGCTAATCTATTTCTGTGATGATTCCCTTGAAACTTCAATATTGATTGTGTGCAATTGATGAATATTGGATATGTGTAATGAAATGGTAGTGAAGTGATTTGTGTTGTTGGCTTCGTTTTCTTTGTGTCTTGGCAATATACACACACACATTACACTTCAATCCTTAGGTGCCTAATTTTTTATAATAACATTGTTAATAATTATTCTCATTCTTTCTTTTTACAGGTTCACATTTCTCTCTTGAAGGCTATTAGTTTGGCTACTTATTTTATGGCTATTGTATTGGATATGTCACTTGATGATCTTATTAAAAATAGAGGTTCCCGTGAGAGAGTTAAATAAGTAATAGCTGTTTATAAAGGTGTGGCCTTTCAAAAAGCCTCACATTGAGTAATTCCTTTGTTTAAAGTTCCACTGTAAAGGCTGGGTTTGGCATGTTGGATTATATTCTCAAAATTTTAATTGATCATCTATTTGGGTGTTGAGGAAAAAAAAACACTGAAGCAACAGTAAATTGAAGCACAGTCAGTTGTGAACGGGGGTTTTTTATATACGTTGGCGAATTGTGAGTTTTGCTTTGTTAATGTTCAGAGTGTTCACTGTTATGAACATGATATCCTTTTTTATGCAATAAATCTTTGATTACCTATCCAAAAAAAGAGTGAGTTTTGATTTATTAGTTTGCCAATTGTGGATTACTTTATAGGTTTTGGTTGATATTTTTTAGGGTAGAGATTTAACAAAGCAATGAACTATAGCTTTGCTGTTATTATTTTTTTTCTTCTAATAATCGTTTTCTTTATGTTCTTTCTACTAAGATATGTCTATGCTCTATGGTATTCTATTTGATTTTCATTGCTTAACTTTTCTACAGATTATTCAATCCAATAGATTTGTTGATAAGCATCTTGCTTCTTTTTTTTTTTTTTTTTTTGGATAGGATAAGCATCTTGCTTTGTTTGGTAATTTGGTGCTTTTTTTTTTTTTTTTGGTTTACTACATAATATTATTTTTCACAAATTTATTATTACATTGATATTTTGAGCTATATTTGTTTCTTTTTTATCTGTCCACGGTATTTGGATCCTGTTTCAATGAGTGGACCAATACCATTGGGTGTGTAAGTATAACAACTTGAGTTTCTTCTTATAGTGTTATAATTTTTTTACTGATATGATTATGATTTAAAATGGTTTGGAGAGCTGCAAAGATATGCTTGATCCAAATTCCAAAAGGAGCAGCTATGCTAGTTGTTACTCCCTACAAGATGCATTTAGATGTTACTTATGCTACCACTTCCCCTATTGTTATATCACTGAATTGTCCTCTACACTTATTATATTCGTAAATGCTCTCGACTGATTTCTGTCTTTGAAAGAGACCAGAATAATGGTAGGTGGCTTCCTTTGCAAACCAATTCTTTTCGAAGCTACCGGCCAAGTTCCACTTTGATGATAGACTATTGAAGGGTTGATTTGGAACCATTGTAATGTTTGAATAGTAGATCTGCTAGGCAATACTACCAAAAGAGTATAATCAGCCTAACTTATAGTTATCTAATCTAGAAGAAACTTGAAAGTCTCAAATTTTGGAAGCCTTGAACTATTTAGAACTGGTTTTCTAAAGGATCTTACGTCATTTGCTGTAATTTTAATGACTTAATTTTAAAAAGATTGCATTAAACGACTTCATTTTAGGAGGTTTGGTTATTTTGGTGCTTTAGGTGTAGAACTGGTGAAAAAAGTAGAGATAGAGGTAGAGGTAGAGGTGGAAATGGAGGAGTATGAAGCATTTGAAAATTTTGGAAATGACATTTAACCTTTAGGTATGATATCTTCCTTTTGTATTTTATGTTAAAATATTTTATCCGGCTATTTAATTTTGATTAACTTTGCATTAGTTAATGGTTTCATGATTAATATAGATTTGTTGATATTGGGACTAAGGATCTGTTTGGTTCGGAGGATGGAAAAGTGAGAGGATAGAAAATGGAGAGATGATGGAAAAGTGGGAGGATAGAAAAGATTTTAGTTTTCCTCATTTGTGTTTGGTTGGAAGGGTGGAAAGTGGAGGGATGGAAAACTTTTTTGTTTGGTTGGAAAGAGAAATAGGAGGATAGGAAATGGAGTTTGTATAAATTTACTAATATGTCCTTATTAAAAATGATGCTCAATTAAGGAAAAAAAAGGCAAACAACCAACCAAAAAAAAAAAAAAAAAAAAAATGCAATCATCCTAAGTTTATTAAAAATGAAAATTCATGTCCACTAAAAAATAAGAAATAAATTTAAAATATTAAAAAGAAAAAACGTCCCAAAAAAAAGGGAAAAAGAAAATGGGTTTTAAATCTTAATCTTAGGTCTCATGTTCTTTTCATTGTTTAGGATTGAATTTAATTCTGAATTGATGATTTCTCTCCCAATTGTCTATGCTTCTGAGGATGTGTTACGTCTTTGTCTAATTCTTTGGCTAGATTAAAAAATTTTAGATAAATTATTGATTTTGTGTTTGATTTGGTTTTATAGATTTTTGTAGATTAGGTTTTTTGTTATATATTTGCTTTTCATAGTGCTTATTAAAAGTGGCTATATTGGATATTGCATGATAGTGGTAATGTTTTTTAAAAGTGATTTTTAATTATTGATTTCTTCCTTTTCAATGTTGGGCTTTTTTGGGTTTTGCATGTAATGCTATTCTTAAAATTTTAGTTGATAATCTGCTTGACTGATGAGAGAGGAAAATCAAACGTCTTGATTTGAATTATATGGAGTTGCAAGTATGGTTAAGCTATATATAGGTAAATCATTCCAAATTTTTGCAGCATTCCTTGTTATAATGTTTCGAAGATAAAATGTTAAGGATAGTCTTTAAAAAAAAGATATATATATATATATATATTATGCAAAGGGTTGTAATTTACTGTTTGAGTTTTTTAATCACATTTATGAGTATTTTTGCTATATGTTATGTATATTAAGCAAGTTTAGGGGTGATATTGTCAAATTTACATCTTTAGAACTTTGAAATCTTTGTGAACATGTAATTTTTTTGTTTGTCTAATCATTGCTTTTGAGTAAAAGTTGATGGCCAAAATTGCACCATTTTTGTCACAAATAAAAAGATATATGTTGCAACTAACAATGGCAAAATTGCTGATTGATGTACATCATTAAAATGTTGAATTTTGGTTAAAAGGTTGATATTAATCTAATTTTTAGCATCTTTCACAATTTTAAGTGAAGACATGTAAATTTATTCAAATGTTAATTTTTATGCCTTATAGGGTTTTGAGGAGTACATAAATTTAATTCTGGATGATGCTAGAAAGGCACATCAAGAGGAACAGCAAAAAACTTTAGATGGGTTCATTTTCCTTTTCTTTTAATCTCCCAAATGTGCATGTTCTAAACATGGTACATCTATTTTTTTATGGGTCACTTACATCAAAAGAAATTTAGAGGGTAGATTCTTCTTAAGAGATGCAAAACAATAGCCACCTCTCTCTCTCTCTCTCTCAATAGTGGAAAGTGATGATTTTAGCAATTCTCTAAATTGGCATTATGTTGCCTTTTCAATCCCATTAAGGTCTAGCATCTTTAGATACATCTTGGACATCAAGAATGATTAATATAATTTATGAAAGATATATGATTGAATGAGTATGGAGTTAACTATATTTGTGTAATTAATTGTATTGGAGTGTACTTATATCCATTATATATTTTTTAAATATGATCTCAAGCTCTTGGTTATCACAAATCTCAGTGCATGTGATAGATTTTATTACTTTGTAAGTGATAGATTTTATTGGTTTGGTATATAAATTATACCATGATATTGATTTTTTTTTTTTCCAATATTAGGGAAGTTGTCAATAGTTTTCCCGTGGATTACATGGGTTAGCAATTAGTGAGATAAATAATTAAAGCATTTAACTGAGTGATTAAATTGAAAAAAAAATTATAACGAACATCAAAATACCAACTCAAATTAAAGAGCTAGAAGAGAGAGATTATACAAAAATCAATCTCAGTGTTGGGACACAACGCCAGTAGTCGCTACCGGTCCTCACCATCAAGTACCACCTCCGCTCCTTATTGCCTAGCGTCATCCTTGGTCTTGCTAATCACCGTTCTCTTTGGTCCAAAACATGGAGCAAAGCAACTATGGTAGTTGTGAGTTAGAGATTTTGATCCTAAATTGAGCCTCACATGCAGGTTACTCACTCACCACTTGTTTTTATTTTATTTTATTTATTATTTACCAAGGTTATGCTGATGTGGCAGTTTGTGTCGCATGAAAGTAATATTTATTTTAGAAGTTAGTTACGTCAGTATTTTTCATCCATCACTTAATGTCAGAGATCATTTTAACACAATACCAAAAGGATAAGGATTGACACAATACCAAAAATATAAGGACTAAATAAACACATTTGAAAGATTATTGACCAAATTGATATACAATTTAAAGTTAGAGATCAAATACGTAATTTATCATTTATTTTTTATTATTAAAATATACTTCCGCAGCTAAAATTATTATTACGATTGAAGTCCCTCTGAGCCAAAAAAGACAATGAAGAAAAATTACATAAAACATAAGTACAACTGCGCAATCCTATTAAATGGAATAAAAGGTTGGCAAGCAAATATTCCACTGCAGCAACAGCAAATGTTGATCCTGGGCACCCTTTTCTCCCACCTCCAAATGGAATGAATTCAAAGTTTTGACCTTTCAAGTCATTTGGGTTGTCTTTGAATCTCACTGGGATGAATTCTTCTGGCCTATTCCATAGTTTAGGATCCCTTTGGATTTCCCATACATTGACAAACACTCTTGTTGATGATGCCGAAAATCTCACCAGTGAGTTGCACAATGCTTTCACGCTCGAAGATAAACCTGCACAACAAAAGGGAGAGAAAACCTTGCGCAGAGCACCGGTGTGGTGCCGGCCGAATACCCTCCGAAGGTCAAGTCAGAAAGATTTTTCACAACTCTAGAGTGCTAGAGAGGGGTTAATTATGCGTACCTTGATTTGTGAAGGTGTTGGGGTTTTTATAGTAGCAAAGAGTCGACCTTCCTTCCTTGGGGGAGAAGTCTTTTCCATATAGGAAACTCATGTATGCGCGGATTGAAGAATCTTTTCCTTATAGGACTCTTCTTTATAAAATCTTAGACTTGATGGACAAGGTCTTTCCTTGTAGGGAGAACTCTTTAATGATCGCATCTAATAGAATTTTACTAGCGCTAGGGTTCCAGCCATGGGCCTCACGACTCAACTGGCCCACATAAATTCGGCCCACAATATATGGCCCATCAAGGCTCAGGCCCGTCATGAATATAGTCCGTCATATATGCTCACAGATTTTCCCCCCTTCAGTTGCCCCCTCACACCGTGAATCCGTCAGAATTTATAGGGTGCACGGGGTGACACAGATGGCTGAGATATGACGGTCAATAATTATGACGGGTGAGGCATATGATGGGTAAGCTATTCGCGCTCCGTCGGTTTTTGCGTACAGGATTAATTTCAATCGCATACCGTGACACGCGTCACTGCGCTATTGGGGGTTGTAGTAAATCGAAGCGTCGCCTCGTCTCCCGTACAGTTTCTTTATAAATATTAAGCCCTTGCCTCCCATTCACTACTTTTGTTTAAAAACACTCTATCAGAGCTCAAACCGTCATAATTGTCAGGCTAGTAAACCGCATCCGTCTCCATCAAATTTCCTCCGTTCACATTCTACTAACCGGTAAGTAATTTTCGTTATTTCATTCCTTCGTCAGATTTTATTCCTCATTATACATCCGTCATCATTTCTCTAGTCGTCAATACCTAGGAAATGTCTAGTGCATCGAGTAACCAATCATTTGTCTGTGACGGGGCGGACTATGAGGACGTATATCCGTCAGGTCATAGGGATCTAGAAAGTCCTACCGACGATAGGAGTCCGTCTTCATCTTCTCCGTCCTCAACAAATGAGGATGCAGAGTTTGTCGAGCATGTAGAGTTTGATGACGACCAGCAAGTAGGACCCGTCGTAGGAGCTGATGGACCAAGGGAGTTCATCATGCTCCCAGAGTGGACGGTTAATGCTTTCACATCAACCATAAAGGAAAACCACTTCAGAACACTTAGGGATAACTACCAGATCCCAGATCATATCCCCCTCCGTCTACCTTATAAATCAGAGAAATGTTATTATGAAGGGGTGGACGGTGTTGGTATATATGAGCAAATGTTGAAGGCTGGACTCAGATTCCCACTGAGCTCCCTTCATCGTGAGCTGCTCAGATATTTGGGTTTGTCCGTCAACCAAATATCTCCAAACGCCTGGAGGATCTTCATTGCGATGGAGGTTCTGTATGGGGCTATGTCGGACGAAGCTAGGAGATTGACGGTGCGGGAATTTTTACATTGCTACCGTCCAGACGAGATCGACAAGTCTAGGGGTATATACAGTTTTGTACCTAGGAGTACGCTACTAAAGGTTATATATGAAATCCCAGACTCCAACAGAGACTGGAAGAGTAGATACATTTTCTTAGAAGGTGACGGATGGATGTGCCGTCCAGGAGAGTCAGCTCATATGCCTGTCGATACTACTTGGGGCATAATATCTGAGAATGGTATGTGTTCGTCCTAGTTAGGATGCCCCCCTTTTTTAACCGTTCAGCTTATCTTGTAAACTTTCCTAACCGTCCTCTTCATTTTCAGTACGACGGCGCCCTCAAATTAGTATTGAGGAATTCAGTTTTCTTGAAAGAATTTTCAAGAAGACCACGCCGGAGGAGAGGACTTGGGCGAAGTTAGTCAATCCTGATACCATCTGCTGGTACTGTGACGGGCCTGTACCTTCACCACAAGCCATCAAGTACGAAAAAAGGACCCGTCTACGTACGTCCGTCACTTCTCTTTTGCTTTACAACGGGATTTGTTTCACGGAGCTAACTCTTCCTTTATTCTTTCAGAAATGGACGCTGCCAAGAGAAGGGCGCTCATACGGGATAATGCTGCAAAAAATAGGACGGCTAAAGTCGCTGAACAAAAAGATGTGACGGTCCCCAAGCGCAAGCAACCGTCCAAAGGTGATCGTCCTCCCAAGAAGCCCAAGGTTCCCCTTGAGCCCGTCGTAGGGCTTATGGCTGAAAGGGCTAAGACGGCTACTCCTTCTGAGCACGGTGCTGGCAAGGGTCTGATGAAGGATCCGTCATCCAACCTTAAGAAGCCACCTCCCCTTCTCCGTGATGATCCCAGCTATGCCTTGGATAAGCTATCTTCCATTCTTACCTCCGAGGATTACGAAGACCTGAGTAATCACTTGACGGAGGCCATGGGTGAGACAAGCTTATTCAGTATTGCTCAGGTTTGGCCCGTCCAAATCTTTTTATGTTATTCTCTTTTATCCGTCTTATTTTATCTGACTTTCAAATTATTTCATATTCAGACTATGGTCATGGTTAAGGGCCTTATGGAACGGTGTCTCAACCATGAGATGACCTTAGATCGGATCCGGGAGAAGGCCAAGAGGACGGAGGAGGAGCTTGCCGAGCTGAAGGCATGGAAGGTTATTCAAGAGAAAAAGTTCAAGTTGCTTGAGACGGGTAGGAATGAGCTCTACAAAATGACGGAGGAGTTGAGGCAGGTCATAGGCGATAAAGAAAAGGAAGTCCGTCATGCAAAGGATGTCGCCGTCTAGGAATATTGTGACTCCGACGCCTTACTGTCAGAGCTAGGAGATTCATATAATGATGGCTTTAACGAAGCCATCTGTCAAGTAAAGGCATTGCATCCGGACTTTGATCTGTCGTCCGTTAATGTCAACGCTTAAGAGCCTACCTCCACCCGTCCAGCTCACTCTGAGGACACAGAAGAGCTCTTTGGGGAGCACCCTCCCGTCAGCACTCCCGAGGATCAGCAAATTGCTGCCATCGATCCTAAGGACGGAGGAAACGCCCCTGAGGACCCGTCAATAGTTGAAAGTGATCCCAAGAATGGCCATTCCCGTAAAGAGAAGGATGCGTCCGTCGTAGTTTGATTTTCTTGTACTTTTTTAATTTTTTGAAATGTAAAGACATTTGGAGAACTTTAAAACTCCGTCCTCTTTTAAACCTTTCTATCGTGGATATTTTGTCCGTTAATGCTTATTATTTCACTCGTCGTACATTCTGTTTATTTTATGCGATTGAGTTATATTCTTTCAATACGCATTTGACGCCCGTCATAAAAAGTAAATACTGTCTTTCTTGTTTAAAAGGCATTCGTCAACGCAAAGGTTTTCTGTTAATTTTCAGTTAGGAGGTCCGTCCATATTATGGATCGTAGTTTTTACCCGTCCTCTGCGGCATTTTGGATTTTTACCTATGGGATGATCCGTCCTAGGACCTTGTAAACTTTCTTGGATCCAATTTCTAGACTCCGTCGTGATTATAGTTTCGGAGTTTTTAACTCTGCGAAGTCCGTTCAGATAAACGGACCCGTCCGTTTTGTGCGATTACGTTGCCCTTATATTTTTGCGAGTTAAGAATCTTAGTCCTGGGGAGGTCCGTCCGCTTAGTGGACCTTGGTCCGTCAATCTCAGGGGTTTTTTTTTGGGTTTTAACCTTCTTGGGTTGCCCGTCTAGATTATGGGTTCGAGGTTTTATCCCTTGTGCGTAGGTCAGTCCACTTTGTGGACTTTAGCTCGTCCACTTTGTGGACGTAAAAGTTTTGACCCTTCTTGAGGTCGTCCGTCTTCGTTGCGGATTTGGGATATTCTCCCCTATTGGGGAGATCCGACCACTTTGTGGATTTTACCCGTCCATGTTATGGACTTGATAAAAATTTGATCCTCTTGGGATCGTCCGTCTATTTTGCGGACTTAATATCTTATCCCTCTTGGGGAGATCCGTCCACTTTGTGGACTCTTGCCCGTCCACATTATGGACAAGATAAAAATTTTAACCCTCTTAGGGTCGTCCGTCTATATCGCGGACTTAGGCCTTTTATCATGTAGGAAACATAGTTGAATCTGAATAAAAATCATGCATTCGTAGAAAGTATGTGCCCCCTTAGGCTTAAAAACATACTGTAGCAAAACCAAAGTAACAAACATGCCCGTCGGGCTTATTATTGTAGTCGCTATTTTTTTTTTAAAAAAATAAGCAGTAAAAATCTAAGAATAAAAAGATAGGTGTTGTTCTTCAAGACATCGCCTCTACTGGTAGTACTTTCGCAGGTGCTCAGCATTCCAAGGATGCGGTAGCTTCCGTCCGTCCAGTGTTTCCAGATGGTAGGTGCCCTTCCTCTTCCATGCGGTGACTCGGTATGGTCCTTCCCAATTTGGGCCGAGTTTTCCTTGGGTGGAGTCTCGTGCTGCTCCCATGACTTTCCTTAAAACGAGGTCTCCAACCAGAAAGTCTCTGTGCCTTACCCGAGAGTTGTAGTGCTTGGCCATGCGGTCCTGGTACCGTGCGAGCCTTTGTTATGCCGCCGACCTCACTTCGTCCACTAGATCGAGCTATAGACGTATAGCTTCGTCATTTTTCACTTCGTCATGGTTGTGCACTCTGTAGCTGTTGAGGCCGACTTCGGCTGGGATGACAGCCTCGCATCCGTATGTTAGCCGGAATGGAGTCTCCCGTGTTGGTGTCCTAGCCGTTGTCCTGTAGGCCCAGAGTATGCTCGGCAATTCTTCCGCCCATATACCCTTTGCCCCCTCGAGCCGAGTCTTGATAATCTTCAGCAAGGATCGGTTCGTGACTTCGACCTGTCCGTTGGCTTGTGGGTGGGCGGGTGAGGAGTAGTGGTTCTGTATCCCTAATTGCGAGCAGAAGTCTCGGAAGGCATCGTTGTCGAATTGTCTCCCGTTGTCAGAGATCAAGACTCTAGGGATGCCAAATCTGCATATGATGCATCTCCAAACGAAATTGCGTACATTCTTCTCTGTAATGGTGGCCAAGGCTTCAGCTTCTACCCACTTTGTAAAGTAGTCGATGCCTACTATTAGAAACTTCAGTTGTCGTATTGCCGTTGGAAACGGTCCCATGATGTCCAGGCCCCATTGGGCGAACGGCCAGGGAGCCGTCATCGGGGTAAGCTCTTCAGGTGGTTGTCTGACGATATTGCTGAACCTTTGGCACTTGTCGCATTTCTTTATATAGGCCTCGGCATCCTTCTGCATAGATGGCCAAAAGTACCCCGTTCGAACCAACTTGTGTGTTAATGATCTTGACCCTGAGTGGTTTCCACAGATTCCTTCGTGCACTTCCTTCATGATGTAGTCTGCTTCTTCCGGACCTAAGCATCGTAGGTAGGGGAGGGAGAAGCCTCTCTTGTACAAGACGTCTTTTATCAGGATAAACCTTGCTGCTCGGACCTTCAGCTTTCGTGCAGCCTCCTTTCCATCCGGTAGTACGCCGTTCTTCAGGTAGGCCACTAATGGCGTAGTCCAATTACTTTCGGACCCAAGCTCCTGTATACTGACAGAATTTATAAGTGGAGAGAACTGAATGAAAGAGAGTACGTTACCAAGGGTGGCCATGTGCTCAGCTGAAGCTGCTTTGGCTAGGCGGTCAGCCTGCTCGTTTTCTCCTCGTGGGACTTGTGTAATTTTGGCCTTCAGTTCGTTTAGCCTCCGCCTGGCCTCGTCCAAATATTTCTTCATCCTTTCGCCTTTGCATTCATAATCCCCGTTTATCTGATTGACCACAACTTGAGAGTCGCAGTGAATGATTACTCTTTCAGCTCCTGCTGCTTTGGCGAGGTCAAGTCCTGCTATGAGAGCTTCGTATTCTGCCTCGTTGTTGGTAGTAGGGAATTCAAAGCGGATCATACATTCGACCATGTCTCCCTCGGGTGAGTATAGCACAACACCTGCCCCCCCAGCCTGCCTATTGGAAGATCCGTCGACATGTACGCTCCATGGGGGAGACTCTTTTGCCTCGTCGTCGTCTCCATTTGTGAACTCAGCTATGAAATCGGCAACGACCTGTCCTTTAATGGCAGTTCGAGGGCGGTATTGGATGTCGAACTCGCTTAGCTCTATTGCCCAGAGTGCCAATCTCCCAGCTGCTTCAGGGTTGCTCATTGCCCGCCGTAGAGGTTTGTCGGTAAGGACGATGATAGTGTGGGCTTGAAAGTATGGCTTCAGCTTCCGTGCTGCTGTAACCAGTGCAAATGCAAGCTTCTCCATTGGCGGATATCTCTCTTCGGCCCCTCGTAGCGCCCGATTGGTGTAATATACTGGCTTCTGCACTCTTTCTTCTTCTCTGATTAGGGCAGCACTGATGGCTGCTGGTGAGACGGCAAGATAAAGAAACAGTTGTTCACCTGGTTGCGAGGGACTGAGCAATGGGGGGGAAGAGAGATAATTTTTCATTTCTTCGAGTGCTTTTTGGCACTCGTCAGTCCACTCGAAAGACCTCTTCAACGTGCGAAAGAATGGTAAACACTTGTCCGTCGCTCTCGAGACGAACCTATTTAATGCTGCTATCTTGCCATTAAGGCTTTGCACCTCCTTCATATTTTTCGGGGGCACCATATCCATTATAGCTCGAATCTTATCCGGATTGGCTTCAATGCCCCTTTGGGAGACCATGAACCTTAGGAATTTTCCAGCCGTCACCCCGAAAGCGCACTTTCCTGGATTCAGCTTCATGTTGTATGAGCGAAGGGTGTCGAATGTTTCCCTGAGGTCGTCCAAGTGATCTTCTTCCCTTCGGCTTTTCACTAGCATGTCATCTACATAGACTTGGACATTCCTCCCGATTTGTGGTGCGAACATCTTGTTCATGAGCCTCTGGTATGTTGCGCCCGCGTTTTTCAAACCAAATGGCATTACTTTGTAACAGAATAGGCCCTGGCTGGTCACGAACGACGTCTTCTCTTGATCGGCTTCGTGCATCTTGATTTGGTTGTAACCGGAGAAAGCGTCCATAAAACTTAAAAGCTGGTGTTGAGCGGTAGAGTCTACTAAAGTGTCGACCCTTGGGAGAGGGTAGCTGTCCTTTGAGCACGCTTTGTTCAGATCGGTGAAGTCTACACACATCCTCCACTTCCCGCTAGCTTTCTTGACCATCACTACGTTGGCTAGCCAGTCGGGGTAATAAACCTCCCTAATGAAATTTGCCTCCTGCAGCTTGCGGACTTCTTCAGCTATGGCTTGATCCCGTTCAGGGGCAAACACCAGCTTCTTCTATCTGACGGGCAGAAAGGAGGGTGATACATTCAGCTTATGCACCATTACTGAAGGGTCTATCCCTGGCATGTCTTCGTGACTCCAGGCGAATACGTCCCGATTTTGTCTGAGGAAGGCTGCAAGTGCTTGTCGGGTCACGGGGCTTGCAAGAGTACCGATCTTTGTCGTTTGGTTAGGTCTGGAGTCATCAAGTGATATTTCTTCAAGCTTTTCGACGGCTTCTGTCGTACCTTGATGTTCTTCTACATTCATGGCTTGGAGTTGATCATCCATTTCCATCATAGCCACGTAGCACTCGCGCGCGGCTATCTGGTTTCCGCGTAGTTCGCCTACCCCATATTCCGTAGGGAACTTGACCATCAAGTGGTAGGTCGAGGTCGCCGCCTTCCACGAATTGAGGGTTGGTCGCCCCAGGATAGCATTGTAGGCTGACGAACAGTCGACTACGAGGAACGTTACGTCCCTTGTAATCTGCTGAGGATAGTCGCCAGCCGTTACAGGCAACGTGACCGCGCCGAGGGGAAATACCCTCGTTCCTCCAAAACCGACGAGTGGGGAATCCGTCGGAGTCAAACGTTCCTTGCTGATTCCCATTTGTTGGAATGCCGGGTAATACAGGATGTCCGCTGAGCTCCCATTGTTGACCAACACCCAGTGCAAGTTGTAGTCACCCACTGGCAAACTGATAACGAGTGCATCGTCGTGCGGGTGGTGAAGTCGCCGTGCATCTTCTTCGGAGAACCCGATGATGGGGCTTTCCCTTCGTGCCACTTTTGATACTGAGCCTGTCAGCTGGACGTTCTGGACCATCCTGAGGTATGTTTTTCGAGCCTTTTTGGATGATCCGGAGGGCGTCCCTCCTACGATCATCCTGATGTCGCCAATGGGCGGTCTAGGGCAGTCATTGTCCTGTCGGGGGGGCTGTTCCTGATGTGGTGGATCTGTTCTTTCTCTGCGTACAAACTTCTGTAGTTTCCCTTGTCTAATGAGGGCCTTAATCTGCTGCTTTAAGTCGTAACAATCGGCTGTGTCATGGCCGTGATCTCGGTGGAAGCGGCAGTATTTGTCTCTGGAACGCCTGCTAGGATCTCCCTTCAGCTTTCCAGGGAAGGTAAGATCCCCTTCGTCCTTGATTTGCATTAGGACTTGATCTATCGGGGTGGTCAACGGGCTGAAGCTTGAGAACCTTCCTCCCTGAGGCTTAGGACGCCTCTCGTCCCTTTGATCTCCCGTTCTCGGTCTCTTCCGCCCTTGGTCTCGTCGTGTGTCTTCCTGCCTTTCCCTTTTTCTTGGTTTCTCCTCCCGGGCCTGTAACGCGTCTTCAGCATTCATATACTTAGTGGCTCTGTAAAGTACTTCCGACATGGTCTTCGGGTCATTCTTGTATAGGGAGAACAGAAATTTACCCTTCCGTAACTCGTTCGTGAAGGCTGCTACCAGTATTTTGTCATCGGCTTCGTCAATCGAAAGTGCTTCCTTATTGAAACGCGCTATGTAGGATCTCAGGGTCTCGTCCTCCCGTTGCTTTATACTCATCAAGCATGTCGTGGACTTCTTATACCTGTGGCCCCCAATGAAATGTGTTGTGAACTGAGCGCTCAGGTCCTTGAAGGTGCTGATGGAGTTGGGCGCCAGTCGGCTGAACCATACCCTTGCAGAGCCTTTGAGTGTCGTAGGGAAGGCCCTGCACATGATCTCGTCTGCGACCCCCTGCAGGTGCATTAGGGTCTTGAAGGTTTCTAGATGGTCCAGGGGGTCTTTCAATCCGTCATAGCTGTCGATATGTGGCATGCGAAATTTGTGCGGCAGGGGGAAGGAATTCACGGCTGCGGTGAAGGGTGAGTCGGTGCGATTGACTAGATCGTCAAGGTCACTAGAAACTCGCCCTTTGAGTGCGTTCATCATAACCTCCATCTGTTCTTTCATCACTTGCATCTCTGCAATGATGTGTGGAGGGGTTGCATTCGTGAGGGATGGCATGCTTACGTTCTGTCTCTCCGTCCCAGTTGGGGCGTGGCTGGCTTCAACTCTCTCCTGGTTTTTTATTGCAGCGCTGGTCCCTTCCTGGTCTTCTGGTTGGTCATTCGGTGCTGCATCCTTCCGGCGCAGCTGTTCTTCTAAGTCGTGGTTTTGCTTGGTGAGGCGTTCCACGGCGGCACTGAGGGTCCGAACTTGCCTCTCGAGGGCAGTCGTAGGCGGCTCCTCTTCTTGAGCGTTGTTAGTGGTTGCCATCGAGCGGGTGAGTACCATGCAACCTTTTAGTCCGGGAAGAGATAGTATGGCTTCCAACTAGTCTTCCCCACAGACGGCGCCAACTAATGATGCCGAAAATCTCACCAGTGAGTTGCACAATGCTTTCACGCTCGAAGATAAACTTGCACAACAAAAGGGAGAGAAAACCTTGCGCAGAGCACCGGTGTGGTGCCGGCCGAATACCCTCTGAAGGTCAAGTCAGAAAGATTTTTCACAACTCTAGAGTGCTAGAGAGGGGTTAATTATGCGTACCTTGATTTGTGAAGGTGTTGGGGTTTTATAGTAGCAAAGAGTCGACCTTCCTTCCTTGGGGGAGAAGTCTTTTCATAGGAAACTCATGTATGCGCGGATTGAAGAATCTTTTCCTTATAGGACTCTTCTTTATAAAATCTTAGACTTGATGGACAAGGTCTTTCCTTGTAGGGAGAACTCTTTAATGATCGCATCTAATAGAATTTTACTAGCGCTAGGGTTCCAGCCATGGGCCTCACGACTCAACTGGCCCACATAAATTCGGCCCACAATATATGGCCCATCAAGGCTCAGGCCCGTCATGAATATAGTCCGTCATATATGCTCACAGATTTTCCCCCCTTCACTTGTTTTTGCCGGAATATCATAACCTCCAAATTTTACACTTTTTGATGTTTCTCGAGGTGCAGAAAGAGGAAGAGGTGTATTTAGTCTTAGACTTCCTTGAATAATACATTTCATGTAATCCATTTGACTAATGTTATCCACATCTATCTTTGACTTATTTCCCACCACTCTTCTTATCTCTTCATGTGCTTTTTTCATAATACTTGGATTTTTAATGAGCTCTGCTATTACCCATTCCAAAGTTGTTGAAGTTGAATCGCCGCCTCCTGTAGACATGTTCTGAAATTATGAAAAAATGAAACTTTAGGTATGTTTCCTAAGGTAGGATATTATCTCCATCTAATATAAATTCATTTTATGGTTTTGGAACCAGTAACCACCTAGGAGTTTTGGACCTTTGTCCAACACACTAACCACTGAACTAGTTAGCTGCCTTGTGACCTTGAAATTTATATTTTATTTATTTTAATTTTACAAGATTAATAGTTTTGGATTTAATTTTATCACTATTTACTTAATAGTATTTTATTTTTTCTTATTTTCTTTTTTGTTCAAGAACTATTCTTTCACATCAATAAATATGAATATGAAAATTGTAAATTTATGTTAAAAATGATTTTATTTTAAATTAAAATGCATTTTTTATTTGAAAGATTAATAAAAACAATTTTTTAAAGCTTGTTTATATTTATTATTTTCTATTCACTTTATAAAAATAACGAAAATTCATTTGAAATTTGTTTTAATTGCTTAATATTTTTTAAGGGTAAATTTCCATATTTTTGCACATTTAATACATTTATTTGTATTTTAATTAATATTAAATTAATTTTGACGTTATCACGGTTCAATCTCGGTTGAACCTTGATTTGACCTTAAAAACCTTGAACCTCTACTTTCTCCGATTCTTTGAACGGTTCGGGTCTAAAAACTAAGAAAACAACTATCCTTATCTGAAATGATTTCTTGCCAATTGTTTTTTAAATATAAAATTGAAATCCTACTATAGTATAATTTAAGTATATGTGTATGATTGTGTGAAACTTTCTTCTAAAAACTTGAATTCCAATATTTGATTTTCTACCCAACAAGAACTTATATTTATCGAGTAACCATCATACTAAAGATACGCGACGGTCTTGTCAATTATTTTAAATAAAACAAAAGCATGCCTATATATGTATGTAGTCGGAATTTCTGCCACGATGTTGTGTGTTCTTTGGAAAAGGAATTTACAATACTATGTTTTTAGATTTCAATGATACAATTCCAAAAATGTAAGGAAAGTAACAATTTACCAACAAATTTGACTTTTATCATAGTATTAAATTAAATATTTCATAATCTAGAAACCTACTATTTTTAAAAGCGTGTCATTTTATAACGTGTATCAAAATTAAAAGTCAAATTACCAAAAAGACCTTGGTCAGACCCAATGGGAGATGAGGAAACTATCCACAAGAATCCAACAAAAGTCAATTTAATAACTTTCGAAATGATTATTTTATATATATATATATATATATAAAGGAAACTCAATCAACAACCCAAATTGTACAACAATATTTTTCCTTTCAACATTGCTTTATTTGGTGAACGCATGCAAAATGAGTACTTTATAGAGTTTTTCATATGATATTCATGGAGATAGAATTACCATCACATAAGTTGATTCAAATTTTTTGATGCAACGACTAAACAAGTGATAATTATTAAGAGAAAAGATTCAAGGGTTTTGAAAATGATGCAAAATAATCCAATGTTGATACAATAAATAAGTACCATTTGAATGATAAACTTAGTACAATTATCCTCAACAAGTTCAAGTGCTAGACAAGTTTCTATACACAATGGTTGTGTCACATGTCAAAAGTCTAATATAACGATTATAGCTAATACTTCTTTCATATATACATGAAGTTTATGAATTATATATAGATGGGAAGATGGGAGGAATTGTAGGTGATTGATATATGCAAACGTAGTATGTGTCCCACAGAAACATAATAAGTGCATTGCATACCGTTGAAATGGTTGGATTTTATTTTTTTTGAGATAGTTACAATATGTTGCTAATCCTGCAACTCGAACTATTTATCCTTCTAGACCCCTAAGCACTTTGTGCATAAGGAGGAACCAAATAGAGGTGACATGTAATCTCTATAAATAAACATTGTGGGGCCCAAAGATTTGGCTACTCCGGCCCACTCTATATCGAGCCCAAGGCTCATGCCGAGGAGAGTACAGAATCTAGGGATAAGTGGGAGAGGCCCAAGTCATCAAGGAACTTTGCCAAGGATGACCACGTTCTCGGTAGGCCGACGTTGAAGAAAGGGAGTTGTCATCTACCCATTAAATGTACGCAACCAACACTCTGGCCGCATTAATGGTGAATTGACCAGCGAGCAGTGATACCTTGGTTACTTCAACTAACAGAAAGCCTGCAAAGGCGGCCGATGGGACAAGCCCTCAGACATAGGTTCAGATGACTGACAAGTGGACAGCTGAGATCAACTAAACAAGACTATATAATAAAGTGAACCCCCAAGGGTTAGGGGGTCCTTCGGTTGGGAGGTTAAGGGCTTTTTCGGGGTGTTTAAGGACAACTCTTGTATTTATTAGTTCTAAGGGAAGAGCTCCTCGGATTGGGCCGAAGACGAGCTTTCCCTTAGAACACTTAGCCAAATCTCAGTTATTGATCCTGTAAACTTGCGTCGACTATTGTATCTTTCGTTAATTCCTAGTTCTTTTACCCACTCTCTACAAATTTATTGTATTGGGGCGCTTCACTCGCCGACGTGGGATTAAGGTGTCAAGCCTTACACTACAAGGCCAGCCCTTAGTGGGGTGAAAATCCTGAACCTCCGCGTAGCGTGGTTAGAAAGCCGGTCCCTACAAACATCATCATCATCGTCATATATATATATATATATATATATAGTCAGTTAAAACTGAGAGAAATTCCAAGTAGATTTTAAATTGAATTTCAATGAAAGTTCAATTTTGCACCATACGTCTCATCTAATCTAATTTTTTAATTTTTGTGCCATGAATTATTAGGTGCAAAAGCCAAAGAGTCCAAGTCCAATTAGATTCTAAATTCAATTTTAATTAGAGTCCAATTTTGTATCACATGTCCATCTTTTTTTTTTCCTTTTTTTTTTTTTTTTTTTCGGTACCAAATAAATTTTTTTTCATCTCTTTCTTTCCTTCTTCCATAAAATATTAAATTTTGAGTTTTTCTATTATCATAGCTTTAGACAATTAGTGTCAAATATTATTAGGACGAAATATATTGCAAAATGTTGTTGACTATCCGATTTGATATTGCACTACATGGGTAAGTTTTTCTGATTTCCAAAATTCTGATTTATTTTCGATTTATTTTCGAGGGTAGTTGGCAATGAATGAAAAATTCATCGGAAGAGGTGGGATAAGTTGATAGCTTCAAAAAAAGAGGGAGGAATGAGATTCCGAGGCTTAAGAGCTTTTAATCTAGCTATGTTGGCTAAGCAAGGTTGGAGAATGGTTCAATGCAAGGACTCTCTGCTCTATCAATGCTTCAAAGCGAGGTATTTTCCACGGTCATCGTTCCTTGATGCTAAAGAATCACCAAATTGTTCATATGTGTGGAGAAGCTTGATGGTAGCACAACCCATTCTCCAATCCGGTCGTTGTTGGAGGGTTGGAAATGGTAATTCAATCAATGCTTTAAAGGATAGATGGATTTCCAACTACCCAACAAACAGAATTTTACATCCGGTTCATGAGAATTTGAATGGAATGCTGGTGTGAGATTTGATTAATCAGGAGCTGCATATATGTAGATATGAGGAAACATGGCTACATTTCACAGGGAGGAAGCCGAAGCCCAAATTCCACTGAGCCGAAGAAATGTTACTGATGCTATAATTTGGCTGCATAATCCAAAGGGCATCTTTATAGTTAAATCCGCTTATCATGTTGCTAGAAGACTTCAGACTGATGGTAATCGGGCAGGAACATCAAGGGGCTGTCATGACATATCACCAACTTCAGAGAATCTAACCAGAAGGAGAGTAATTCATGAAAATAAATGCTCCATATGCACTAGAGAATCGGAATCAACAATTCATGCGCTGTGGGATTGTGCAGCGGCTCAGGACATTTGGGCAGGAAGTATTCAAAAACTGCAGAAAAGTTAGCATGAGCAGTCAGATATGATGCAACTGATGGAGGATTTGTTGGAGCACCTGACATTGGATGAGATGGAATTGTTCCTGACCCAAGCGTGGTTAATATGGAATCAGCGAAACAATGTTGTGCATGGAGGTAAATTGAAGGATCCGAATAGTTTAAATAAAAGAGCAGAGGAGTATGTTGAAGAGTTCAAACGTGCCCAAACTCAATTGACTGTTCAGATGAGGCAGCAACTCAGTGGGGATGTTTGGCAACCACCATCACCATCGGAATATAGACTAAATTTCGATGCAGCACTATTCTTGGGTTTAGGCAAATCAGGATATGGTGCAATAATTCAAAATGAGAAGGGAGAGGTCATGGCTGCTATGACTGCTAGTGGACCAAAGGTGAGTACAAGTGATGAAGCTAAAATGCTTGCATGTAGAAGAGCGTTTAAATTTGCTGTGGATGCTAGTTTCTCAAGGGTGATAATATCAATGTTATCCAAGCCATTTCTTCTTCAGTGGAAAATAATTCACTATTTGGTAATGTTGTTGATGATATTTGCCATTTGATTCGGGGGTTACAGTGGACTAATGTTTGCTGCATAAGAAGAGGAGGGAATAAGGTGGCACATGCATTGGCTCAATATGTTAGAAATACATTAAATGAGGATTTGTATTGGATGGAGGATTCTCCCCCACTAGCTTTGTATCATGATTCTTTATCAATTTAAATGAATGAATATTCTTTTCTCAAAAAAAAAAAAAAAAAAGTATATATATATATAACCGAAACTTTTGACTTTTTATTGACCTCTCTGGAGCTTGTCACATCATTATCATTTTTTTAATAAAATTATTTTTGTTTAGTCCAAACTTAACAAGGAGTGAAACTCTATCTCTTTAACAAGTCCAAGTTAAACTCAAACTCATCATTATCATTTTTTTTAAAACAAAATTATTTTTGTTTAATCCAAAATTAACAAGGAGAGAAACTCTATCTCTAACAAGTCTAACTTAAACTCAAACTTAAGCATTAATAATTTATCTCCAAATTTGTGAGGTTAATCATGACACTATGAAAGTAATGCAAACCTTAATATTTATTCTTAAAGCCGAGTAGAGGTATGAGTTCTTTTTCTATTATTTTTTTTCCTTTACTTTGTTTAAAATATATATATATATATATATATATTTTTTATGGATTTTCATGTATTTTTTAAAAAGTAATTTTCGTACAAGAACCATCAAACTCTTTTTAACCCTTTTTTACAAGATAAAAAAGCTTGCAATAATTGAAATTTAAGGTTGCTGCTACTGTATATGTCTTTACTTCACCTCATGATATAAAAGCATGTTAATTTCTTAGGTAGAAAGCTTATATACGATACACTAAAAGGAGGTATGACTTTCATTATTTCAACGTGGGCTCCTACTTAACATTTTTGAATGTGGGCGATATGCTAATAAGGTTTGTTTAAAGTTTAGATCTGTTAAAATTTAAAACTTATTGCTTTATGGGTTCGCGTACTTTTTTCTTTTTCTTATATTTCTCTTTTGAATAGTCATATGTTTTTTGAATTGTTTCAATAACTTATTCTTTAATGATATATCTTTTTTGGCATTTTGGAAGTTTTAACATCTGAATTTGTATAGTCACACACACACACACACACACACACACACACACACATATATATATATATATTGTCTATAATTTGTAGGCTCTGAATTTTTTGATTCCTTTCAATAGTTATAGCCATAGATTATTCTTTTGAATGTAACACATATTTCTCTTATATTTCTCTATTATTTAGTCATATATATTTTGTTTTGTTTTAATAATTTCTAAGCAGTGAATCATCTAATTCTTTAATATTTTTCGAAGTTTTAGTATTTGAATTTTTGAGTTATTTTTTTACAATATCTAAAAATTTCTAATAAATTTTTTGTAAGCCATTGCACATTCAAGCAATGGCTTCTTCATCAAATTCTAACACAAATTGAAGTTATACAACAGCAAATCATGCAATCGTGTAGATTATTTTAGTTTACCACACAAATAGGTAGGTTTTCTTGCATAGCACTAGTTGGCGACTAGTTTTCTTAATTTTGGTACCAAGTGAGTGGTCCCTTCATTCATCTAAGTAAAATCATCTCATTTTTTCATTTTTAGTGATGAAATTCAAATTTCGTCGCTAAAGGTCATTTTTTTTTCATTTTTTGCGACAAATTATAAATTTTGTCGCTAAATGTAAGTTTTCAGTGATGAAAAATTTTTCCTCACTCAAATTCATCGCTAAAAATACATTTTGTTATAGTTTAGTACTATTTTTCAATGTTTTCGTGTGTAAGCATGGGTTACAATCTAGTATATATTATTTGGGTCATGTTAATGGGCGTTATTAGAACAATTATTAATAAACAATTTTAGAAAATTTTTGATACAACTTTTATTGGAAATAGAAAAAACTATCAAAAAATTAATTATTTTTTTTCTCATAAAAACATTCCTAGAAAGGTTCACTAAAAAATGCTCTTAGAGCATCCGTTAATATATTAAAGTCAAAGTATATATAATTATAATTCAAATTAATTTCTAATTATTATCTAATTTTGCGTCACATGTCCAATTTAATTTTCTAAATTTTGGTATAAAGTGGCTTATTCATAACACTTGCACGAAACAGAGGCGATCACCTCAATCACCTAAGTAAGACCACCTAATTATTATTATTATTACAATTAAATATTTTCATGCATTCGCATGGATTACAACTTCGTATAATTAATATGGAAGTTCAACAAATGATTAAACCAAGTTATTCTAATTTTATGTCAACTTTCTCAAGTTATATTTGAAATTTACTCTAATTTCATGTCAAGTTTCCCTTTAATTTAGTCTTATTTCAACTCCAATTAAAAGTGCTTCATGACACGTAATATGAAAGAGCTAATTCCCCAAATCTTAATAAAATCTTATATCACAAAAATATAAAATCATATACCACAAAATGAAGTGTTAGGAATGGGTCATATTGACAACTTTCAAGCAATTATTTTAGAATGAATCTACCGTGTGCTAGCATATCAAGCATGACATCAATTATTGTTGGAGAATATAAAAAGTTATATCTCAAATAATGGAGTAAGACAATTAGTAACTTCTGTCTAATGATAATGCTATTATTAGGAGTGGACACCATATATTGAAACTCAAAAGAGAAAAAAAAAAAAGAAAAGTAACTTCTTGTTTAATAGTTACAACCACGTGAGTGGCAAATATTGGTGTAAACTAGATCACTTTCTTAAAAATTCCTCCCTCTCAAGAAGTTATATATATATATATATATATGTGGATGTAAGAGAAAGGAGATGGCTATGGAAGGAAGTTAAGGAAAAACCTTTCTCCTGATTGTTGAGAAGAGTTTTTACAAGTGTGCTATTTATAAGCCTAACTCTTTCCATAATAGATCAAGAACAAACGCTTAGTTAAAGTAAATACAAGAAAATGATTTAGGAGTATTCTCATCTGGTTATATGAATAAAATGTATTTTAGCTCATAAAAAAGGTCTTTTTATCTATTTTACAAAACCACTTTTACAACACACGTTATATTTCATTTTTCATTTTACAATTCATTATATAAGAATAATATATATATATATATATATTTTACAGAACACATACACACACATAGAGGAGAGAGAGAGAGAGAGAGAGAGAGACATATTCATAAGCTATAATCGTGTCACAACTATTTTTATTACTATTGAAGTCCCTTTACATTTATTTTGATACGTAAGAGACGACAACAGATTCTTACACACAACAAGATAACAAGGAAAGATTAAGTAGAGATAGAATATGCACAAGGATGACCTATTAAAGGAGGATAGATCAAGAAGAGTACAATATTGGTACTAGATAGAGAGGATTTTTCCGAAATGCTGTGAGAGCGTTAACTTCAGTCATGTCCAAGTCTTCTCCCTGTGCATTAACAGTAGGCAACCTCCAATCAAACCAGCATAAGAGGTTGGCAAGTACGTATTCCACCACAGCAATGCCAAATGTCAATCCTGGGCACCCCCTTCTCCCACCTCCAAATGGGATGAATTCGAAGTTTTGACCTATAAAATCAACAGGGTTGTTTGTGAATCTCTCTGGGATGAATTCTTCTGGCCTATCCCATAGTTTAGGGTCCCTTTGGATTGCCCATACATTGACAAATACTCTTGTTTTCTGTGGAATATCATAACCTCCAAATTTTAAACTTTCTAATGTTTCTCGAGGTGCAGAAAGCGGAACTGGTGGATGCAGTCTTAGACTTTCTTTGAGGATACATTTCAAGTAATCCATTTGATTGATATCATTGACGTCTATCTTTGACTTATTTCCCACTACTCTTCTTACCTCTTCTTGTGCTCTTTTCATAATACTTGGATTTCTTATGAGCTCTGCCATTACCCATTCCAAAGTTGTTGAAGTTGTATCACTTCCTCCAACAAACATGTCCTGAAATTATGATAAAATAAAACTTTAGGTATGTTTCCAATGGTAGTAGCTAGATTACCTCCATCTAAAATGAATCTATTTTATGGTTAGATCAAATATTACAAATCTGAAGATATATCCCATGCTACATAATTTAAAATTTTAAATGACATAGTAGGTTGCACTTTATGTATTCAATTTCAAAAACATAAAATTATAAGAATAGAGTGTCTGAGAGAAAGAGATACTAGTAGGATTGCTTTGAGGTTGTCATGGCTAAGCTCAAAGTCAAGCATGCCGTTCTTTCGAAGTTGGAGGAGAATATCCGCAAAATCTTTCTTATTGGGATGTTCATCTTCACGTTTCATTGTCTTGTGTTCTTCAACCACTTGATCAAGAAAAGCATCTAGTTCTCCACAAGTGGATTTTAGACTTGGTTTAAATCCCATTAGAATATCAATCCAACCCAAAAAGGGGAAAAAATCCTCCCAAAAAAAAGCTGCTAGTAGCACCATTACCTTTCTTGGTAGTTTTGAAGACTTGCCCTTACCATCCACTTCTCCAAACTTTTTACCAAACACGCATCTTGTAACGATGTTGTTTGAGTTTTCAATCAATAACTCACTTAGATTAATAGAAACCCCTTTGAGGCACAATTCATGTACCTTATTGATCAATATAGAAACTTCTTCTTCCCTTGTATATTGAAAAGATTGCACTCTTTTGAGGCTCAAAAGTTCTAGGACACAAATTTTCCTCACTTGCCTCCAATATTCACCATAGGATGAGAATGCTAAGTCTGTGCATCCATAGAGTAAGGAATTGGTAGCCGTGGTTTTTGGCCTATTTGAGAAAAGGATGTCATGTGTTTTCATCATTTCTCTTGCCATATCTGCAGATGACACCACAAGTGTTGGTGCATGGCCAAAGTAGAAGAACATTACAGGGCCATACTTCTTAGAGAGGGCTTGAAGGGAACGGTGTGGAAGTGAGCCAAGCTGGTGAAGGTTGCCAATGATTGGTAGCTTTGGTGGGGATGGAGGCAAATTGGGTTTTCCAGTACTTCTATTGCATTTGAAAAGATAAAGAAAAGAGAAAAGGAAAAGAAGAGGGAGGAGGGGAATGAAGATTATTTTGTATAGCTCTTGCCATGATTGTTGGAACAACGCTAGAATAACCATTTCCTCTTTTTTAAGTGTTTACCACAATGCAACTAACAACAATCACAAGATATATATAGAAACCATTTCCTCATTTTTTTTAATTTTAATTTTTATTTTTTTAGGGAGGTAATACCCAGGGGAGAAGTTAATTAAGGAATTGATACAACTTGTGGTTTCAAGTTAGTTCAACTAGTAAAGTTTATTGTTGTCGGATAAGAATTTGGGATTTGATCGCCGCTTACAACGAAAACTAATTGTTATCTTTGTTTGATGATAAAAAGCAATCATTAGGAACAGATGCCAAATATTGAAATTATGTATAAAAAAATATTATATTAATCACTCAATCTTGTCTTTTTTATATAGTGGGAGACTTCATACTAAATTAATTAACTGTATTACTCATACGTGAATATTACAACAATTTTATAAAACGAAATTGCCTCAAAAGTCAAAATTTATGCAAAATAACATTAATTAACCGTAGTTAGTGAGCTTTGCGTTTTGTTAAATTTAACAATTTAGTCTTTAATTAGCCTCCATTCCCAGTAAACCTCTTTCATTAATTTCTAGCAAGATTAGAAGTTGTGGGTATAGGGTTTTTCATATTTTTCATTGATTAAAGTACTTGATTACTCACTCTGTTCCACTTTGTTTGTCCTGTTTGAAAAGTCAAACTTTTTAAGGGAATATTATTTATTGTCTTATCTACCTTTTAAAATTGTATAAGTTTCCAAAACTACTTTTAAATAAATTTATCAAAAAATTGAATTATTAATAAAATAGGGGTATAATAAGAACATTAGTAAATTAATAACTTTTATTTTTAGAAATAGGACAATATTTTGGGACATCCTAAAATAGAATAGAGGACAAACAAAGTGGGAGAAGGTAGTATAATTTAACACACAGGAAAGTATTATGATTTGGGAATGTGAGGTGGTTTTTCAGTAAAAAAAAAAAAAAAAAAGGTCCTTTTTGAGAGCTTTTGATTTGATGTTGAGTACAAAGCTTGCATCGGAATATTTTTATTATCTTCCTTTAATTATTAGCACATCCAATTCTTGAAAGAGATTGATACACAATGAAACATGTTGTATAGGCCATGATTAACTATTGACTCACAAGGCAGCAGTGACACTAGGAGAAGGTGGGGAATGGTTGTTGCATTGAGGGAGGCCATGGAGATTGAGTCAGGGATAGACCCACATTGACTCTAAGGGAGCTTCTTAGGGCCTCTCGATAAGTCCAAAGTCACACTCACAACAAATTTTACAACATGAGGTGAAAAGTTGTTAATAATTGATAATAAATGTAGTGTCAATATTGAACTCATATGAGAATTAATAATAACTTACCAATTAAGCAATTATGAAATTTATTGTGAAAACTATTGTGTAAAACTATTGTGCATGTAGTATAATTCTTAGGGCCTCTTCCTTTGTTTTCTTCCCCAAATTTATTTATATAATAAGGTATTTGCTAACGTGTGCCCTAAGAGAGCATATATTAATAAATTATTTTAGGAAACTGTTTATGAAAAATTGAAAAAATTGCTAACTTTTTTTTTTTTATACAGTTTTTTCAATTCTTCATAAAATGTTTCGAAAAATAGATGATTAATATGTGCCATAAGGGCATACATTAACTCTGGACTCATATAATAAATATACATATAGATATTTGAATTTCGTCTTCCTATAGATATTATACAAAAGATATGGTAGACTAGCCCATAGCTAGTGGGGGCACCTCTAATTATTTTATTTTTAAAACATAAAACGTGTTTTAAATAAATAAATAAAAGTTATTTCTATGATTTTGGTGTTTTATGTATCTAAATCCTATAGGGGGAAAAAAATCCTAATCAGCTAAAAATTATGGGCAAACTGAGACATAAGAGGCTAAAGGCTTTCAAGCAAAATTGTGTTTTCTGTTCTTAGGTAGTTTCTTGCTTTTATCAGTGTGTGTGTTTTCTATTTTTTTAAACTATATTTTATGTTAGTTTTTTTCTTTCTTCTTCAAAATTTTGTGAGCGATAGTAGTAGATCCAAAGCACAACTATGTTATTTATTTATTTATTCCTCTTTATTTCTTTCTCAATTGTGCCAAGTGATTCATATGGGTTAAAAGATCCAGAAAGTACGAACTTGTTTGTAGAGATGTTACACTTGTAAGCTAAAGTCCTTCAAGCAAGATTAATCTTTTATCATAAAAGCAAGAAACTACCTTAAAATATTCTAAGGTAGTTTGTGTGTCACTTTCTACTTTTTTTCACTATATTTTGTGTTAGTTTTTTTTTTTTCCTTTCAATGTGTCAAGCCGTGAGTTATGCCATTCCACCTCAAAACCAATTGGTGATGAGGAAGACACACTCAAATCTTTTATGGGCTTCGACATCACATCACGCGGGCTTGTTTTTAGAGTAATTTTAGGGAGTCAAATTGTGGTCACCTCAACAATCCGTCCCTCACAATGACACCCTTGTGACTCGAACCCATGACCTTGGCTCTGACACCATTTGTTGGATGCACGCGCACCCCCCCCCCCCCCCCCACACACACACACACATATATATAGCAACAATCTTCAAATGGTACACTAATATCAACCAATACTAAAACATTTCATTTCTCTAACCAAATCAAAACAGCTATTGGTTCTCATCCCAAAAAAAAAAAGAAAAAAAAAAGCTATTGGTACAATCAGGGGCGGAGGGAGGGGGGAGGTGCCCCCCGAACTTTCAAAAGTTTTGACTAATAATGACCTAAAGTACCTTATTTGCCCACCCTTGACATAAAAGACAATATATATATATATATATATCTCAATTGTGAATTCACGTTACCTTTGTAGCTTTCCTAGTAGTAGTAGACTTCTACTCCTAGTACAATTCTATATATAAAATCAATGGATGGCTTAGTAATGATTTAAAAAAAAAAAAAAAAAAAAAAAAAAAAAAAAAAAACTCTACAGTGATTCACTAAATAGTAGTCTGAACACAAAAACTTGATGGACTAGACAAAAACGTACTACAAGTCTACAACTTGGACAGCTTGCTGAAAAGATGGTAGAAATGAAAAAAGGATGTTTCATATCCATTGGATACTCTTAGTTTTGGATTGAGATTCCAGAAAACTATTCTTACTTAAAAGGATTTCTTTACAATCATTTTATTTTATTTTATTTATTTATGTATATGTGTGAAGTTTCCTTCTAGAGAATTGAACCTCAATCCTTGCCCTCTCCCTGCAACCCTAGAAGAAGTTCTACTTATAAAGTAACTATTACGCTAAGGGTATGCAGCAATTTTGTCAATCATTTTAAATGAATCAAAAGCGTGCCTACGTATGCGTGTGGCCGAAATTTCTGTCACCATGTGGTGTGTTCTTTGAAAAAGGAATTTAGAATATTAAAATATATTTTTAGATTTCAATGATTCAATTCCAAAAATGTATGGAAAGTAACAATTGACCAATTAATTTGACATTTATCATAGACTCATAGTATTAAAATAAGGGAAATTCTTGGATTACATCTGAAAATATTTCATAATCTTTGTTAGGTTCTAAAGATTTAGGATTTTATATATTTAGAACTCTAATGTGTAATATTGGCAAACCATGATCAAAACAATACGTTTAGTCTTGTTTAGACTTGCTCAAAGTTGATTAATTATTGTAAAGTTGGAATCGAGTGGCTGTAGAAGTCTTTGTAACTTTCGGCCTGGCTCGATCGATCGAAGGATAGACTTGATCAATCGAAAGTCAGCCAAAACGTTTTTTCTGCAGAATTCCAACTCAGCCCTACCTCATTAAATGTTTAGGGTTTTATGTTTTTGCCCTAGGTATATAAGGCAAAACCCTAGCCACGTTTTTAAGAGTTGCTTCAGTTGTATTGTTGCTCATATTTTCTGTTTTGTGTAAATCTCTTGTGAGATCTAGAGGAGCTTTCCTTTACACAAAACTTAGGGTTTTCAAGGTAGATATTACTACAACATCTTGACGATCAACTCGGTTGCTACCATTGGAGCTTAAAGAAAAACAAGCGGGGAGCTTGTAGCTGATTGGAGAATCCAAGAAAGAAGGAGTCCGTGGATTCGGAGCTTGTACGTGGTCATGTCAGTAAGTTCTACTGGTGGGTAGCATTAGGAAGTCAAGCGGGGAGCTTGTAAGTCCTTTTGTATGAACTTCGATTCTTTCATAGTGGATTCAGGTTTACCTTGAGGATAGCTAGGTTAAATCCTCCACAGGTTTTTACCGTGTAGTTTCTTGGGTCATCATATCTTGTGTTCATTTATTTTCCACTGCTTTATATATTCTTGATATGATTGTGTGATTGTGATAACCTAGAATTGCATAATTTGACTAAGTTAATTACTTGGCTAATTCACTAGGTTAATCTACTTGTGGTTAAAGGAGTCTAAAAACCGTTCAATCTTGAATAATATTTTATAATCTTAAAAAGTTAAAGTGGCCGGTGGCCCTACTATTTTTAAAAGCATGTAATCCTATTATGTAATTGATGGTCAAATTACCAAGAAGATGTTAGTCAGGAAAACTTATTGAATACTCCGAGAGTACCATATATGCGTACTCTCCTCTCTTACATGAATCGTGAGTTTCACCATAAATTTAATTAGTAGGACATGCAGTTATGTAAAATGGAGGAGTACGCATTTATGATACTCCGAGAGTACTCAATAATTACTCATTAATCAGACACAACTAGAGATGAGGAAACTATCCATAAGAATCCAATAAAAGTCAAATTAATAGCTTACGTAATTTTTTTTAATAAAAAAAATACTCAATCTAAAGCCCAAATTGGTTCTTTAAGAAAAAAAAAATCAAGAACTCAAATTAAATTCTAATTGAACTCTAATTTTGTATCAACTATTGTCCCAATTGCATTGGAATTTGATATAAAGTATTTTTATATTTTAAATGTACTTCGATTTTGTAATACCCCATAATTTTGATACCAATTAAATTATTATGCATAAATTATAAAGGAGGCCTACAATTAAATGGATTAAATTGATTTGAGCCTAAGATATTAAAAATAAGATAAATTTTATGGGATATAAAGCCCAAATGAGGTGGTATAAGTAATGTTAGGTTATAAAGATTTAGGATTTTATGTATTTAGAACTCTAATGTGTAATGTTGGCAAACCATGATCAGAACAATATGTTTAGTCTTGTTTAGGCTTGCTCAAAGTTGATTAATTATTGTAAAGTTGGAATCGAGAGGCTGCAGAAGTCTTTGTGACTTTCAGCCTGACTCGATCGATCGAAGGATAGACTCGATCGATCGAAAGTCGGCCAGAATGTTTTTCTACAGAATTCTAACTTAGCCCAAACTCTATTTAAACGTCTTGAGGTTCAAGTAAAACTCTCCTATATATAAGGGAAACCCTAGAACGTTTTTGAGATTTTAAAAAGAGAGATTAGAGTGCCTCTTGTGCCTCCTTTTTTAGGGTTTTGTACCCAAACCTCTTTAAGTCTTTGTTGCTCATATTTGCGGTTTATGTGAATCTCTTGTGATTCAACATCTTGATGATCAACTCGGTTGCTGCCATTGGAGCTTAAAGAAAAACAAGCGGGGAGCTTGTAGCTGATTGGAGAATCCAAGAAAGAAAGAGTCCGTGGATTCGGAGCTTGCACGTGGTTGTGTCAGTAAGTTCTACTGGTGGGTAGCATTAGGAAGTCAAGTGGGGAGCTTGTAAGTCCTTTTGTATGAACTTCGATTCTTTCATAGTGAATTCAGGTTTACCTTAAGGATAGCTAGGTTAAATCCTCCCCAGGTTTTTACCGTGTGGTTTCCTGGGTCATCATATCTTGTGTTCATTTATTTTCCATTGCTTTATATATTCTTGATATGATTGTGTGATTGTGATTACCTAGAATTGATGAAATTGGCTTGTTGTTTTGATGTAATTGAGCATTATAATCTGTGTGTTATGTTCTATGATGCTCAATTCATTAATTTGTTTAAAATTTTATCAAGTGGTATCAGAGCGGGTAACTCTTCTTGTTTTAAATCTTTTGATCTAAGAGCTAATCCTTGACCCCTGTTGTCATGGATAATTTGAAGTATCTTTCTAATTATGTTTCTGCTGATTTTTTTGATGCTTTTGAAATTCTTCATAAGGAGTTATCTAAATCTATGAAAATTGCTAAGAAATTTAAGGAAGAGTTAAAATTGGCTAATCTTGAAAAAGAGAAATTACTTGTTAGATTAGATGAATCTAATAAAAAGAATAAATTTTTGAGAAATCAAATTTCCTCTCAAGATGAGAAGATGAAAAGTTTGGAACAAGAGTTAGTTGAATCTAAAATTAAAATTGAAAATTTGACTAGTTCCAATCCTGCTGTTGATAACAGAAGTATTTCTGTTTCTCTTAAGCCTAAAATTGAGAAAGTTTATATCCCTCCTTTTAAGAGGAATAATAAAGAAAAGGCTTATTTTGCTAGGTTAGACAAAGGTAAATGATAGGGTTTAGACCCCTTAAACCACAAACAAATTGCGTAGCCTAACTTAATTAGCCAAGTTTTTACTTAGTCAAATTAAGCAATTCTAGGTTAAAACAATTACAAAATCATATCATGCATGTAAACATATAAAGCAGCGGAAAGTAAATAACACAGTGATATGATCACCCAGGAAAACCAAACCGGTAAAAAACCTGGGGAGGATTTTACCCACCGATCCTCAAGGCAAAACGGAATCCACTAAGAAAGAATTGAAGTTGTTACAAGAGGACTTACAAGCAACCCCGCTTGACTTCCTAATGCTACCCACCAGTAGTAACTTCCTGACACGACCACGCGCAGGCTCCGAATCCACGGACTACTTCTTTCTTTTGTCTTCCTTCAATCTGGTACAAGCTCCTCACTTGTTAATCTTTAAGTTCCAATGGCAGCAACCAAGTTGATCATCAAGATGTAGAAGAATCTTAATCTTGAAAACCCTAAGTTATGTGTAAAGGAAAGCTCCTCTAGATCTCACAAGAGATTTACACAAAACAGCAATGTATGAGCAACAACACAACTTGTGCAACCCTGAAAAACGTAGCTAGGGTTTGCCTTATATACCTAGGGTAAAAACATAAAAACCTAGACGTTTAAAGAGTTAGGGCTGAGTTGGAATTCTGCAGAAAAACGCATCTGGGCCGATTTTCGATCGATCGAGAATTACATTCGATCGATCGAGCCAGGCCGAGAAGCTCCAATGCTTCTGCAGTCTCTCGATTCCAACTTTACAAAATTAAACCAACTTTGAGCAAGCCTAAACAAGACTAAACACATTGTTTTGATCATGGTTTGCCAACATTACAAATTAGGTTCTAAATACATAAAATCCTAAGACCTTAAAACCTAACAAACTCCCCCTTTGGCAATCCGTGACAAAACACAAATTAAAAGCTCAAAGTGTACAAGTATAAAAGCCCTTTACAAAATAATGCTCAGTTCAACCTAACTACTATCCATCGGTTGCAAGTGTAGACAGCAGCTTTGTTGAATCAACCTGTATATTCCTGAAATACTCAACAAACACATAAACGCATGTGTGGCAGAAAATAGTATATAAACAGGTATAATATTCTTGTAAGATTCACACAACTCAAAATAAAGATATATATCAATGAATCAACTCATGAATATAAATCAATAAGCAATGAATCATAAGTCAACAAGAATCAAAAGAAAACATGTATATCAATATATCAATCAATGTTTCTATATCAATGTTACTCCCCCTAACATGAATATCCTCAAAAATGATATACAAAGTGAAGCACCTAGATACAATCTACTAAACTCCACAAAAAATATCCCATGCTAAACATATGTCACCCCCTAACTATATGTCTCCCCCTAACTACAAAATCTCCTCTACAAGTCACAATCACTCCCCCTTTTTGTGACGGAATGCCAAAGGGCAGTCAAAAGTCGCCATCAAAAGGTGGTGGTGAAGGTGAATGAAGACGTGCAAGATCAGCTCGCAGAGCACGCATCTCGTCCAGCAAGTCCACCAAAATCTGACCATGAGCCGCTTGAACGGTCATGACAGTCTCCAAAGTACGACGAACATCAAAGTCGGCCGCAGGAGGTGGAGGAACAGCAGCAGCAGCAGCATCCGCAGCAGCACCAACTGGATCAGGAGTATCCTCACCAGCAAGACCTGTAGAAGATGAGGGAGGAGGAGGAGCGCTAGAAGAGGGATCAGACCTAGGGTGTTTAGAACCAGCTCGAAGATGAGCAGCCCTTTGTCTAAGGAAAGACGCACCAATAGGACCGATGACATGAACAGGCTCAGAAGCAGGGAAGTCCTCTAAACCTAGATATAATAAAATCCTATGAATGAAAATAGGATGAACGAGAGCATGAGCAGTAGATGAACTCCTATAAACTTCGTTCAAAGAACGAAGAAAAAGATGAGGAAAACTCATAGGAGCATCTGTAACAAGAGCGTACAGAAAAACACACCTCTCAAGAGGAATGGTGTGCAGATGAGAAATGGGCCAGAGTGAGTGACATGCTATCCTAGAGAAAAGATAGGTAGTCTCAGGAAGCTCAGCAGAAGTGATCCGAGGATCAGAACTCCACTGGATAGATGACCCAGTGATGTATGATATGACATCACTCAACTCGGGTGACTCATCATAGGGATAGACAGGATCCCTAACTAAAGGTACCTCAAGAGCATCAGCCACTACCTGAGGAGTAATGGAGTACTCTACGCCTCGTATCCAACTCCGAACAAGGGTGTTGGAATCATAGACGCGGATCGAGATGTTCGAGTAGAACTCTCGAATCAAGGTAGCAGGAGGAGGAGGGTCAGACATAGCAAACAAGGGAAGCCAACCCCTACGCTCAAAATTTGCCCTAATGGCAGGATCAAGCTCATCTAAAGAGACAGACCGCTCAGCCCATATCTTCCTCTTAATGTTTAAAGTGTCATAAAGCTCTTGGTTTTTCTCACTAGGGAACCGCTCACTATCAAAAGAGGGAGGGGAAGGAGTAGGAGTGGGAAGGGTCCTACGAGCTCTAGTCTTCCTAGGCATGGTGCTAAGGAAAAAAAACAAAGACACAAAGAGAAAACCAAAAAGAACAAACACACAAAAACCAAAGGCAGACTGCAAGTTAGCACACAAAAAAAATATAGAAGTAAAATTCTATATGATGCATGAACATTAGCAATGTTATGATGCATGAACTAATGCAGTAATCAGGATCAATTGAAGTTCTAATTCATAAAATTGGCTTGAACATAGAGTTTCTTAACAAAAACCCTAAAAATTTGAGAACAACTTGAAAATTTTTGTACCAAATTGATGAACCAATCATTATAAACTATTACAAACAATTTATAATAACCAATTGCATCAATTACACAAGCCAATTTCATCAATTAAACCCAATTGCACAAAAATCCCCAATTCGGACCTATTATAAACCCTAGAAATTTAAAATTTTCACATAACTCAAAATTGATCAAATTAAACACTCAAGAACATGTTTATATAGTGTCCCCATCAAAACCCATTGATCAATTACAAACAATATGGTCCGAATTAACAAAAATCCCAAAAAGAAAGTTCCGAAAATCTTCTCCTAAAATGCATGAAAAATGCATGAAATCAAGTAAATAAACTGAAAAGCAAGGGTATTAAGGACATACCGGCTTGAGGAGAGAGAGATTATGCAAAAAGATCGGAAGAAAACGACAAAAACTTGAATCTTTTGACTTGCCTCGTCGGAGAGAGAAAAAGATTTGAAAAAGATTTGAAATAGTTCTTAAAAAGTCAGATTTCCTCCTTTTTAAAAAGCATATTCACGATGTTCGATCGATCGAGAATTACATTCGATCGATCGAAAGTGACAGTCGTTTTAGCACTTTCTGAAGCACTTTTTCGATTGATCGAAGAATACATTCGATCGATCGAAATAGGCAGAGGCACACTAAATTTTGGGGAAAAACATACTTTTGAAAAATTGCAAACCTAATTTTGAAAACAACTCCTCAAAGCACTTGTACATTGAAAACAAAATGCATGAGTATGAAATGGAATGCATCTTCAAAAACCCAAAATTTTAAACCCAAATCTCCCAAACACAAGTTTTAATTGTCTTCCAAATTAATTTTCTCAAGCAACAAGAATGTTGTGCACAAATCTCAAGATATTTTTAAACTTGGGTGGTCAGACCAAGGACACACACACTAACATGTACAGTGTTTAACACAGAGTAACTTGTGAAGTGTGTGAAACTAGCAAAGACTTGAGATACATGTGAGGTGATATGTGAATGGCAATCAAGCACAAAGTCTACACAATTCATCACATAGAATTAAAAGAGACTATCACCTAAAGAGTTACATCCTATAACTCCCACATCTCCTAGAACAAAAACTTGCAATCATGTAAGTTTCTTGCATTATTGCCTCTTATTTATATGAATTGGCATTCAGCCTAATAGTACACACCGGTTTGAATTAAGTGAATTGGCATCAAGCCTAATAGTACACACCAGTTTTTAAATTAATTTGAGGCTACACCTTATGTTCTTTTTGTGCATGTGCTACACTTTCTCGAGCACACAATCTTATGATATGCACTAAGGTGTTCATGATTGGCTAGTGAACAGTGGTGAGATGGTTATTTATGCCTTTCTCAAAAGGATCAAGTCCGACAGTCAAAAACAAGTGACTTCATGATTAAGGCAAAGTGATTAAGAACCACACACATCTTTCCCACACAACATGCACTACAAAGTTTCAACTAGTTAAGTGCAGTAAATAAGCTCATCCAAGTTAAACAAGGTACACTAGACATGACATGTGTAAAAAGAATGACCAACCTTGTTTTCAAGAAATCAAGAAAAAATAGTGTTCAACAAAGATTTTGCTTTCCCCTTTTTTTTTTTATTATTATTAAAAGAGAAAACAAATAAATCCTAGAATGAAATGCATGTATGTAATGCAATGCAAGTCCTAGAACAAAAGAAAAACACAAAAACCAAATAACAATGGTCACAACAGAATAGAGCAATAAAGCACAAGGACCATGTCAGAAAGACTCAGTTAGTGCGAGTCTTTTGCATCCAAAACTTTTTAGATGCACCCCGAGCATTGGAGTTCTTATTCACATTAGAGTGATTCCCAACTCCAGAATTGGAATAAAGGTTTAACGCCTTTACCAATTCACCAATTAGTGCCATAGGATCTTGTGCTTGAGGCACAGGCACTTTTGGTCTTTTTGCTCTCTTATCAGCTTGAAGCTTGTAACAGTTAGGACGGATATGTCCAGACTTACCACAATAATGACAAACCCAAGCAGGTTTACCATGCATCTTGTCCTTAGGTTTGGTAGGCTCCTTAGGTTTGGATTCGTTTAAGTCTACCCTAATCTTCTTTGGTGGTGAAACTCCTACAGGTTTAACAACCTCACACACAGGGGGTTTAATGGTTTCACTCACAACCTTACTCACAAGAGGTTCAGAAGAAGAAGACGAAGGAACAAAGACAGTAGAATGGGGTCCAGAATTAAAGATGCTTTCAACATATCCTAACCCAGCTTTATCAGAAGGATACTTTTGAACATTCAGCATGTGATCAAGTTTAGAACTAGCAGATCTAGCAACAGATAAATCATGTTCCAAAGTTCTAACTTTATCAAGCAAAAGCATATTTTCAGATTTAACATTGTTCAAAAGATCATTAGCATCAAAAAGTTTTACAAGCAAGTTCTTCTTTTCAAGCTCAAGAGCATCAATTTTCTTCAGGCCTAGATCAACTTTCATAGCATCCTTTGCAGCAATTTTGCAAAGTTTGTTATAGGCCTCTTGAAGATCTGCATCTTCAGAGAGTTCCCCATCAGCAGGGTTCTCCTCAGCAGATAAGCTTTCATCTACTTCAGCAGTAGCAGTGAAAGCAATGAAGTTTCCATCTTCGTCACAACCGGACTCATCATCAGAAACCTCATTATCACTAAGGGTTACAGCCATAGCTTTACCCTTATTCCTCAAGAAAGTAGGACATTCAGATTTGACATGACCATACCCTTGACAACCATAACACTGAGGACCTAAAGAGTTATTAAAAGATTGACCTACTTGTTCTCTAGGTTTTTCAAAATTGTTAACCTTAGTGGGATCATTCTTCCTAAAGTTTCTAGGTTCAGCAGTGTTGGTATTCCTTGTCTTCCTGTTTGTATTTCTAAGGAAATTTCTAAAGTTCTTGGCAAGGTAAGCTATCTCCGTGGGAGAGAGCTCATCATCAAATCCACCAGCTTCAACATCATCAACAGACTTAAGAGCCATTGATTTGGATTTGGCAGTCTTGGGAAGGTCAGACTCATAGGACTGAAGAGATCCTACAAGCTCATCCACAGGGATGGAGTCAACATCCTTACTTTCAGTAATGGCTGTCACTTTGGGTCTAAAGTCTTCAGTTAAGGATCTAAGTATCTTCCTAACAACTTTAGGTTGATCATAGACTTCACCCAAATTATAAGCAGAATTAACAATGTCATTGAGTTTAGCATAAAACTCATCAAAGGTTTCATCATCAGACATCCTAATGCTTTCAAACCTAGAAGTTAATTGCTGCAATTTATTTATTTTAACAGCCTTTGTGCCCTCATGCACAGTTTGGAGGATTTTCCAAGCAGTATGAGCAACCTCAACATTAGAGATCCTCTTAAATTCCTCCATTGAAACAGCATTAAAAATGGCATTCATAGCTTTGCTATTAAATGCAGCTGCTTCTTTTTGAGAAGTTTGCCACTCACTCACAGGAGTAGTGGGCTTCTCCCAACCATATTCCACAGAGTTCCAAACTCTCTCATCAATGGATTTCAGGAATGCTTTCATCCTTACTTTCCAGTAGGCATAATTGTTCCCATCAAAATGTGGAGGAACAAACAAAGAGTGTCCATGCTCCATGACAGCAGGGGTCAAGGATCAGCTCAGAGATGAAAATCTCAAACAAAAGAGCAACCCGCTCTGATACCACTTGACAGGGTTTAGACCCCTTAAACCACAAACAAATTGCGTAGCCTAGATTAATTAGCCAAGTTTTTACTTAGTCAAATTAAGCAATTCTAGGTTAAAACAATTACAAAATCATATCATGCATGTAAACATATAAAGCAGCGGAAAGTAAATAACACAGTGATATGATCACCCAGGAAAACCAAACCGGTAAAAAACCTGGGGAGGATTTTACCCACCGATCCTCAAGGCAAAACGAAATCCACTAAGAAAGAATTGAAGTTGTTACAAGAGGACTTACAAGCAACCCCGCTTGACTTCCTAATGCTACCCACCAGTAGTAACTTCCTGACACGACCACGCGCAGGCTCTGAATCCACGGACTACTTCTTTCTTTTGTCTTCCTTCAATCTGGTACAAGCTCCTCACTTGTTAATCTTTAAGTTCCAATGGCAGCAACCAAGTTGATCATCAAGATGTAGAAGAATCTTAATCTTGGAAACCCTAAGTTATGTGTAAAGGAAAGCTCCTCTAGATCTCACAAGAGATTTACACAAAACAGCAATGTATGAGCAACAACACAACTTGTGCAACCCTGAAAAACGTAGCTAGGGTTTGCCTTATATACCTAGGGCAAAAACATAAAAACCTAGACGTTTAAAGAGTTAGGGCTGAGTTGGAATTCTGCAGAAAAACGCATCTGGGCCGATTTTCGATCGATCGAGAATTACATTCGATCGATCGAGCCAGGCCGAGAAGCTCCAATGCTTCTGCAGTCTCTCGATTCCAACTTTACAAAATTAAACCAACTTTGAGCAAGCCTAAACAAGACTAAACACATTGTTTTGATCATGGTTTGCCAACATTACAAATTAGGTTCTAAATACATAAAATCCTAAGACCTTAAAACCTAACAGTAAATATTCTGACGTAGACGCTGAAGTTTCTAAACCTATGCCTAAACCTGCTGCTAGTGGGCAAAAGAAATCTGTTTTTGTGCCTACCTGTCACCTTTGTGGTGTTGTTGGTCATATTAGACCAAATTGTTCTTTGTTAAGGCAAAAACAAAAATTTGAGACTAGATTTGTTGTTAGGAATACTGATATTCCTAAATTTGTTCCTGTTTGCCACTTTTGTGGTGTTCGTGGTCACATTCGTCCTAATTGTCATAAATTGAAACTTAAGCATTTTGTATGTCAATCTAGGATATGTGATGATTTTTCTCCTACCATAAGTCCATATAAATTGTTTCATATGCTTTTGAAAAATTTAAACTTATTGGCTTGTGAAAGGAATTTGCAGGATTTTAGTCTTTCTCAGAAGATTGGTATAATCCCTCAAATACACTCTGCTTCTCATGGGTTTTCACCTACAAAGCCGAAGTCTTGTGCTATATGGGTGAGAAAAGATTCTCCAAGGTGAGTGTTGCTGACTTGTCCCTGATTTAATTCTTTCAATTAATTGTGGACATGTCTTGTTTATGTTTTTGGTTATTTTGTTTTTTAGGTTGTTTTTTTTTTTTATTAAAAAAAATCCAAAAACATTGAAAATTTTCAAAAGAACAAAAATATTTTATTTTGAGTCTTGTTTTATTTTTCTTGAGGATTACATGAATTATGATATCTCTCTCTTGATTTAGAACATGCTTAACATGGTGGTGAAACTTGAATAGTTTGTGCTAAGCTATTTCTAATTTTGTGTGAGTATGTACTAGTTTGTACATGTACTTATGGGTTAATTAAGAAATTGATATTTCTTGTTTGTGTACCCTCTATAGCTTAGTTAAGCACTGTTATGCATTGCATTTGCATTGTCCATTTAGCACAATGTGTGTTTTTTTGTTTTTGGTCATAAATTATTTTTCAAAATCTCAACAAGTGGTTATAAATTTTTTTAAACCAAAAAGACTTTTGTGTTTTGCATTATTTTTTCTTGGATTTGAAATCAAGGTTGGCCATATTATTTTTACATAACAAATTTATGTACCTTGTTTAGCTTTGATGAGCTTACTTTATTGCACTTTACTAGTTGAAGCTTTGTAATGCATGTTGTGTGGGAAAGATGTTTATGGTCATTAATCACTTTGTCTTGATCTTGAAGTCACATGTTATTTGATTGTCGGACTTGATTCTTTTGAGAAAGGCATAAATAACCATCTCACCACTGTTCACTAGCCAATCATGAACACCTTAGTGCATATCATAAGATTTTGTGCTCGAGAAAGTGTAACACATGCACAAAAAGAACATAAGGTGTAGCCTCGGTTTTAATTGCTTAATGCTTAAAATTGGAGTGTACTATTAGGCTTGATGCCAAAGCACATAATTAAAATTGGTGTGTACTATTAGGCTTGATGTCAAATCACATAATTAAAATTAGTGTGTATATTATGAGGCTAAATTCAAGAAACTTACATGATTGCAAGTTTTTGTTCTAGGAGATGTGAGAGTTATATGATGTAACTTTTTTGGTGATAGTCTCTTTCAAATTCTTTGTGATGAATTTTGCAGACTTTGTGTTTGATTTCTATTCACATATCACCTCACATGTCTCTCAAACTTTTGCTAATTGCACATACTACACAAGTTACTCTTTGCTAAACTTGGTACATTTTATTGTGCGTGATCTTGTTGTGGCCATCCAAAATTAAAAGTTCCTTGATCTTTATGCAAAATGTGTTTAATGTTTGAGAAATTGGAAATTCTAAAGCTTGTATTGAATCCAAATTGGGGATTCTGTTCAATTAGGTTGAAATTGATGAAATTGGCTTGTTGTTTTGATGTAATTAAGCATTATACTCTGTGTTGTGGTATGTGATGCTCAATTCATCATTTTTGTTTAAAAATTCAACAAGTGGTTTTCAAATTTTTGGGGTTTTTGTTAGAAACTCCGTGCTCAAGCCAATTTTGTTAATTTGAACTTAAATTGAACTTAGTTTTACTGCATTAGAACATGCATCATGACATTGTGGTTGTTCATGCATCATTTATGTTTAGGATTCACATGCATTGCATTGATTTCTGTATCCATCTTGCAGTTTTACTGTCATATCTCTCATTGTTTTCACACATAGAATGCATACACTTTGCTACATTGGGTACTCAACTTGATCAAAAAATTGATCGATTAATTTTTGAGCTATGTACATTTTAGTATATGCTATTTTTATGTGTGAACTGTAGAAAATATTTTTCTTAAGAGATATGATGGATAATCAATGTACAAATATTTTTCTCCACTCATGCAATTGTTTATGGGTCACATAGTGCCATGTTTGCATTTTATTGAAAGAGAGAATATTTTTTTCTTCATGTGTATCCTCACCTCAGTTTTTAACTTTGGTTTGTGTGTTTTTTTTCTCCACCTCCTATATTTTTCCCCAAAATTGTTTTTCCCAAAACTTGTTTTTTTTTTTTTTTTTTTCCTATTTTTATAGGGGGAAATTTTTTTTAACCTTTGTGGTTCTTAGGGGGAGTTATTGCTCTTCATAAGGGGAATTGTCTCTATTTTCTCTTACTCTGTTGCGTATGTTTTCTGTCTACCTTCTGATTAGGTAGTCTTTGTCAATACGTGACAAAAAGGGGGAGACATAGATGACCTGTTTGTTCTGTTTAGGGGGAGTTAACAGAGTTTTTGATGTATCTAACGTAGGGGGAGAGTTAGTTTGCATATTTGTTGATTTACTATTTTTCTGTCACACATGCGTTTATGCGTTTTGTTTAGTGTTTCAGGAAATATACATGTTGACTCAATTGAGCTGCTGTCTATACTTGCAACTGATGGATAGTAGTTAGGTTGGATTTGTTGTTATAAGCATTATTTTTGTAAAGGGCTTTTACTTTGTAAACTTTGAGCTTTTAGTTTGTGTTTTGTCACGGATTGCCAAAGGGGGAGTTTGTTAGGTTCTAAAGATTTAGGATTTTATGTATTTAGAACTCTAATGTGTAATGTTGGCAAACCATGATCAAAACAATATGTTTAGTCTTGTTTAGGCTTGCTCAAAGTTGCTTAATTATTGTAAAGTTGGAATCGAGAGGCTGCAGAAGTCTTTGTGACTTTCGGCTTGGCTCAATCGATCAAAGGATAGACTCGATCGATCGAAAGTCAGCCAGAATGTTTTTCTGCAGAATTCCAACTCAGCCCAAACTCTATTTAAACGTCTTGGGGTTCAAGTAAAACTCTCCTGTATATAAGAGAAACCCTAGAACATTTTTGAGATTTTAAAAAGAGAAATTAGAGTGCCTCTTGTGCCTCCTTTTTTAGGGTTTTGTACCCAAACCTCTCTAAGTCTTTGTTGCTCATATTTGCGGTTTATGTGAATCTCTTGTGAGATCCTTGAGGAGATTTCCTTCACATAAACTTAGGATTCTCAAGGTAGAGATTACTTCAACATCTTGATGATCAACTCGGTTACTGCCATTGGAGCTTAAAGAAAAACAAGTGGGGAGCTTGTAGCTGATTGGAGAATCCAAGAAAGAAGGAGTCCGTGGATTCGGAGCTTGTACGTGGTTGTGTCAGTAAGTTCTACTGGTAAGTAGCATTAGGGAGTCAAGCGGGGAGCTTGTAAGTCCTTTTGTATGAACTTCGATTCTTTCATAGTGGATTCAGGTTTACCTTGAGGATAACTAGGTCAAATCCTCCCCAGGTTTTTACCGTGTGGTTTCCTGGGTCATCATATCTTGTGTTCATTTATTTTCCGCTGCTTTATATATTCTTGATATGATTGTGTGATTGTGATAACCTAGAATTGCATAATTGGACTAAGTTAATCACTTGGCTAATTAACTAGGTTAATCCTATTGTTGTTTAAGGGGTTTAAAAATCGTTCAAGTAAATATATGGGCCTTAATAATTCTAACATTTTACCTTTTAAGTTACACGTGTATGTACATAAGAAGTTCCTTTTTGTTTTCAGGCATAACACACGGTTGTGCACAAGTATTTCAGGTATGGTTGTCTTGCTGAAATTTTAGAAAGCTGGAAGATTTAGAGAGTGGGAATTATTCTATGGCTAATAATTGTCCCCACATGGGTCCGTGCATTTGTTCTTTTGGTACCAAGTAAAACAATTGGCTTTGGGTTCATAAAATCTAAACCTATCACTATATTGATGATGGGAAGCCGACCTATGATCTATTACAATATTAAAATAGGAACTATTTATATTATAGCCCTCCATAGGCTTTGAAATTAATTACATAATGTATAGCCATATGGTCCTCCATAGGCTTTAAGATGGATTTGACAAAACTTTGATATGTGGCTTCTACTTTTGATTAATAGATATATATATATATACATATATATTAGGTTGATCAGATAGGTTTATATATCATGCGGCTTCAAGGAAAAAATCTAGGCAACCGGATTGATAAATTAAGAATACTACCACATGGCTTCCAGTGTTAGATTGAATATATATATATATATATATATAATATTAGAGTCAATAGATATCCAGCGGCATCAAGTGGGAATGCTAAGCAACTGGATTGATAAATTAACGCTACACGTGGCTTCCAGTATTAAATTGGATAGATGTAATGATAGAGTGAATGGATATGAATAAATAATATGGTTGTTGCATTCAAGTTGGTCAGATATTTATTATTCGGCCCTATTAAAGTTTCATGAATACCTATGATTACGTTAATGGAAAATTTTGATTAGGTAGCAATATTTTTTTTAAGTTCAAAAATCTGATCAAAGTTGAAAGTGAATTGGATAGTTAAGTGAATAAATGGAGGGTTTTGGATATATCAATATTGTCTAGGATAAAACCATTTAAGTGTGAAAATAGATTTTTAAGTGGAAAATTATGTGTTGATGAACCTATTTTTGGTGTTGCTAGGTTCTAATTCTACTGAATTGTTCTGATTCAAGGGAGGTTGATTTCCTTTATTTTTGCAACTAAGAGGTAAGTGGTGTTTACTAATTTTGGGGGTTTTCCCAAATAGTGTTGATTATTAAACTATTTTATATCAAAGAAATATGTTGATATTCTAGGTATTAATTGATATTTTATAAATGCTTGATTTGCACATTGGCTATTCGTTTTATGAAAAACTTGTGGGACAACCTGAATTTATTTAAACTTTTATGCGTGAATATATCTGTATATTTTTGAGAATTATGAATAGATTATTTTTTGTGAGAATATTGAATGTGTTTTGAAAACCTATGGCAAGTCGTGATTAAAAGCTCAATATTGTATTTAGCTCTTAGCAAAGGACAATCATACTGCAGCTAATCCTTAGCAAAGGACGGTCCTAGAAAAGGGACAATGCACATTTGATAGCTCCTCAGCAAGGGAGTATACTATTGAGGATCCAAAAAGGAAGCTCCTTAGTAAGGGAGTGCACCTTTAGGTTCCAAAGGAGCCATCCTTAAGAAAATGGATGAAAAGAAGGTTCTAGTCCATAAAGGGGACATCACAACCCTGTCAACGGGGTGTAAACATTGACCACGAGAAAAGCCTAGGAAATTATTTATATGATGGTATTGGTATATGTATTTTGATGGCTCACAATATAAAGATATTTTTTTTTATATGAAATATTTGATGATAAAATAATGATGAGTTACAAGTTATGAATTTGTTGTAAGAATTATTTATTTGAAAGGTTTGTTCCCACACCTCAATGTTAGTGAATTTCACTTATTGAGTTATATCACCCCCCCTTTATTTTCCCCTTACAGATACATTAGAGGAATTATTAGAGTAGAGATTCTTGGAAGACAACAGTTACGAATTATTTTGTGGAACTGAGGATTTTATTATAAATTTTGTGGCATTAAACATTGTACTGGAGAATTATTTTGAGGATGTTTTGTCTTTGGTGGGTTGAAGCTCTGGCATTTGTGATGAGATTTTAGGTTGCTGGTTTCTTTTATATAATTTTTTTATGGATTATTCAGATTAAATAGACTTTTATTGCTTATGATTTTGGGGCGTTACAATTGTGGTATCAGAGCTTAGCATATGATTCTGTAGACACTTGAAAAATTAGGTTACGATCCTGTAGACACTTGAAACTATAGGTTATGATTCTATAGACACTTGAAAACTAGGTTATGATCCTATAGACACTTGAAACTAGGCTATGATCTTGATTTTTGTCAGAGCATTTTGTATTTAGGTTATGTTGATGAGAAATTTTAAATAATCTTAGCAATGTTACTTCTTATGTTTAGTAATAATAATTGTTGCACCGTCTATATTTCTTGATTTCTTTGTTAACTAGGTATCATGCGAGCCAAAAAGAAAAGAGTAGCTAATTCCAAGAGCGAGGAACCTATTGTTAATTTGCGAAGGCCAACCAAAGCAAGGGTTGATACTGAGGCTAAAGTCACTCAAGATGTGAGAAATAATGAACATCCTTGGGTGACACGCATTGATTTTTTGGATGAAGCTGCTACCCAACTGTTGGACAGGTTGTCCCATGTTGCTAGTAGAGGCACAGGTAGAGTAGAGGAAGGGCTGGTTGCTCTTTTGAGACTTTTATGAAACAGAATCCCCTTTCTTTTGATGGGAAGCCAAATCCCACGGAAGCTGAGAACTGGTTCTTGCAAATGGAGAAGTTGTTAGAAGCTTTAGATTGCACTAACTTTTAGAAGATGCGGTTTGTAACTTTCAAGTTGATTGGAGAAGCTAAGCGTTGGTGGAGATCCACTAAAGCCATTTTGGACGAAATGGACACTGAGAGAAACCCCCATCACTTGGGAGAAATTTAAAGGGGCTTTCTATGATAACTACTTCCTTGAGGTGGCTCGAGAACGAAAAGAGAGGGAATTTGCTGATTTTGTGCAAGGAAGTATGACTGTTGAGCAATATGTAGCTAAATTCATCGAGTTATCTCGCTTTGGACCCTATTTAGTCCTTACTGAGGCGAAGAAAGCAAGCAAATTTCAAAGGGGGTTGAATGAGAGATTTCGACACCATCTGATTGCATCAAGGGTTGATAATTATGCAGAGTCAGTTAAGAGAGCTATGAGACTAGAGGAAGATTTCAAGAACAATGTTAGGAAGGAGAATCCATCTAGAAACACTGGACAAATAGGCTTTCGACAAGGCAATGCTCAAGGTCATTGGAACAAGAAAGGATCTTTTAGGAGGTCTGGGAGTAATTCATCATCAAATAAGTCAGAAAATAAGAATCCACCCTAGAATGCTAAAGGTAGAAGTTCGAATGCTTGCCCTACATGTGGAAGGTTTCAAGGAGATAAGCCGTGTTTCTTTCAAGGAAAGGCTTGTTATAATTGTGGGAAGACAGGACACTTAGCTAGAAGTTATACATCTCCTTAACAAAACTCAATGGCATAACCTGGAAAGAATGATCAAAGGAGGAAAGCACAAGGGAGAGTGTTTGCACTCACACCACAAGACGTTCAAGCTTCAAATATTGTGGTTACAGGTATCCCCCCATTCTTCTCAAACTTTGTTAAAACTTTATTTGATTCTGGATCTACACACTCTTTCATCTCCTCTCGATATGCTAAATTATGTGATAAGAAACCTGGACTTATGGATTATGACTTGTTTGTGGCCACACCTATGGGTGATTCATTGGTGTGTAGTTCTATGCTTAAGTCTTGTGTCATCCAAATTGAGAATTTAGCAGACTTGATTTTGATGGACATGTATGACTATGATGTAATTTTGGGAATGGACTGGTTGGTAGCTTATCATACTAGTGTAGATTTCTTTTAGAAAAGAGGTGGTGTTTCGGCCTCTAAAAGAACCCGAATTTAAGTTTAAGGGCTCTAGGATGCATGCTTTACCTAGGGTGATATCTACCCTTCGAGCTCAGCATCTATTACGGAAAGGATGCCAAGGGTACCTAGCTCATGTGGTGGACACTAGGAAAGAGGTATTGAAGTTGGATGATATCCTTATTGTGAGAGAGTTTCATGATGTCTTTCTTGAAGATCTGCTAAGGATACCTATAGATAAAGAGATTGAATTCTCGATTGATTTGCTCCCTGGAACTTCTCCTATATCGAAAGCACCATATCGGATAGCACCAACTGAACTTAAGGAACTCAAGGAACAATTGCAAGAACTCCATGATGAGGGGTTCATTAGACCAAGTGCATCTCCTTAGGGTGCACCAGTTTTATTTGTGAAAAAGAAGGATGGGACTATGAGGTTGTGTATTGACTACCGTGAGTTGAACTAGGTTACTGTGAGAAACAAATACCCTCTCCCTTGTATTGATGACCTATTTGATCAATTGCAAGCGTCACAAGTCTTCTCTAAGATTGATCTTCGTTTTGGGTATCACCAGTTGAAAATCAAGAGTGAAGAAATACCCAAGACAACATTCTAGACTAGGTATGGGCACTATGAATTCTTGGTAATGCCTTTTGGTTTGACCAATGCTCCTGCTGCATTTATGGACTTGATGAATAGGGTGTTTCATGAGTACTTAGACCGCTTTGTTATTGGTTTTATTGATGATATTCTAATTTTCTCCAAAAGTATAGAAGAATATGAAGAGCACTTGAGAATTGTTTTTCAAATTTTGAGGGAGAAAAAGCTATATGCAAAGTTTAAGAAGTGTGAAGTTATGGTTGAAGCTATTTGAGGCAGGGATTTTTGTAGACCCTAGTAAGGTTGAAGTTATGGTTGATTGGGCAAGACCAATGAATGTGAGTGAGGTTAAAAGCTTTTTGGGCCTTGCTAGCTATTATAGAAGGTTTGTGGAGGGATTTTCCCGTATTGTAGCGCCAATGACTCAACTAACTCATAAGAATGCCAAGTTCGTGTGGACAGAAGAATGTGAAAAGAGTTTTCAAGAACTTAAGCAAAGGTTGGTCACTGCACCAGTACTAACCATTCCTAGCAACTTGGGAGGCTTTGTCATTTATAGTGATGCTTCAAGAAAAGGTCTTGGTTGTGTGTTGATGCAGCATGGTAAAGTCATAGCTTATGCTTCCCACCAATTAAAGAGTTATGAACAAAATTATTACACTCATGATTTGGAGTTGGCTGTCAGTGGTGTTTGCATTAAAGATTTGGAGACATTATTTGTATGGTGAAAGGTGTGAAATCTATATAGATCATAAGAGCTTGAAGTACTTCTTTACTCAGAAAGAATTGAATATGAGACAACGAAAGTGGCTTAAGTTGATTAAAGATTATGATTGCTTAATCAATTACCATCCAGGCAAGGCTAATGTGGTAGTTGATGCACTTAGTTGGAAGTCTTTTGGTTTCTCAGCTGCCTTGTTAACTACTCAAAATGAGATTATTAAGGATTTGTAGAGGATGGGAATTGAAATTGTCATAGGTGATTTCCAAGTCTTTATGGCTAGTTTGACAATACAACCCACTTTGATTGAAAAAATTAAGAGTTCACAGGTTGATGATGCATAAATTGTAAAGATCATAGGAGAAGTAAAAGAAGGGAAGAGACCAGAATTTAATGTGTCTAATGATGGTGTTTTGAGGTTTAGAAATAGACTTTGTGTGCCAAATGATTTTGCATTAAAGAAGGAGATTATGGAAGAAGCCTATCGTACCCCATATTCAGTGCACCCTGGTAGCACTAAAATGTATCGTGACATTCGAGAAACTTATTGGTGGAATAACATGAAGAGAGAGATAGCTTTGTTTGTGGAGCAATGCTTGACTTGTCAAAAAATTAAGGCATTACACTAGAAACCTTCAGGATTGCTGCAACCACTTCCCATTCCTGAGTGGAAGTGGGAGCATATATGTATGGATTTGTTGACTGGTTTGCCAAGATCTCCTAAGGGACATGAGGCCATTTGGGTAATTGTGGATAGGATGACAAATACAGCACATTTTATTTCGATTAAGATGACTTACTCACTTGATCAGCTAGCACAGATATATATTGATGAGATTGTGAGTCTTCATGGAGTTCCAGCATCAATTGTGTCTAATCGAGAGCCAAGATTCACCTCAAAGTTTTGGGAAAGCCTATATAAAGCTTTGGGTACTAATCTTAGCTTTAGTACAGCCTTCCACCCACAAACAGATGGACTATCAAAAAGGACTATTCGTACTTTAGAGGATATGTTAAGAGCTTGTGTATTGAATTTCAAAGGAAGTTGGGAAAAATACTTGTCTTTAGTGGAATTTTCCTATAATAATAGCTACCACTCTAGTATTGAGATGGCTTCCTATGAGGCTTTGTATGGTAGAAAATGCAGGTTCCCATTGTGTTGGGAAGAGGTTGGTGAGAGAAAATTGTTAGGACCAGAAAAAATTCAGACGACATCTGAGAAGATTAATCTTATTCGTAAAAGATTGCAAACAACACAAAGTCGACAGAAGAGTTATTATGACAACTCAAGAAAGAAAGTAGAATTTGAAGTTAGAGATATGGTATTTTTGAAAGTCGCCCCAATGAAGGGTGTGATGAGATTTGGGAAGAAAGGGAAGTTAAGTCCCAGATTTGTTGGTCCATTTGAGATCCTAAAACGCATTGGTAAAGTTGCCTACGAATTAGCCTTACCGCCTACACTTGCAGGAGTGCATAATGTGTTTCATGTTTCCATGTTGAAGAAGTACATCCCGGATCATTCACATGTTTTGAACTATGAGCCACTCAAGATCAAAGACAACTTGACTTATGAGGAAGTTCTAATCAAAATTCTTGACCGCAAGGATCAAGTGCTATGCACCAAGGCCATATCATTGGTTAGGGTCCTTTGGAAGAATCACACAGTGGAAGAGGCATCTTGGGAGCAAAAAGATAAGATGAAATCAAATTATCCAAAGTTGTTCGTTAACAAAGGTATGTAAAATTTCGAGGACAAAATTTTTTTTTAAGGGGGGAAGGATGTAACACCCCATAATTTTGATACCAATTAAATTATTATGCGTAAATTATAAAGGAGGCCTACAATTAAATAGATTAGATTGATTTGAGCCTAAGATATTAAAAATAAGATAAATACTATGGGATATAAAGCCCAAATGAGGTGGCATAAGTAAATATATGGGCCTTGATAACCCTAACCTTTTACCTTTTAAGTTAAACATGTATGTACATAAGAAGTTCCTTTTTGTTTTCAGCCGCAACACACGAGGGAGCTGTTTCTTTTCTTCTCTACAACTATGCATAAGTATTTCAGGTATGGTTGTCTTGCTAAAATTTTAGAAAGTTGAAAGATTTAGAGAGTGGGAATTATTCTATGGCTAATAATTGTTCCCACATGGGTCCGTGCATTTGTTCTTTTGGTACCAAGTAAAACAACTGGCTTTGGGTAAAAAAAAAAAAAAAAAGATCATTAGAACTCTCCCTTGTAAAAGCTCTTCTCTCTCGCTACAGCACGAGTGCTCTCTCCCCTCATAAGATCCACCTGGGTCTAGGTAACCCAAAATCTCTCAAAACCTCTTCACAGTCATGGATCAAGAAGTTTTAGATGGCATCCAACATCTCAAACTCACCAAGGATGAAGAAGAAGACATCACCATCTCAACCATCAACAGACCGAACTTGCTTGAGGAATGTGCGTTAAGTTTATTTGGTCGGCTACTAGCTGAATGACACCAAAATCTATGAGCACTAAAAAGTGCGCTATGGTCAGCTTGGAAAATGGGCTCTGATTTACGAATTGTGGAAGTTGGGCAAAACATCCTACAGTTCAAATTTAGCTCAATGTGCCAAATGGAGTGGGTTGAACGGAAAGGCCCTTGGAACTTTGATAACAATCTCCTGCTTCTTACAAGATGGAGAAAAGGGTTGTCCATGGCCACCATAACCTTCACCCATTCCCCTTTTTGGGTCCAAGTCTGGGGTCTTCCCTTTGATTACATGTTAGAGGAAGTGGGAAGAGAATTGGGCAGCAAGTTGGGTAGATATATTGAGTTAGATAAGCAATCCTGGCTTTCGAAGCAAGCTAAATTTATCAGAATTCGTGTGGATCTGGCCATTGACAAACCACTTCGAAGGGGTGGTAACATAGTCAATACAGAGGGTGAAAAATTTTGGGTTTCTTTCAAATATGAAAGATTGCCCAACTTTTTCTTCCACTGTGGTCTTCTTGGACATGATGAGAAATACTGTTAGGCACCACCAAATGACTCAGGCAACACAAAGCAATATGAGACTAGCTACGGGCAAATGGTTCTACTAAACTCAGCTCGGAAAAATCGAAAGTTACCTTCAGTGGCAGACCTGAAAGAAGAAAGGAAGACAGTTTAGTTGATAGGAACAATTCAGCTCAGGTAGCTTCCAACTCTACGGACATGAAGTCGGAACAAGCTGAGCTTCCAACCACTCTAAGAAGCTACACGCTGCCTAATGTTAACACGGCGCCAGGGAATTCTGACACATCAAGTCACCTTACTGCGGACAATCAAATGAGAAATGAAAAAGTAAGTCCCTTGAATCATGTGCCTCAATCTAGGAAATCTCAATTTGAATTTCAAAAAAGACTAGAAACGGGAAATGAAATTAGGGATGATTCCTTATCTGTGGGCCTTTTAAAACCCTCCCTACCCGAAGCCCAAAAAGTCCCAAGTCCTTTAAAATCCCCCCAAAAAGGCCCACTACACTAGTAAATCACCATGCACCCCACGAGGCCCAAGTAAAGAGAATTTGAAGAAAAAAGCTAAAGCCCAAAGGCAACAAGCCCCAAATCCCAACACTTACGCCCAAAACCTTAGTGGGCTCTCAGGATCTAAAAGACCATGCAAGCTTGTTTTATCTGATGAAGATGAAGAAAAGCCCCACAAGAAAATTCATGACATACCCCTCTTAAGTGCAAACGACGCTTAAGTAGGATCGGCGGTGGCTACAAAGCAGCACTGCTGGGAGCCATGAATTCACTATGCTGGAACTGCCAGAGAATTGGGAACCCCCTTATAGTTTTCGCGCTCCGTGATTACATGAAGCGTTGGAATCCCAAACTTGTCTTCCTACAAGAGACTAAGCTAAAGAATAAGCGTATGGAGACGGTGAAGTATAGATTGGGCTTTTCAAATGGCCTGATAGTTCCTAGTAGAGGCCGAAATGGTGGCCTGGCTCTTTTGTGGTCTGGTGACATGAATCTAGAAATCAAAAGCTACTCTAATTCCCATATTGATGCCATAATTATTGAACCAGAGAATGGCTTCTCTTTGAGGTACACTGGATTTTATGGGCACCCTGAAACTCACCTTAGGGAAGAATCTTGGAAACTCATCTCCTTTCTTAATAGTCAATATTGTTTGCCTTGGTTTTGCTGTGGTGACTTTAATGAAATTCTCTCTATGAATGAAAAAGCAGGTGGTGCCCAACAATCCTCACGCCAAATGGAAGGGTTCCATCAAATGGTAAATAATTGTTGTTTCCAGGATTTGGGATATTGTGGGCTAGACTTCACCTAGAGCAACATGAAAGAAGGACATCAAAGAATTTCTCTCCGTCTTGATAGGGCTTTTGCCACGTCAGAGTGGCTGGAATTTTTTAGGAACCCAAAAGTTCACCATCTTGCTGAATCAACCTCTGATCACTGCATCCATGCAATTTTTGATCCTTCCCCACAAGCTTACAGAGGAAAACACAGATTTCATTTTGAGGCAATGTGGGCCAAAAGAGATGATTGTCGAGAAATCATTGATTTGGCTTGGAACTCGGGTTCTCTCTCTACCACCCTGAGGATATCTCTTCCAATCTTTAAAACTGTGCTATGGCTTTAACCAGTTGGAATCAAATAGTGGTGGGCAACATCCCAAAGAAAATTCAGGAGAAAAGGAAATTGCTCAATTCTCTTATTTCCAATGATCAACAAGGAAACTTAGGGGCAGAGATCAATCAGCTTAGGAAGGAAATCAATGATCTTCTTGACAGTAAGGAAACCATGTGGCATCAACGCAGCAATGTGCACTGGTACAGAGAGGGAGACAAAAACACCAAATTCTTCCATGCTCGGGCGTTTGACAGAAAGAAAAAGAACACTATCCTTGGGCTCTGGAATGATGTTGGTCAGTGGTGTGAAGGTAAAGCTGATATTGCAGCCACTGCTGTGGCTTATTTTGAGAAAATCTACACCACCACTCATCCCACTAGAATAAACGAAGTCATTGGCTCTATCCCTAGATGAGTGACTGATGACATGAACTCTGAGCTCACCAAGGCCTTCACAAGAGATGAGGTTCTCAAGGCTCTACAACAAATTCACCCGACAAAAGCCCCAAAACCTGATGGTATGTCTGCTGTTTTTTTCCATAATTACTGGAATATAGTGGGCACTAATATTACAAATATAGTTCTAAATGTACTAAATTCAAATGCTCCCATGGCTGAGATCAACAAAACCAATATTGCCCTCATCCCAAAAACCAACCACCCCACCAGAATAACGGAATTCTGCCCTATTAGCCTATGTAATGTGACTTATAAACTCATATCAAAAGTCTTGGCTAATAGACTCAAATCAATCATGTCGAGCATCATCTCTGAAAACCAAAGTGCCTTCACAGCTGAACGCCTAATTTCTGACAATGTCCTAGTAGCTTATGAGTTCATGCACTATCTAAAAAATAAAAAGGGGGGAAAAGAAAGCATTATGTCAGTTAAACTAGATATGAGCAAAGCCTTTGACTGGGATGAATGGGACTTTATTATGGGGATTATGATGAAGTTGGGATTCAATAACAAACTAATTGACCTTATTATGCATTGTGTCTCTTCTGTATCTTATTCAGTGATATAAATGGTGAAACTTTTGGTCACATCATCCCAACTCGAGGCATTAGGCAGGGTGACCCCTTCTCCCCATATTTGTTCCTTCTATGTGCTGAGGGTTTGTCGGCTCTTATTCACGAAGCAGCCCGAAATCAACAAATCTCAGGTGTCTTAATATGCAGGGGCTGCCCTATAATCACCCATCTCTTCTTCGCCGATGACAGCCTTCTATTTTGCAAAACAAACATGCAAGAATGTCAAAAACTTGTCAGCATACTCCAAAGCTATAAGGCAACTTCTGGTAAAAAAATTAATGTGGACAAGTCATCGGTGTTTTTCAACCCAAATACCTCTTAAGAAACAAAAGGATGCATATTGAGTTTGCTTGGGCCGATGCAAAACTTGAGGCATAACAAGTATTTAGGGCTTCCTTCCATCATTGGGAAATCCAAAACCCAAATGTTTGCTGAAATCAAGGAACGAGTGGCAAAAAAGCTTGCTGGTGGGAGGGAGATTCTCATCAAGGTAGTCACACAAGCAGTCCCAACCTATACCATGAGCTGTTTTCAGCTCCCTAAGACTCTTTGTACTGATTTGGAAAATATGATGCGCAATTTTTGGTGGGGTCAGAAAGATAAAGAGCACAAAATTGCTTGGGTTAGTTGGAAGAAAATGTGCAAGTCAAAACTTCATGGAGAGATGGGTTTCAGGGACTTACAAGCCTTTAATCTAGCCACGTTAGGCAAACAAGGTTGGCGAATCCTCACCAACCCCGACTCTTTGGTGGCTTAAGTTTACAAAGCCAGGTATTTCCCATATGATGATATTCTCAACTCCAAAAAAGGCTGCAGTCTGTCCTATGCCTGGCGAAACATTCACAATAATCTTGAGGTGATCCGGAAAGGAACTAGATGGAGAGTGGGAAATGGTCGTAAAATCCATATTTGGGATGATAAGTGGCTACCAACGTCAACAACGTTCAAAGTAATCTCCCCACCTTCTAACTTTGGAGATTTCCCAATGGTATCGTCTCTTATAAACGAGGACACTAAATGGTGGAAAGCTGATGTTGTCTACTCACTCTTCCTACCCTTTGAAGCCAACACAATTTTGTCAATCCCATTAAGCTACAATCTTCCTGAAGACAGTCTTATTTGGACTGGTAATAAACATGGAACCTTCACAGTTAAAAGTGCCTACCACATTGCCTTAAGCATGGTGTTACCTCCAGATGAAGGTGAATGCTCTTCAAATAGCTCAAATTCTCTGATTTGGAAAAGAATTTGGCACCAAAAAGTCCCCCCAAAGATCAAAGTTTTTTCTTGGAGATTTTGTGTTAATGGCCTTCCCACCATGGAAAACTTAAGTCACAGAGGTATAGCGTGTTCCTGCTTCTGCCCCATCTGTGATAAAGCAATAGAGACTACGGCCCATGCTCTTTTTCACTGTGATCATGCCAAGCTAACTTGAGCTCTTTGGTCGGACTACCCTATAGACCTTTCACGCCCAGTTCGTGATCCTATTGATATCGTTCTAGACATCATTTCAAGGGGCACTTTGAATGACTTGGAGATATTCTTTACAATAGCCTAGTCTATTTGGTGGAATCACAATTAAGTAGTGCATGAGGAGTTGGGTTCCCCCCCCAAGCCGAACCTGGGAATTGGCCAATAGAACTCTCATTGATTTTAAGGATGCTTGTTCTCACCCCCCACTACCCCATTCCCCCCCTGTCCTCAAATGGAAAGCTCCTTCCTCTGGCTTTTTCAAAATAAATGTTGATGGAGCCACTTCTAATGATGGTACCAACGTTTGCATTGGGGTGATTGTTTGGGACTGCCAAGGCTTTCCTATTGCAGCTTCTAGCGAAGTTCTTCAGTCTTCCTACCCGGCAAAAATTACTGAAGCCTTTGCTCTACTGCATGGTGTGCTACTTGCTTTGGAATTGAAAATTTCCCATGCTATCTTCGAGTCAGATGCCCTCTCTATTATTCAAGCTCTTAACTGTGGAGATTCTGATAGTGAGATTGGTCTCATCCTTCAAGACATTAGAAGTTGTTCGGCCTAATTTAGTTGGTGCACTTTCCAACACTTGAAAAAGGATGGCAACAAAGTTGCCCATGAACTTGCAAAAGCTGCTAGACTATCAAGTTTTTCTCAAATTTGGAAGGGATTTAATCCCAGCTATGTAGAACATTTAATCCTCGAAGATATCTGACTAGTTTTCAGCTTCTGTAATTTCCTTTCTCTGTTGTACTCCAATTTCAGCTTGTTGAATGAAAGTTTGACTGATTTCCCCATCAAAAAAAAAAAAAAAAAAAAAAAAAAAAAAAAAAAAAAAAAAACTGGCTTTGGGTTCATAAAATCTAAACCTATCACTATATTGATAATGGGAAGTCGACCTATGATCTATTACAATATTAAAATAGGAACTATTTATATATATATAGCCGTATGGTCCTCCATAGGATTTGAAATTGATAACATAATGTATAGCCATATGGTCCTCCATAGGCTTTAAGATGGATTTGACAAAACTTTAATATGTGGCTTCTACTTTTGATTAATAGATATATATATATATTAGGTTGATCAGATAGGTTTATATATCATGTGGCTTCAAGGGAAAAATGTAGGCAACCGGATTGATAAATTAAGAATACTATCATGTTGCTTCCCATGTTAGATTGAATATATATATATATATAATATTAGAGTCAATAGATATCCAGCGGCATCAAGTGGGAATGCTAAGCAACTAGATTGATAAATTAAGACTATACGTGGCTTCCAATATTAAATTGGATAGATGTAATGTTAGAGTGAATGGATATGAATAAATAATATGGCTGTTACATTCAGGTTAGTCAGTTATTTATTATTTGGCCTTATTGAAGTTTCATAAATGCCTATGATTACGTTAATGGAAAAATTTGATGAGACAGCAATATTTTTTTTAAGTCCAAAAATCTAATCAAAGCTGAAAGTGAATTAGATAGTTAAGTGAATAAATGAAGGATTTTGGATATATCAATATTGTCTAGGATAAAACCGTTTAAGTGTGAAAATAAATTTTTAAGTGGAAAATTGTGTATTGATGAACCTATTTTTGGTGTTGCTAGGTTCTAATTCTACTGAATTATTGTGATTCAAGGGAGGTTGATTTCCTTTATTTTTGCAACTAAGAGGTAAGTGGTGTTTACTAATTTTGGGGGTTTTCCCAAATAGTGTTGATTATTAAACTATTTTATATCAAAGAAATATGTTGATATTCTAGATATAAATTGATATTTTATAAATGCTTGATGTGCATGTTGGCTATTCGTTTTATGAAAAACTTGTGGGATAACCTGAATTTATTTAAACTTTTATGTGTGAATATATTTGTATATTTTTTAGAATTATGAATGGATTATTTTTTGTGAGCATATTAAATGTGTTTTGAAAACCTATGGCAAGTTGTGATTAAAAGTTTAGTATTGTATTTAGTCCTTAGCAAAGGACAATCATACTGCAACTAGTCCTTAGCAAGGGACGGTCCCAGAAAAGGGGATAGTGCACATTTGATATCTCCTTAGTAAGGGAGTATACTATTGAGGATCCAAAAAGGAAGATCCTTAGCAAGGGAGTGGACCTTTAGGTTCCAAAGGAGCCTTCCTTAAGAAAATGGATGAAATGGAGGTTCTAGTCCCTAAAGGGGATAGCACAGCCCTGTCAATGGGGCATAAACGTTGACCATGAGAAAAGTCTAGGAAATTATTTATATGATGGTATTGGAATATGTATTTTGATGGCTCACAATATAAAGATATTTTTTTTATATGAAATATTTGATGATAAAATAATAATGAGTTACAAGTTATGAATTTGTTGTAAGAATTATTTATTTGAAAGGTTTGTTCCTACATCCCAATGTTAGTGAATTCCACTTATTGAGTTATCTCACCTCCCTTTATTTTCCTCTTATAGATACATTAGAGGAATTATTGGATTAGAGATTTTTGGAAGACAACAGTTACGAATTATTTTGTGGAACTGAGGATTTTATTATGATTTTTATTGCATTAAACATTGTACTGGAAAATTATTTTGAGGATGTTTTGTCTTTGGTGGGTTAGAGCTCTGGCATTTGTGATGAGATTTTAGGTTGCTGGTTTCTTTTATTTAATATTTTTATGAATTATTCAGATTAAATAGACTTTTATTGCTTATGATTTTGGGGCATTACAAATTTTGTGTCAAATGTCCTTCCTAATGCACTCTATTTTTTTTGTTTTGTTTTTTGTGTCAAATTAATGAGTGGGGAGGGATTTAAATCCTCAATGTTTATGTTAAATATATTGGGAAGTGTCAGTTGAACTATAAAACTCATGTCAATTGCACTGTAATTTAGAATTAAGAATATTTACATGTAAAATCCTTAAATTTAAAATTAAAAAATAATTTTTAAAAAAATTATAGAAAAAGGTGATCAACCATAAAATGACTGTGTGCTATACTTCTGTGATACTTTTAATTGTATACAACCTATAACTTAAAATTTTAAAATGAAAACATAATTTGTACAACAATTATTTTCCTTTCTACATTGCTTTATTTATGAACGAAAATGAATACTTCAGAGAGTTTTTCATGTGATATTCATGGAGATAGATTTACCATCACATAAGTTGTTTCAAAATTTTGATGCAAAGTCTAGACACGTGATACTTATTAAGAGAAAAGATTCATGGGTTTTGAAAATGATACAAATAATCCAATGTTGATACAATAAATACCACTAATTGAATGGTTAAATTAGTACAATTATCCTCAAAAAGTTTGAATGCTAGACAACTTTCTGTGCACAATGGTTGTATCACATGTCAGATGTGATATATATCTAATGTAACAAATATACGTAATACTTCTTTCACATATAGGTGATTGATATATGCAAACATAATATACAGTCCAACAGAAACATACGAAGTTTATAGCATAATGTGGTAATTAGGGCTGTCCACAGGTCGAGTCGAGTCGGTTTCGACCCAACCCAGACAAGACCTACTGGCGTCGGGTGGAAGGCGGAGTAACCCGAAACAGACCACTGGAAAAATCGGTCGGTTCGGTTTCAAGTGATGGTTAGCGTCGGTTGGGCTGGGTCGGTTGTTGAAATTAAAAAAGGCATCGAAATTTGAAAAAAAAGCGTCGTCGGAATCTGGAAATTTCACCGAAAACTGGGAAATCTCGCTGGAAATTGGAAAATATTGCCAGAAACTGGAAAGTCTAGCCAGAAACTGGAAAAATCTCTTCGGAAACTAGATTTTTTTTTTTTTGAAATCTGCATTTTTTTTTTCACTATAAATTGCTGGAATTTTGCCGGATCTAGCTAAATCCCACTAGATCTAGCCAGATCTGGTCAAGATCTTGCCAGATCTGGTCGAGATCTCACTGGATTGGCTTGTTTTTGCAGGATTTGGCCAGATCTTTTTGTAGCTCCGGTAGGGTTCGAGTTGCTCGGGTTTTGGAGATGCAAACCTGCCACTCGACCTGCCGGTGTCGATTTTTGAGAACGGAAACCCGCCACCAACCAACTGGACCTTCGGTTCAGGCCGAAATTGGGTCGGCTTTAGATGGTTTGGCCGAGTTGTCGGGCTCCGGTTGGGTCTGGACAACCCTAGTGGTGATGGTTGGATTTAGAGGTGATTTTTAATTTTTATAATCATATATCATATATATTATGTTAAAATCAAAGTATATATAATCATAATTCAGAATAGTTTCTAATTGTTATATAATTTTGCATAACGTGTCCAATTTAAATTTTTTATTAAATTTTTGTGTTAAGTGACTCATTCATAATATTTGCAAAAAAAAAACCATGGTGATTACCTCAATCACCTAAGTAAGACCACCTTGTTATGACTACTACTGAATATTTTCATGTGTATACACGGGTTATAACTTAGTATAATTATAATGAAAGCTCAACAAATGATTAAACTTATTTATTCTGATTTTATGTCAAGTTTCCCTTTAATTTAAATGATTTCAAATCCATTTAAAAGTACCTCAAGCCTATTTGGAACTACCTATCAATAACTCATATATAAATTTTAATGAAACTTTTACTATGCTTTAGAAAACTGGTCATACTTTTAAAATAGATTTTCATAACGAACGATTTTTCATAAATTATTATTATTATTATTATTATTATTATTATTATTATTATTATTATTATTATTATCTATAAGAAATGATATGTCCACAATATTTTCATAACATTTTTACAATAAATCCTAAGTGGAAGGTTGTTACTACTTATTATTGTTGGGATAAAAAAGTAATCTTAGTGTTAAGTTCAAATTTGAATGAATAACAACTAACCACCTGTGATTTGTTGTAAAAAAGTTGTGGACGTAACATTTCTCATTATCTATATATATATATATATAAAACCGAAGCCTCTGCTGGCACCACAATTTTCTATGTCAGCACAACACAATATTTAAAAAATAATATATACATATATATATATATATATATATATAATTTAATTAAAAAAAAAAAAAAAAAACTCACGTTAACAAAAAAGGGAGAGCCTCTTGTAATCCTGTTAGGACTCTCTCTTATGTATATATAAAGCAATGCGGCTTTGTCTTAGATGAAGTGACTTTGTTTATGAAAACCCCCAAACTTGAAAAACTTCAAAGTTGAGACGCACACAGCCACACCATAAAACCTGAATATCTAGCCGCCCTTGCAATTTGGACCTTATTCACCAGCCATAGCCAAGGAAGTCGTTACCATACCATACTTGTTGATATTTCTTGTTCTGGCCAGTGAACCGATATCAAATCACCTCTAAAACGTACCACTTGATACTGGACTGTATTAGAAAATCTAAATCGGGCAATACAAAAACGTGAAAAAAAAAAAAGAAAAAGAAAAAAAAAAGAGAAATTAGTGGCAGAACTCACGTTGATGTGATTATCACATTTCCAATTGTCATCTCCACGTTGCCAGCCATCTCCCTCTCTCACTCCTCAAGTTTTCTCAGTCCACCCTTCCCTTTCTTCTACTTCTTCTCCTTCTTCTTATGCTTTGGTAGTTTGGTTGGACCATCATTTATTTTTCTTTTGTTTTATGTGGCTCTTGGTTTATGAGCTACCTAGACCTCTCATGTGAATTTACTGTATTGTTTTGAAACTTGAAACAACTTTTATAAATTTCTTTTTCTTTTTCTTTTTTTGGTAGAACTATTAGAAATTTCAATTTTACACAACAAGCCTTTTATTGGGTAACAAAAAGAATGTGTTTATTATTATATATTATTATCATCCAAATCCAATTGATTATATCACCACGTTTATTATTATTAATGCTGAAATTTAAATACTAATAGATTGGAATATTAGTTAAAATATGCACATATAATTTTAAGTATTTATATAAACTTTGATTAATAAATATTTAAATATATTCAAAGTCTATATACTCCTATCAAATGAATTCAGTTAAATTCAGTTATTTAGTTTACAATTTCAATCTGAATTTTGTAGTTGAATTTTATATTTGGCCTCACAGAACCTATAATAGCTGGAAATTTTAAGGCCTTTACACACATGAAGAAAGTCTAGCCTCATCACCATTAAAAGTATTTGACAAAATGTTTGAGATTAAAATAGGGATTTTCCTCCCTATTTGAATAGTCATGGATTACAATCTATAGTTTGGTTTTATGTTTCATGTTGTTATTAGCTCTTGAGATCAATGAGGGTTGTGAATTTCTAGGTTAACCTATCAAAAAAACAAAGTGAATTCCTAGGTATTGATGTTGATCCTCTACTCAAATTTTGTTGCTTAATAATTTATAATCAGAATGATTGATAATTAAGTAGATAGTTTAGTAAATATTTTTTTTCATTCTAATAAAATTCAATAAATTCAAAACGGAAATAAAATTTTTCGTGCATTGCGCAGGTTAGCAACTTTTGTTTTTGGTTTATGTGTGTTGCAAATTCGTTTGGTAGTCTTCTCTTTGATTTATGCTCTATGGAAATTTGTATTTGGTTTTAATTTGTTAGTTTGAGTCACAAATAAATATCTCTTTGAAGGTATTGATTAGAAATGTAAGTTTCTTTTTCTTTTATGCAGTCTCTTGCATTGATTATGGTTCTTGGAGCTCCTTCAAAACAAAAGGTATGTAAAGTTTTCTTATTAGGTTTAATGTTAACATATATGAGAGATATTTTGGTCAATTAGAAAAAGTTTGAGGAAACATGAAAGGAAAAAGAACTAAAGAATGCATAATCTTAAATAAATAAAAAAAAAAAATAGTGACTATGTTAGGCAAAGGCTTTTGGAAATTGTTGTTTTTATTTTTGGAATTCTTTATATTCATGTGTATGTATGTATTGGGTTTAATAGAATTGGAATTATCTTTGAGGCTTTGGTTTTGATTGAATAATAAAAGAAGAAGTATGTTCCAATATTTGGAGTCTTCTGTATATGTGTTGTTGTAGCAATTCTATATATGTGTTTTCATTTTGAATTGTTAAATTGTTAATTCATAGTTTCATTGTTCATCTAATAATTATGAATAATAATATTATTATTTGCAACCATCATGATATGGTATCAATGATGTGATCAGTCCAGACTCTTTCCTTTAAAGTTTAGATAGAGTCTATTTTACGATTAAAAAAATTTACAATTAAAAGAATTTTGAAGTTAAATTTTTTAAAAACAAATTATTAGATACGTTGGATCTTAAATGTCTTCTATTAAACTCCATCATTTATTACATCATTAAAAAGAAAACTCATATAGACAGGTATTATGATATTATTTGGAACTATCATAATAGACTAACGTATTACACATGGTACAGAGCTAACTATAACATCCTATGCTATAAAATAAAAATTGGGCCTATGGTTATCTTCACTTTTAGGTAAAATAGAAACTTTATTAACTAAGTTTTAAGAAATTTAAAATTCTATTTCAAAAAATTTCCAAAGCATTAGATTTTATTTTAATTATTTTAATCATCTATCATAATAATTTTATGTTGTAAAATAATAAAATTTATACATTACATACAATCATTACCTTCTAAATGATGGAGGATATGGGAATGTAATTTGTAGATCTCTATTATCAAGATAACATAAATTAGATTTGTGGTGGATAGTAGATTTAATTGCTTATGTGGAACCAATGATATAAAAGAAAAATAATTTTTCTAAACCGTTATGTTGAATAAAATATTACTTATTTTCATCCATTTTCAAGTTATACATTTTTAATAAGTCAAGTCATAAACCTTTAAGCAAAATAAATACTTTTAATTTTTATTTAACTATCTTGTGCATCGCACGAATTAGCGACTAGTTGTTATTATTATTATTATTATTATAAACATTGAACAAATTCATTGTATTACAATTAAAAAAAATTAAAATTAAAACTAAGAATACAAATAGTTTAACAAACTATATTATTTATTTATTTATTAAATATAGTAAGCAAGAAATAGAAATATGAATAAATGATATCCTTATTATCCTTTGAAAAGTTTTTTTTTTTTTGGAGAAAGAGTTTTAACTTATGACATTCGCTCTTGATGATAGCTCTTTATTATCGATTAGTTTTTTGTGTAGGCAGAAATTGAACTCCAGATCTCTTAAGAAAGGAATATAATAATGTCAAACTTACATTGAAAGTCTCATATATGTATCATTGTGATCATTCTGAATTGAACCCATGTACAGAAATATTTGCAATCTATGAAAGAAGTAAGGTTTAACCAATCTAGAAATATTTTTTATTTGTTCAAATTGCTCAAGTGGGTCCACGAAATTTAGTGGAAATGGTTGATTTTCAAAAAAGAATATTTGCAATTTATGAAAGAAGTAAGATTTCAAGCAAAACCAAAGCAAGAAAACCCAAATTAGAACAAAATACCCACAACGTGTGGCAAAGTGATGCATCTTTGGCATAATAACAGAGTTTATTTGCTTAACTTTGTGGACTTGTGCTTTCTCATCACATAAACTAACAACAACAAAAAGGTAAGGTTTAACCAATCTGATGGACGACTGAGGGATTCAAAACATTGCATCAAATGGTTTTCTTCTTCCTAGTTAATGGTTCAATTTGACAAGCTGGCTTCCAAGGCAAAGGTTTTTTTTTTTGCTCTAAGTTGGTATGGGTGAATCAAGAGAGAGAGAGAGAGAGAGAGAGAGAGAGAGAGAGAGAGAGAGAGAGAGAGAGAGAAGGGATTAGATCGGACATATTCTTACAAAGATGATGTTGAGTTTTTTTTTTTTTTTAATTTTATTATTACAATATAGAAATTCTACTCTACCCTCATCTAAGTGAATATATGTGTGAAAGCTTCATTCTGGAGACTTGAACCTTAGCCTTGCCTCTCACACCCCACAAACACTTATATTTGTGGAGTAACTATCGCACCAAGAGTGTGCGGTGGTTGATGTTGAGTTTGGATTGCTCAATGCTAGGTTATTTTTGTGTCTAGGAGAGTTGATGATTGGTAAATATGATTTTTGTGTTTTGGTGTTGTTGTGTTTGATTGCTAAGAAAATGCAAGAAAAGTTGGGAACCTTTTTACAATATTTTTTCTTTAAAAATTAATTAATTATATTTATTTTTAAATTTAAATGCTGATGTGACATTATTTAAATGTCAAATAATTTTGTTTAATATTATTTTAACTTTCCATGTAAGCTTAAGTGTGCCAAGTGTACAATCTAGTTTTCATGTAGGCATATTTCATTAGTGAGATAACGGCAATAACTAAATTGACTATAAGTTAAAAATAATAAGGGCCAAATTGATTGCAACCAAAATGTAAGGATCAAATTGACTGTGGCCCCAAAATGTAGAGACTAAAATGATATTTTTGGCAACAATAAAAACATACAACATTCTCCTAACATGAGTAAGTCAAAAAAACCAAACTCTAGAGGAGATGAATAGTTCTTTATAACAAAAGTTGCCAGACTACTTACATTGGAATACTAGTTTGAATTGTAGTGCTTGGATATCATAAAGGCTAGGCCATCTAATCTAATGTCCTAGCTAGTTACTAATGTATTGAGTCTCATGGAGTGAAATGAACTTGCTGATGTTGTGGATGAATTTCTAGCGTACGTTAATTACAGCTTATTAGGAATGTTGTGGAATGAATTTCAAAATTAATGGCAAGTCCATTCAATTTTTTAAGGCAATTCTACACTATTTACAACTTCTTTGATATTATTATTTTTTAAATAAAAATTTACAAACATTTATTGAAAACATGATTTGCTCATCAAACATCAAAGGTTAGACCCTTTTGAAGTTGTACTCTAATTATATATGTAATGTATTATAAACCTAGTTTACAACATTAATATTACTATTTTTATATGTGTTCTAATAAGTATTACTATTTATTCAAAAAAAAAAAAAAACTATTGAAATAAAAAAAATATGACACCTCACATCATGAGATAAATAATTAAAGCATTTAATTGAGTGATTAAATTGAAAAAATTATAATGAACATCAAACTACCAACTCCAAAATTATAATGAACATCAAAATACCAACTTAAATTAAAGAGCTACAAACTCAGAGAGAGAGAGAGAGAGAGAGAGAGAGAGAGAGAGATTACCAAAATCAGTCTCAGTGTTGGGACACAGTGCTAATAGTCACTGCCGATCCTCACCACACTGAGACACAGTGCTAATAGTCACTGCCGATCCTCACCATTGAGTACCACCTCTATTCCTTACCGCCTAGCGTCATCCTTGGTCTTGCTAATCACTGTTCTCTTTGGACCAAAACATGTAGCAAAGCAACTATGGTAATTGTGAGTTAGAGATTTTGATCCTAAATTGAGCCTCACATACAGGTTACTCACTCACCACTTGTTTTTATTTTATTTATTTATTATTTAATTTCTAAAGTTATGCTGATGTGGCAATTTGTGTTGCGTGAAAGTAATATTTATTTTAGAAGTTAGTCACATCAGCATTTTTTATCCATCATTTAATGACAGAGACCATTTTAACACAATACCAAAAGAATAAGGATTGACACAATACTAAAAATTTAAGGACTAAATAGACACATTTGAAAGGTCATGGACCAAATTGATATACAACTTAAAATTAGAGACCAAATACATAATTTACCCTTTATTTTTTATTATTAAAATATACTTCCACAGCTAAAATTATTATTACAATTGAAGTCTCTTTGAGCAAAAAAAGACAATGAAGAAAAAGAGCAAGATTTAAGTATAGTACTTAGGTGCTGTTTCTTAGGTTCTCCTTTTAAAATTTTGTTATGTGGATTTTTTATAATGAGAAGAAAGTGTATTTTTTAGTTAAGTAGCCACTTGGCTGAATCTTAAAAGGAAAATTTAAAAACCATCACCTGAGCTACGTATTACACCTAAGTCTTGTCCGAAGAAAAATTACATAAAACAACTGCACAATCCTATTAAATTGGATAGATTAAGAAGAGTGCAGTATTGGTAGAAGATGGAGAGGATTTTTCCTACACGCTGTGAGTGCATTAACTTCAGTCATGTCCAAGTCTTCTCCCTGTGCATTAATGGCAGGCAACCTCCAATCAAACCAGAATAAAAGGTTGGCAAGCAAATATTCCACTGCAGCAACAGCAAATGTTGATCCTGGGCACCCTTTTCTCCCACCTCCAAATGGAATGAATTCAAAGTTTTGACCTTTCAAGTCATTTGGGTTGTCTTTGAATCTCTCTGGGATGAATTCTTCTGGCCTATCCCATAGTTTAGGATCCCTTTGGATTGCCCATACATTGACAAATACTCTTGTTTTTGCCGGAATATCATAACCTCCAAATTTTACATTTTCTGATGTTTCTCGAGGTGCAGAAAGAGGAAGAGGTGTATGTAGTCTTAGACTTTCTTTGATAATACATTTCATGTAATCCATTTGACTAATGTCATCCACATCTATCTTCGACTTATTGCCCACCGCTTTTCTTATCTCTTCATGTGCCCTTTTCATAATATTTGGATTTTTAATGAGCTCTGCCATTACCCATTCCAAAGTTGTTGAAGTTGAATCGCCGCCTCCTATAAACATGTTCTGAAATGATGTAAAAAAAAAAGAAACTTTAGTTATGTTATCAATGGTAGGATATTATCTCCATCTAATATAAATTCATTTTATGGCTTAGAATAGAAATTACCTATTTAATGATATATCAAGTGCGATGTCATTTATAATTTTAAATGATACATCATTCTATATTTTATTAGTGCCAAGAAATAAAGTAACTTAAGATCCTAGAGGTCTGTCTAAGGGTCCGTTTGGTTAGGGTGATGAAAAATGAGAGGATAGAAGAGATTTTAGTTTCCCTCATTTGTATTTGGTTGGAGGGGTGAAAAAATAAAAGGATGAAAAACTCATTTGTTTGGTTGAGAATAAAAGTGAGTAGGATAGAAAATATAATTTGTATAAAATTACTCTCATGCCCCTGTTGCATAATATAAGAAATAATTTTCTTACAATCATTAAAAATAAACTTATTATCAATTAAATTAAATTAAAAAATAACATCTTATAAAATTTAACACATCATTAATTTTATAATATTATTTTATTTTTCTTTATTTTATATATATATATATATATAAATAAAGAGGAGAAAGCCACCAAGGACCCCACCGTTGATCAAATAAGAAAAAACAAAAAAACAAAAAGAAAGAAAGAAAGCAAAATCTACTGTTTAATTAAAACGTTAAAAAAAAAAAAAAAAAAAAAACTAAAAACGTAACTCATTAATGCACAGGGCAAAAGTTTTTGCTAGAACTCATGTATTCTCCCCTCAGTTTTCTCCTCATTTGGAGAGAAAACTTTTTGATTGGCCTAGAGAGAAAACACCTGGACCCTGCTACAAATTTTTCTACTCTCCCTTCCAACCAAATACCTTTTCAATTTTCTTTCTTTCTACTTTTCTCTCATAAATTTTCCATCCTCCCTAAAATCTCTTCAAACGAACACACCCTAAGAGAGTGAGAAATATACCAGTAGGATTGCTTTGACGTTCTCATGACGAAGCTCAAAGCCAAGCGTGCCATCCTTTTGTAGTTGGAGGAAAATATCCACAAAATCTTTTTTATTAGGATGTTCATCATCATCACATTTCTCTGTCTTGTAGTGTTCCTCAAGCACCTCATCCAGATAAGCATCTATTTCTCTACCGGTGGATTTTAGACTTGGTAAAAGTCCCGTAAGAATATCAATCCAACCCAAAGAAGGGAAAAAATCCCCCCAAAAAACTGACGCAATTAGCACCATTACCTTTCTCGGTAGTTCTGAAGGCTTGCCCATACCATCCTGTTCTTCAAACTTTTTGCCAAAAATAACTCTAGTAACGATGTTGTTAGCGGTCTCAATCAGTAACCCACTTAGATTAATAGAAACCCCTTTGAGGCACGAGTCACGTACCTTATTGATCAATATGGCAACTTCTTCTTCCCTTACATAATGGAGAGATTGCACTCTTTTGAGGCTCAAAAGTTCATGGACACAAACTTTCCGTACTTTCCTCCAATATTCACCATAGGGTGAGAATGCTAGGTCTATGCATCCATAGAGTAAGAAATTGGTGGCTATGGTTTTTGGCCTGTTTGAGAAAACTATGTCATGTGTTGTCATCATTTCTCTTGCCATATCTGCAGATGACACCACAAGGCTTGGTGCATGGCCAAAGTATAAGAACATTAGAGGACCATACTTCTTAGAGAGAGCATGAAGAGAACGGTGTGGGAGTGAACCAAGTTGATGAAGGTTGCCAATGACTGGTAGCTTTGGTGGGGATGGAGGTAAATTGGGTTTTCCACTAGTTCTAATGCATTTGAAAACATAAAGAAAAGAAAAAAGGAAAAGAAGAGGGAGGAGGGGAATAAAGGTTATTTTGTATAGCTCTTGCCATGATTGTTGGAACAATGGTAGAATAGCCATTTCCTCTTTTTTTAAGTGTTTACTACAATGCAACTAACAACTCCAAACACAAGATATATATTGAAACCTTTAGTAAATTTTGTGTGTGTGTGTGTGTGTGTGTGTGTGTGTGTGGGGGGGGGGGGGGGGGGGAGGGGGGGAATAATACCCAGGGGAGAAGTTAATTAAGGAGTTGATATAACTTGTGCATTTGAGTTAGCTCAATTAGTAAAGTTTATTGTCGTCAAATAAAAATTTAGAGTTTGATCCCTACTTACAACAAAAACTAATTAATGCCTAAGTCCGATGATAAAAAGCAATCATTAACAACAGATGTCATAGATTGAAATTCTGTCTAAAAAAACATTTAATTATATTGTATTAATCACTCAATCTTGTCATTTTTATATAGTGGGAGACTTCATAATTAATTAATTAACTACATCACTCATGTCTGTGTTTATTCCTCAAAAGTGTATGCTGAATATTATGAAATTCAATTATCGTATTAGATTGCTCCCTAAGCTTGCATAGTGAATATTGTTATTTTCTTCCATTAATTATTAGCACCTCCAATTCTTGAAAGAGATTGATTAACTATTGACTCACAAGGCAACAGGGACACCAAGAGAAGGTGGAGAATGGCTTTCACATCGAGGGACGCCATGGAGACTGAGTCAGGGCTAGACTCTTCCTTTGTTTTTTTCCCAAATTTATTTATATAATAAATATACACATTGAAATTTGAATTTTGTCTTCCTAGCTAAATAGACTTTGCAAAAAAGGTATGGTAGACTAGCCCATAGCTTGTGAAGGGGGGGTGGGTTTGGTGTGGGTGGATTTGAATTTTGTCTTCCTAGGGATTTTGTCTTCCTAGCTAAATAGACTTTGCAAAAAAGGTATGGTAGACTAGCCCATAGCTTGTGAGGGGGGGGGGGGGGGGGGGGGGGGGGGGGAGGATTGTGGGTGGAATCCTAATCAGCTAAAAATTATGGGCAAACCGAGAAGTAGAGGGCAAAATTGTGTTTTACATTCTAAGGCAGTTTCTTTCTTTTATCAGTGTGTGTGTTTTTTAATTTTTTTTTAAATTTTTTATTTTGGAAAATACTAACGGATGCTCTTAGGGTAATGGTTAATAATTCATTTAAAGAAAATTTCTATAGGAAAAAAAATTAATATTTTGACAACTTTTTTTACTTTCCATAAAAATGATATCAAAATGTTCTTAAAATAGATTGTTAATTATTATCACAAGAGCATCCGTTAGCATAACTTTTTTTTTTCTTTTTTTAACTATATTTTATGTTAGTTTTTTCTTTCTTCTTCAAAATTTTGAGAGCAATAGTAGTAGATCCAAAGCACAACAATGTTATTTATTTATTTATTCCTCATTATTTCTTTCTCAATTATGCCAAGTGATTCGTATGGGTTAAAAGAACAAGAAAGTACGAACTTGTTTATAGAGTTGTTATACTTGTAAGCTAAAGTAGTCCTTCAAGCAAGATTAATCTTTTATTTCTATTAATAGAAATAAAAGCAAGAAACTACCTTAGAATATTCTATGGTAGTTTCTTGCTTTTACGTGTGTTTGTGTGTCGCTTTCTACTTTTTTTCACCATATTTTGTGTGTGTGTGTGTTTTTTTTTCAATAGTTTGATACAAATCGTAGTAGATCTGAAGCACACATGTTTGTTTTATTCATCATCATTTCTTTCTAAATTGTGCCAAGTAGTTCATAAGGATTAAAAGATGAACAAACTACGAAGTTGTTTATGTTGTACTTTTTTTTTTTTCCTAACTATTAATTGCAATATTAGGACAATTCTGATATTTATTAACTCAAAAAATTGTGCAATAGACAATTAGTATAGTATTTTAGTACAACTTTTTTTATTTATTTAAATTGTATACCTATTATTATTATATTAGATTGGTGAGATATAAATTTATCATTTTAAACACTTTCACACACACATACATATATAGCAGCAATCTCGAAATAGTAAACTAATATCAATTGATACTAAAACATTTTGTTTCTCTGGCCAAATCTGAATAGCTATTGGTACAATATTGACTCTATTAATATTAACCACTCACTCATATTATTATGGACAAAATTTAGTTACAAAATTAGTTGTAGTCTAAGACTACAATCTTACTCAATAAAATAAACATTGCTATATATTTTGAAAATCTATCTGTTAAATTACATATTCATTGCGCTCTTATAACACATGTCAAATTTTGTGTTAATCGGATATTATTTACTATATGATTTATAAACTTATATTTTATGCATAATTTTAAATTATAAAAACTTACAATTTAAACAATTTATTGATAACATATCTATAGATCTTTAATTTTCTAGAAATTTTACAAGCATAGAGTATATAAGAAGAAGACGTAATCCAATGATAGATTTGTTAAAATTCACTTCCAATAAAAAAATATTGAATAAGGTTGTAGTTTTAAGCTACAATAAATTTTGTAGCTATGTTCTATTATTATTATTATCTAAAGTCAGAATTTAGTACCTAACTAACCATACTATTTACACGTCAACATTACTAACATTTTTATGAAAATGACACTAGCTGCCTCCAAATTTGAGCAAACTAACATTAATTAACCATATCGTTAATGAGCTCTCCCTTTGATTAAATTTAAAGGTTCAATCTCTTTAATGTCTAGCAAGATTAGAAAGAATGGTATCGGCTTTTTTTTTTCATTGATTAAAGTACTTGAAAATTCAACTAAGAGGAGACCAATTAAGATTTGGGACGCTGGGGAGGTTTTTCAGTAAAACGATTCCTTTCTGGGAGTCATTTAATAAGGATGTAGAGTAAATAAGCTTGATTTTTTTGGAATATTTATGAAATTTAGTTATCGAATTATTTGCACTTCAATTTCTAGAAGAGATTGATCTGCAATTATACATGTTTTACAGGGAATTGAGGCTAAGGGAGCTGCTTCTGGCCTTAATGCTCCTGTGAAAGTCTAGTCACAACATAATCCATAACAAATTTTACACTGGGTTTAATTCTCTCACATCACTTTTATTCGTTAAAATGCCATATTTTAAAATGTGGACATTTTTTAATCAATTATAGATATGTATGAAAAATAGTAAATATAAACTAGCCTAAAATGATAATTTTTATTTTACAATTTAGTAAAGTAATAAATTGTTAATAGTAGATAATAAAGTAGTATTTATAGTACTTTGATAATACGAGAATCAATAATAATAATAATAATAATAATAATAGATCAGGTTGAGTATTTCAGATTTGAATTAATTCTGGGCTTATTTGTTGACACACAGGCTTATTATTATTATTATTATTATTATTATTATCATCATAGCCCAAGCCCATTCCAAGATGGAGCCCAAAGTTGGGACAGATTGGGTCCACGCTTTCAAAGTCGTACAGGGACATCAGATGGAATGAAATGAAATAAACACGTCCACCCAATTTGTGCTCCAAGACGTGGCTACAAGGAGAATAACTTGTGAGTCCAGCAAGTCAAAAAAAAATCATGTGGGAGTTCAAAAGCAAGAGAAGAACAAATGAAATCAAAGCAAAGTTTAGAAAGAATCCTGGAAGGAAGATTTGAGGCAGTCTTGGTATTTTTAACATTAATTTTTGCACAGATGTCCGATTGAGCTGATTATTGTGGGGTTGGAAAGAATACTTAAAGACCTACAACTTTATAGTTCACCACAAATTCAGAATAAAACAGTTTGGAGATTAAAAGTGATATGGAAGTTAACAGTGAAAAAAAAAAAAAAAACTCCGAAAAATAAGGGATTGACATTCCAAATTTGAGGGATTTTCCCTTTTTCTTTGGAGAAGATTGAGGTTATAGGGCAAAAAAGCCTAGAATTTTTTTCATCTTTATTTGTTTTTAGTTCTTTTATGAATTTGTTTTGCATAACTATGAGTGGTTGAATCTCTAGTTAGGATTAGAGGTGAATCTTAATATTTTTAATTTTTTTAATCATGTGTACTTGAAATTATCTGTGTTTCTATGGATTGATGATTGAATTTTTTATATTGATTTTAATATTTGAAAACATTGCATGTTGACAAGTTCTTAAGATTTAATATGGTTTTTAGATATATCGAATGCTTGAACTCCATGATTTGTTACTATTTGAGAATATATTGAATGTTTGGTTCCTTTTGTAGCATGCTAATGGAATTTCTAATTAAAAAAATAACAATAGAATGAGATCCATCATGAAGATAATAAAAAAGTCTATAGTTGTGCAGATATCTCTGAGGCCTAGCCTAGTAAATGAGATTTATTATGAAGATAATTGTAGTACATAACGAGATATGAAATCTCTAGTTATGCAATATTCCTGTATCTAAGCCTCTTACTTCTGCTAACAACATACTATACCAGTTGCTTCTTAACTTACTTTTTAGAGATTGTTATGATCATAACAATCTCTAAAACGTAAGTTGAGATGACAATCACTAGTCCTATCTATCAAACTCTTTCAAGGCTCCTTGAAGATTTGTTTCAATGGTTTGTGGTTTCCAAAAATTCACAAACACTCAGGTTGCATTCGATGTTTGTATGGTGTTCTCCTTTCAAGATTTCTATTCAATGTCAAGCGAACTTCTTTGTGTAACTTAAAAACAATTCCTGATGAACTTGCTTGATATCTCGCTTGATATGGCAATCACACTCAACTAAGATTCTTAGTGTACACTTTGATTTTTTTTTTTTTTTTTTAAATTAGCTCTTTAACCTCGATTACTTGAAACAATTACAATTCAGATAAAATGAATACACGAGAGTATTGTGATTACAACCGAAACTTTGACAGGGAATTTGCCAATACTAAAAACACCCTAACAAATAACACCATGGATTAATAACAAAGAGAAGGTTATTGCTAATATTAACGAAACAATTTTATTGAATTTGATAGGACAAAGATACAAAAAACACATCAAAAGGATGACAATGGATTCCTACTTAAGAAGAATGTACTACTCGTACAAGAGATTGGCTAACACATATTCAATCTCTGTCTTCATCACCTGCACCCCTTAGGGACTGAGCATTGGATAGGAATCCAAAGATGTGTGTTAAACACCATCTTTTTCCCTCTCTGGCAGAGTTGACACAGTTTTTTTTTTTTTTTTTTACATTAGTTTACTTAACCTTAGTTAATTGAAGTTGTTAGAGTTTAAATTATTGACTTTAAATGAGACATATTCTATACCTTAGATTTATTTAAGATAAATCCCAACCTTCAAATGGACGAAAACTATCCTGATCTAAAACGATTTCTTCACAATCATTTTATTTTATTTATTTATGTTGGGTGAAGTTCATTTTTAGAGACTTGAACCTTAACCTTTGTCATTCTCTCACCCTACAAGAATTTGTATTTAAAGAGTAATCATTACGTCAAGGTTGTGTAATAACTTTGCCTACCATTTTAAATGAAATAAAAGCGTGCCTATGTATGCGTGCAGTTACCATCGAGGGGTGTGGTCTGGTGGTGTTAGGTGATGCACAAAGATGCGCCAAGGGTGAGGTCCCATGTTCGACTCCAAATATGGAATTGCGTGGGATTGCCTACCTTGGCAGCCTAGGATCACTAGTGTCCCTCGTGAGGCTGGGAAGCTATGGCTCACTGTGTCCCACTGCGCCCCAGTAAGGCCCAAACCCAGTTAGTAGAGTGCTACTATGGTCATGCCCAAGTAGGATTGCCACGTTGGTCGCCCCCTACACTTTTTCGTTTATTTTATTTAGTTATTTTATTTTTTTTTTTTAAATGTATGCGTGCGGTCGGAATTTCTGGCACCATGTTGTGTGTTCTTTGAAAAAGTAATATAGAATAATATATATGTTTTTAGATTTTAATGATTCAATTCCAAAAATGTAAGGAAAGTAACAATTAACCAACTAATTTGGCTTTTATCAAAGACTCATAATTTAAAATTAAGGGAAATTCTTGGTGCACATCTGAAAATATTTTATAATCTTGAAAAGTTAAAGTGGCCGGTGGACGGTGGCCCTACTATTTCTAAAAGCATGTAATTTTATTACGCACTAGCAGCCGTATCGAAATTGACGGTCAAATTACCAAGAATATATTGGTGAGAGACGCAATAGGAGATGAGATGAGGAAACTATCCATAAGAATCCAATAAAAGTCAAATTAATAACTTACGTAACGTTTTTTTTATTAAAAAAAAAAAAATACTCAATCAAGAACCCAAATTGGTTCTTTAAAAAATCAGAAATCAAGAACCCTAATTAAAATTTAATTTTGTATCAACTGTTGTTCCAATTGCACTGTAATTTGATATCAAGTGTCTTTATATTTTAAATGTACTTCGATTTTGTGTCAAGTGTCCTACTTAATGCACTCTATTTTTTTTATTTTCTATTTTTTTGTGTCAAATTATTGAGGGAGGAGAAATTTGAATCCTCGATATCTATGTTAAATACATCGGGAATTCATAAATTTAAAATTACAAAATAAAAAAAAATTTAATAGAAAAAGGTGAACCATAAAAAGACTGTGCGCTATACTTCTGTGATACTTTTGATTGTATACAACCTATTTTACTTAAAAATTTAAAACGAAAACGTAATTTGTACAACATTAATAATTTTCCTTTCTACATTGCTAATTTATTTAGTGAACGCATACAAAATGAGTACTTCGGAGAGTTTTTCATGTGATATTCATAGAGATAGTGAGATAGATTTACCATCACACAATTTGTTTCAAAATTTTGATGCAACGACTAACCAAGTGATACTTATTAAGAGGAAAGATTCACGTGTTTTGAAAATGATACAAATAATCCAATGTTGATACAATAAATAAATACTACTAATTGAACGGTTAAATTAGTATAAGGACAAATTTTAGTTACAAATTTGGTTACAGTTTTAGGTTATAACCTTATTCAATATCTTTTTATTAGAGGTAAATTTTGATAAATCTACCATTGGATTATATTTTCTTCTTATATACTTCTTGCTTGCAAAATTTTTAGGAAATTGAAGATCAATAACTATGTTATCAATAAATTGTTTAATTTATAAGTTTTTGTAGTTTAAAATTATGCATAAAATATAAATTTATAGATCATATAATAAATAATATTTTATTGACACAAAATTTGATATATATTTTAAGAGCATAAAGAATCCGATTGACACAAACTTTTTCCTTAGTACAATTATCCTCAAAAAGTTTGAACGATAGACAATTTTCTATACACAATGGTTGTATCACATGTCAGATGTGATATATATCTAATGTAACAAATATATGTAATACTTCTTTCACATATAGGTGATTGATATATGCAAACATAATATACGGTCCGACAGAAACATAAGACGTGCATAGCATAATTTGGTAATGGTTGGATTTAGAGGCGATATGTAATTTCTATAATTATATATCATATATATTATATTAAACTCAAAGTATATAATTATAGTCCAAATTACTTTCGGATTGTTATCTAATTTTGCGCTATATGTCCAATTAAACTTTTTTTGTTAAGTGATTCATAATACTTGCAAGAAAACCAAGATGATTACCTCAATCACTTTAGTAAGACCCCTTTGTTATTACTACTATTAAATATTTTCATGTGCACGCACGGGCTATAGCTTAGTATAATTATTATGGAAGCTCAACAAATGATTAAACTAATTTATTCTGATTTTATTTCAAGTTTACCAAGTTAGATTTGATATTTACTCTAATTTCATGTCTAGTTTCCCTTTAATTTAAACTATTTCAAATCCATTTAAAAGTACTTCAAGCCTATTTGGAACTACTTTCAAATCATTTAAACTAATTTAAATTCTTTTATCAAAATCTATCAATAACTCATATATAAATTTTAATGAAAATTTTACTATGCTTAAGAAAACTGGTCGTACTTTTAAAATAGATTTTTACAAGGAATGATTTTTTTATAAAAATTTTAAAAAAATATAATAAATATTGAAAAAATTTATTGTATTACAATAAAATAAAAATTACAATAAAAACTAAGCATACAAATAGTTCAACAAACGATTTTATTTTTTATTTTTTTTTTATCATTAAATATAGTAGGCAAGAATAAGAAATATGAATAAATGATCAGGTTTGTTCTTTTAAAAGTTGACAAAACTTAAGAAAGTAACATAATAATATTAACAACAAAATTTAGTTACAAAATTGGTTATAACCTTAAGTTACAACCTTACTTAATGTCGTTTTATTGAAGGTGAATTATGACAAATTTACCTTTAATTGGATCATATCTTCTTTTTATATTCTCCATTCTTGCAAAATTTCTAGAAAATTAAATATCAATAGCTATATCATCAATAAATTGTTTAAATTGCAAGTTTTTGTACTTTAAAATTATGCATAAAATATAAGTTTATAGATCATATAGTTAAAGATATCTAGTTGACATAAAATTTGGCATGTGTATTGAGATCATAAAGAACAAGCAATTCAACAGTTATATGTTCAAAATATGTAATAATGTTTATTTTATTGAATAAGCTTTGTAGGGATTGGGTTTGAGTACTTCAGCTCTTGGATGAGTGGACTCAAACCCAACTAGTCCAATACAATGAATTTGTAGAGAGTGGGCCAAAGAACTAGGTTTTGGTGCATGGACAACAGTAAATATAGCGTTCATGGCAATTAAACAGAGATGAATTGAGAGTAAAATTAAGAAAGTTCGTCCTCGGCACAATACGAGGAGCTTTGTTATAGTTATTAATCAGTAAGAATTGTTACAGGAATTCTTATGCCCCCTTTCTATGGGGGGGTTCCTCTTATTATATATTCATCTTTCATTGATCTCTGTCTTCCACTTTTTGATCATCTAAGCCTATACCTGAGTGCCTATTCCATCAGCCGCCTTTCAAGACCTCCTGTGAGTTGTAGCAACTAAGGCAGCACTGCTCAGAGGTCATTTCCTCATTAATGTAGCCAGAATGTTGGCTGCGGGCATTTAATGTGGAGGTGACAGTTTCTCCTTAAATTGTTCCTCCACTATGCTCCCATAGATGATTCATGGTACCTGTCCTTTTTTTTTTTGGATGCTCTAGGAGGCTGCCTTTGATGGTGTGCCATTCCTCCCTTCTATAATCTCGGCTGGCTGAGGACAGGATCATCCTCGGCAATGTCCCTTGGCAATTTGGGCTTTTCTTGTTCATCCTTTGACACTGCTTCCTCCTTGGCGCAGACCTTGAGCTTAATGTAAAGTGGGCCGGGGATACTAAATTCTCAGGTCCCACAATAGCCCCTCAAAATCCTGTTGTCTGCCTCCTCGAGCAGGAAGGAGGATTTTGATATCCTCGGGCTCTTGTTATGGCTTGGCAAGCCTTGTCCTCCTTAGCACCAGAGCCCTTTCACCTACCCAAGGCATGTTCCTAGCGCTTCGGTATACGGGGTGCGCCCGCATTAAATTCTAGCGGCTCTATGCTTCCCACATCTAACAGTGTGATGATAATCAAATAGTGGGGATCTTTTTGACTTTATAGGCGGGAAAACCCACACTATTATTCTTAACTGGGGGTATAAATACCCATTTCAACTGATTTGCCTCTTTACTCTTGCATTCAAGAGCTCTTGTACACATACTTTGAACTTGGTCAAGTCTCCAACTGATCTTACGTCTTTTTTCAGCATAAAAAGCCGGTCCGAGATGCTTTTCCTCATTTCTGTAAGTTTTCTTCTCTTTCTGCCTTATATTTTATCCCGTCTGAGTTTCTTTTCCTCTTACTCTTCTCTCTCTTTCGCTTTTCCCTGAATCTTTTGATCGTTCTTTAGGATGGGTAGGTTTAAGAAGTTGGTTGAGTCAGAGAAAGCGATGGAAAAATTCATTGCCGATTATAAGATACCCAATAATGTGGGTTTGAGGTACTGTGAGGAAGGGGAGTGGTATATTAGGAGAAAAGATGGTGAAGTAGTGATCCTTATAATCGCTTTCCTAAAAGGTAGTATAAGAATCCCTATGGGGCCAATGATGAGGGACTACCTTAGGCATTTTCGATTAGCTCCTACCCAGTGCGTCATTAACGTGTTTAGGATTCTGGGCTATGTGGGCGCTCTAAATGAGAAAATAGGGTTGAGGTTAACCCACCATGATGTAAACTGGTGCTACAAACTCCAACACCTAAGGGGCAAATCCTTTTACATGAAGATGAGGGAGAATAAGGTTCGGCTTATCCAGTGCCTCCTTGAGTCTAGCAAAGGGTTGAATAAGGACTTTCTCATTCTGTCTGGGGAATGGCATGACGCCCTTCATTGTCCAACAGTGGAGGGGATGCCAGGTGGGATATTTGGAGTAGGAGAGAATATGACCTTTTGTGTTATCGTAATCCACATTGCTTGGTCGTTAATACGAACATGCCTTCTTTTTTCCAGATTTGCATGCTTTTGAACGACACTTCCATTTGGTCAACAAGGCAGACTTGGAAACCGTGCTCAGGGCAGAGATCTTCATGAATGAAGCAGATAATCAAGTTAGGGCTGCCTATAAGATCCTTAGATACGACCCAATACAGAATTGTTCTTGGCTCCGAAGTGCGTGATCAGAGCTAAAGATCCTTGGCTTCACAAGATTACTGTAGTAGAACACGAGTTTTTACTCCCTGAAGGATCTCCTATCTTAGAGGGTGTTCCTTCGTCGGCCCCTTTTTCATCCCATCAGGATACGGAGGATGAGGGAGAAGGGGATTTGGGTCCGTTCGAGAACGAATTTGGTGCTTTTGACCAAGTCAATCCGCCCGAGGATCTCTCTAGTGACTTTGTTGATCCTAACTTGACCGAAGCAGGCATCCTGTCAAAGGGGATTTCTTTTCGGGTCGAAATGGGTTTCAAGAGGAAGCCCCAAACCAGCTTGTTTGATCTGATTGAAGGCCAAGCAGGGAAGGATGCGCTAGGAGGGTCTCATTCCAAGCTTCCTCATTCTCCCCCCAAGTCCCAACCTGCTCAGACCAGGTCCTCCGCCCAGTTTAAGCTTCCACCTCCTCCCCCTCAACCAAGCTTGTCACCAAGGCCTGAGCCCTCCGATCCCAAACAAAAGAAGGATAAAGGCAAACAGCCTATGGGGATAGATCTCGCTCCTCCTAAGAAGAGGATGAGGATTGACGACCTTCAAAGCAACCAAAGACCAAGCATTAGGGCCAGGACAGAGAAATTGATACTCAGCCTGAACTTCAGGCTTAGCTCCCTGCGCCAATGCTTCACGGGGTTCCCCTGATGGATGATGCTTCCCTCAGAGACTTCCAAGGAGGCAAGGGCAACTATGTGGTAGATGCGTTGGAAAGGTCTTTACTGCTACCAACTGACATGGCCAAGTTGAGGAACTTGAGGAGGCAGGAGGTAGTCCTATATCTCAAGAGGTACCTGGTCATGGTAAGACCTCTGCCACTTGTGCCTTCATTGAATTTTACTCTTCAATTCCCAACTTACAGTGAGTTTGTCTTAACTCGTAGGCTGTCCAAGCCACTTTTAGGTTGGAGGAGGAGGCTAGTAACCAGAGTAGGGCCCTGGATCAGGAGCATGACAAGCGCTTAGTTGCCATGCGAACCTTTAAGAACTCCGAGGCTGACCTCAAGAAGGCAAAGAAGGAATTGAAGGAGATGATGAGGGCCAGAGATAGTGCGGTGTCCAGTCTAGTCGACGCCTAAAAATAAGCTTAGGACCAAACGAGGCGCTTGCTCGAGGTAGAGGAACAGCTGATGATTGCCAAAGAGCAAATCACCGAGCTAAAGAAAAAGGCGGTCGAGGCAGAGAGAGCCAAGAACGTTGCAGAGTTTGCCTGAGATGAAGCCCTACGGGTTAAGGTAGAGGCAGAGTTTACCAAAGAGGAGGCTCAAGCCATTAAGGAAGCGGTCGAGGAGGAGGCTTATGCCTTGGGGGTGTCTGAGACGAAGGTAGCCCTTAGAGCTCAAGCCCTTGAGGTATACTGGCTCTACTGCTTCCAAGTTTGGAATGAGACCTTCAAGCAAGTTGAAGTTGAGGCCTTGTCTGACCTGTGAAAGGTAGAGAATATGTACTACTCACCAACCATTCGTGAGGCTGCTCCCCCTAACTCCGAGGCTAAGGTGGTTTCTGAGGAAGTTGGTACTGCTCCAAGTGAAGCTACCTTGGTTACTACCACTTCTGACTAGCCTGCCAAGGAAACCGAACATCCTGGGGTAAATGAGACACACGAAGGCCTTGACCAGGAAGCGTTCCAGGATACGGCAAGACCTTCCTCTGAAGCCCAAGCCCCTAATGTTGAGGAGGCACCTCTTGCAGCTGATCCTTTGCAAGTTGCTCCCTCACCTGAAGGCCCCAAGGATCCGGAGACCCTTTCTGCTCAGCTCCCAAAGAAGGACTCAAAATAAAGTTGAAGAAGTAGCCCCCCTTGGCTGGCACCAGTTGCATCTTTGCTTTAGGCTTTTCTTCTTTTTCTTCCTTTTTTTTTTTTTTTTTTTTTTTTTTTTTTGAACCTTGTAAAGTGACTTTTAGATTGAATGTATAAGATTTCGTTCTTCACATTATGTGCTTACTGTCATTGTGATGGGTTCTGCTAATTTTATCGCTTGTGATTTGATTATTAGCTGAACAATCTCCATAGTACTTAGGTTCTTCTTGAAGTAACTAGTTTCCCCATAGGTTTAAGTCCGTGGACCATGCAAGACCTTGGTTCTGTCTAGTACTTAGGTTCTTCTTGAAGTAACTAGTTTCCCCATAGGCTTGAGTCTGTGGACCATGCAAGAACTTGGTTTTGTCTAGTACTTAAGTTCTTCTTGAAGTAATTAGTTTCCCCATAGGTTTAAGTCCCAGGACCATGCAAGATCTTAGTTCTGTCTAGCACCTAGGTTCTTCTTGAAATAACTAGTTTCCCCATAGGCTTGATTCCATGGACCATGCATGACCTTGGTTCAGTCTAGCACCTAGGTTCTTCTTAAAGTAACTAGTTTCCCTATAGGTTTGAGTTCGAGGACCATGCAAGACCTTGGTTCTGTCTAGTATTTCCTCATTACTGCTCGGAGTGAAGGGACTTCTCTTCAGCGTTGGAAAGCTTGCCCCTAGAGTGATAATGGCCTTAAGCTTGCTCTGCTGAGGAAGGGTCCTTCTGCAAGCTAGACCCTTGGCCCAACATTGACCTGGATATGGGCAGCCTAGCCTTCCACCCCTACGTATGACAGTAGCTCCATCGCGCCATTTTTCGTCACTTCCAATTACGAGGCGTCTTTTGGCTATTCGAGCTACATGCTTGATGTTTCGGTACACGAGGCACGTCCTCATTAATGTCTTTGTGGATTAACGCAGATCCAGCAGCTGGTGGTTTCGTTGGAAATTGGGCAGGGTTAATATAGCTTGTAATTCTTCCTTTGGGTTTCGTGCAGATTAATTTCCACTAGTTTTTGCCTTCTATATAAGGTGCTCTAGGGGAATCGTTCTCTCACATTTTACAAATCCTTGACTTCAATAAGAACTTTAATTTCTCCACCTTCTAGGCATTTCCAAGGACCCTGCCAAGATTGTGATCAAGGCCAAGGGAAATGGGATGGCTCTGGATAAAGGTAAGGGCAAGGAAGCCAAGGCTCCCTCAGGAACTGAGAATGCTGCCCCGATCCTAGACGATGCAGTGGAGGCAAAGGAAGCAACGGCCAAAGACGTTCTTACCTTTCAACCAAGAGAGAAAGAAGACCCTTATTCTTCAGCCGAGAGCCGAAGCGGGCGTAGATCGCATCAAACTTTCGGTGCGATAAAGTTTGGATCTCACCTTGATGGTAGGGCACCTTACAATTAGGAGGAAGGGTTGCGAGAAATACAACACTTTTCTACAGTACGCGGATTTGCCTGCCCTTCAAGTTGGTAGTGATTCGCGTCCAATTTACTTGCCAATGGGAGTTTGTAAGATTGCGGAATGGTTGATGTTCCAGTGTTGTCGCCTCTAATGCTTAACTATCATGAAACTGGGAGAGAATCAAGGGAACACCTTGGGATGGAGCCATGTGGCGCTTCTGCTTCTTCTCTTTTTTCATCGTCGGTTCCACCCATACAGGCTCGATTGTTGTTGGTAGCCTTAAAATAAGCCTGCCTTGGCCTTTCTTTTTATAGTTAGCTTTAAAACAAGTCCGCCTAAAGCTCTGTTTTTATAGTTAGCTTTAGAACAAGCCTGCCCAAGCCCCTGTTTTTATAGTTAGCTTTAGAACAAGCCTGCCTAAGCCATTTGGTGTAGAATGTACTTTTCCTTTATTTAATAAAGAAGTGGCTGCACTTTTTAATTACTTTACTTTCTGAATCTTTCATTTATTTGCGATAATTGCTTCATGAGTGAGTGCGTTGTTGTTTCGCTCTCCCATGGGACTTGGAGTTGGTGTTGTTAATGGTAACGAGAGATTGTCACCCCAACCTTAACGAAACCAACGGTAGCATTCTGCCGCTAACTTTAAATAAGCTAACAACGTGGGAACAATCAGGAACATCAAAGAATGTTGCCAGTGCACGTTGACTTTCTTGAAGTAAGGGGTCCGAGGACCCAACCCAGTTAAGACTTTGTTTAACCACAACAAAAGATTCCAGGACATTAGTATGTTCCTTCTCGGCTACCTGACCCACGAGACCCAGCCCCTTGGTAGGGGTACGAGGCGTATACTTGAGCGGAGGTTGAGTTACGGCAACAACTGCGTGTACTCTTTTGGAAATAAAGGAGAAGCTTCCATTTGGCACGTACCGCTGCCAAAATGACCCTCTTCAAGGACTCTTGTTGATAGGAGCTCGGTCCTACCATGATTGATTGTTGCACCCACTAACGCACAAGTTCTTCCCACAGACGGCGCCAATTATACGGACTGGGTTTGAGCACTTCAACTCTTGGATGAGTGGACTCAAACCAACTAGCCCAATATAATGAATTTGTAGAAAGTGGGCCAAAGAACTAGGCTTTAGTGCATGGACAACAGTTAATATGGCGTTCATGGCAATTAAACAGAGATAAACTGAAAGTAAAATTAAGAAAGTTCGTCCTCGGCACAATCCAAGGAGCTATGCTATAGTTATTAATCAATAAGAATTGTTACAGGAATTCTCCTGTCCCCTTTCTACGGGGGGTTTCTCTTATTATATAGTCCTCTTTCATTGATCTCTGCCTTCCACTTGTTGATCATCTAAGCCTATACCTGAGTGCCTGTCCCATTAGCCGCCTTTTTAGACCTCCTGTGAGTTGCAGCAACCAAGACAGCACTGCTCAGAGGTCATTTCCTCATTAATGTGGCCAGAATATCAATTGCAGGCATTTAATGTGGAGGTGACAGTTTTCCCTTGAATTGCTCCTCCATCTTGCTCCCATGGATGATCCATGGTACCTGTTCTTTTCCTTGGGATGCTCTGGGAGGCTGCCTTTGATGGTGTGCCCTTCCTCCCTTCTATAATCTTGATTGGCCGAGGACAAGATCGTCCTCGGCGATGTTCCTTGACAATTTGGGCCTTCCTTGTTCATCCTTGGACACTGCTTCCTCCTCGGCACGGGCCTTGGGCTTAATGTGAAGTGGGTCAGGGATACTACATTCTTAGGCCCCACAAGGTTATACTCTTAGATTTCAACTAATTTTGTAACTAAACTTTGTCTTAATATTAAACTTAGGTTGAAGGTTTCATATACCTATCATTGTGATTATTCTGAAGTGCACCCATGTACATATGGGATTATAAACTATTTCTTAATATTTACATTTCCTTTTTCTTTCTTTTTTCTGTCTTCTTCTTCTTAATGACACAAAATATAAAAGAACTAATTCTCCAAAATTTTATTAAAATCATCTGTCACAAAATGAAGTACCAAAATATCACACAAGCCTAGCCACTTGTTTTCGCCTTGCAAATCTGCTTACCATATATATAAGTATGGGACCAGAGAATTTAGTATCCTCGGCCCATTTCACATTAAGCCCAAGGCCTGCGACGAGGAGGAAGTAGTGTCCGAGGATGAATAAGGAATGCCCAAATTGCCAAGGAACATCGTCGAAGACGATCCTGTCCTCGGCGAGCCGAGATTATAAAAGGGAGGAACGGCACACCATCAAAGGCAGCCTCCCAGAGCATCCCAAGAAAAAGGACAGGTACCACGGATCATCCATGGGAGCATGATGGAGGAGCAATTCAAGGGGAAACTATCACCTTCACATTAAATGCTCGCAGCTGACATTCTGGCCACATTAATGAGGAAATGACCTCTGAGCAGTGCTGCCTTCGTTGCTACAACTCACAGGAGGTCTGGAAAAGCGGTTTTTGGGACAAGCACTCAGGTATAGGCTTGGATGATCAACAAGTGGAAGGACAGAGATCAATGAAAGAAGACTATATAATAAGAGAAACCTCCCGTAGAAATGAGGCAGGAGAATTCCTGTAACAATTCTTACTGATTAATAACTATAGCAAAGCTTCTCAAATTGTGCCGAGGACGAACTTTCTTAATTTTACTCTCAGTTCATCTCTGTTTAATTGTCATGAACGCCATATTGACTGTTGTCCATGCACTAAAGCCTAGTTCTTTAGCCCACTCTCTACAAATTCATTGTATTGGGCTAGTTGGGTTTGAGTCCACTCATCCAAGAGCTGAAGTGCCCAAACCCAGTCCCTACAATTGGAGCCGTCTGTGGGAAGAACTTGTGCGTTAGTGGGTGCAACGGTCAATCATGGCAGGACCGAGCTCCCATCAGCAAGAGTCCCTGAAGAGGGTCATTTTGGCAGCGGTACGTGCCAAACGGAAGCTTCTCCTTTATTTCCAAAAGAGTACGCGCAGTTGTTGCCATAACTCAGCCTCCGCTCAGGTATACGCCCTCTACCCCTACCAAGGGGCTGGGTCTCGTGGGTTTGTAGCCGAGAAGGAACATACTGATATCCTGGAATCTTTTGCTGTGGTTATACGGAGTCTTAACCGGGCTAGGTCCTCGGACCCCCTACTTCAGGAAAGTCAACATGCAATGGAAACATTCTTTGATGTTCCTGATTGTTCCCACGTTGTTAGCTCATTTAAAGTTAGCGGCAGAATGCTACCGTCGGTTTCATTAAGGTTGGGGTGACAATCTCTCGTTACCGTTAATGACACCAACTCCAAGTCCCATGGGAGGGAAAAACAACAATGCACTCACTCATGAAGCAATTATCGTAAAGAAACGAAAGATTCAAAAAGTAAAGTAATTAAAAAGTGCAGCCACTTCTTTATTAAATAAATGAAAAGTACATCATACACCAAATGGCTTAGGCAAGCTTGTTCTAAAGCTAACTATAAAAACAGAAGCTTGGGCAGGCTTGTTCTAAAGCTAACTACAAAAACAGAGCCTTAGGCGGGATTGTTTTAAAGCTAACTATAAAAAGAAAGGCCAAGACAAGCTTGTTTTAAGGCTACCAACAGCAATTGAGCTTGTATGAGTGGAACCGGCGATGAGAAAGGAGAAGAAGCGGAAACGCCAGATGGCTCCATCCCAAGGTGTTCCCTTGATTCTCTCCCAGTTTCATGATAGTTAAGCATTGGAGGCAGCAACACTGGAGCATTAACCGTTCCGCAATCTTACAAACCCCCATTGGCAAGTAAACTGGGTGCAAATCACTACCAACTTGAAAGGCAGGCAAATCCGCGTACTGGAGCAAAATGTTGTATTTCTCGCAAACCTTCCTCCTAATTGCAAGATGCCCTACCATCAAGGTGAGATCCAAATTTTGTCGCACCAAAAGTCTAATGCGATCTACTCCCGCTTCGACTCTTGGCTGAAGAAGGAGGGTCTTCTTTCTCACTCGGTTGAAAGGTAGGAACGTCTTTGGCCGTTGCTTCCTTTGAAAGGTAGGAACAGACTCAAGCTTATGGGGAAACTAGTTACTTCAAAAATAACCTAGTTGCTAGACAGAACCAAGATCTTGCATGGTCCTCAGACTTAATCCTATGGGGAAACTAGTTAGTTCAAGAATAATCTAAGTACTAGATAGAACTAAAGTCTTGCATGGTCCACAAACTCAAACCTATGGGGAAACTAGTTACTTCAAGAAGAATCTAAGTACTAGACAGAACCAAGGTCTTACATGATCCTCAGACTCAAACCTATGGGAAAACTAATTACTTCAAGAAGAACTTAGGTGCTAGACAGAACTAAGATCTTGCATGGTCCATGGACTCAAACCTATGGGGAAACTAGTTACTTCAAGAAGAATCTAAGTACTAGACAGAACCAATGACTCAAACTTATGGGAAAATTAGTTACTTCAAGAAGAACCTAAGTACTAGATAGAATTAAGGTCTTGCATGGTCTACGGACTCAAACCTATGGGAAAACTAGTTACTTCAAGAAGAACCTAAGTACTATGGAGATTGTTCAGCTAATAATCAAATCACAAGCGATAAAAGTAGCAGAACTCATCACCATGACAGTAAGCACATAATGTGAAGAACGAAATCTTATACATTCAATCCAAAAGTCACTTTACAAGGTTCCAAAAAAAAAAAAAAAAAAAAAAAAAAGAAAAAAAAAAAAAAAAAAGGAAGAAAATGAAGAAAAGCCTAAAGCAAAGATGCAATTGGTGCCAGCTAAGGGGGGCTACTTCTTCAACTTTATTTTTAGTCCTTCCTTAGGAGTTGAGTAGAAAGGGTCTCTGGATCCTTCGGGCCTTCAAGTGGGGGAGCAACCAGCAGAGGATCAACTGCAAGAGGTGCCCCCTCGGCATTAGGGGCCTAGGCTTCAGAGGAGGGTCTTGCCGCATCCTGGAACGCTTCCTGGTCAAGGCCCTCATGTGTCTCATTTACCCCAGGATGTTTGGTTTCCTTGGCAGACTCGTCAGAAGTGGTAGTAACCAAGGCAGCTTCACTTGGAGCAGTACCAACTTCCTTAGAGACCACCTCAGCCTCGGAGTTAGGGGGAGCAGCCTCACGAATGGCCGGTGGGTAGTACACATTCTCCACCTTCCACAGGTCAAACAAGGCTTGAACTCCAGCTTGTCTGAGGGCCTCATTCCAAATCTGGGAGCAGTAGAGCCTGCATACCCCAAGGACTTGAGCTCTGAGGGCTGCCTCCATCTTAGACACACCCGAGGCATAAGCCTCCTTCTCGGCCGCTTCTTTAAAGGCTTGAGCCTCCTCTTTGGCAGACTCTGCCTCTACCTTAACCTATAGGGCTTCATCCTGGGCAAACTTTGCAACGTTCTTGGCTCCCTCTGCCTCGGCCGCCTTTTTCTTCAGCTCGGCGATTTGCTTTTTGGCAATCGTCAGCCATTCCTCTGTCTCAAGTAAGCGCCTCGTTTGGTCATGAGCCTGTTTTTTAGCACCAGCTAAGCCAAACACTACACTATCTCTGGCCCTCGTAATCTCCTTCAGTTCCTCCTTTGCCTTCTTGAGGTCAGCCTTGGAGTTCTTAAGGGTTCGCATGGCATCCAAGCACTTGTCACGATCCTGATCCAGGGCCCTGCTTTGATTACTAGCGTCCTCCTCTAACCTAAAAGTGGCCTGAACAGCCTGCAAGTTAAGACAAGCTCACCGTAAGTTGGGAATCAAAGAGTAAAATTCAATGAAAGCACAATTGGCAAAGGTCTTACCATGCCCAAGTACCTCTTAAGATAAAGGACCACCTCCTACCTCCTCAGGTTCCTCAGCTCGGCCATGTCAGTTGGCAGCAGTAAGGACCTTTCTAGCGCATCTGCCACATAGTTGCCCTTGCCTCCTTGGAAGTCCCTGAGGGAAGCGTCGTCCATCAGGGGAGCCCCGTGAAGCATCGGCATGGGGAGCCAAGCCTGAGGTTCAGGCCGAGTATCAACTTCTCTGTCCTGGCCCTGATGCCCGATCTTTGGTTGCTTCGAAGGTCGTCGATCCTCATCCTTTTCCTGGGAGGAGCGAGATCTATCAGCCCCTTTAGGCCATTTGCCTTTATCCTTCTTATGTTTGGGATCGGAGGGCTTAGGCCTTGGTGACAAGCTTGGTTGAGGGGAAGGAGGTGGAAGCTTAGACTGGGCGGAGAACTTGGTCTGAGCAGGCTGGACTTGGGGGGGAGAAGGAGGAAGCTTGGAATGAGACCCCCCTGGCGCATCCTTCCTTGCCTGGCCCTTAATCAGATCGAACAGGCTGGTTTGGGGTTTCCTCTTGAAACCCATTTCGACCCGAGAAGAAATCCCCTTTAACAGGATGCCTGCTTCGGTCAAGTTGGGATTAGCAAAGTCACTAGAGAGATCCTCAGGCGGATTGAGTTGGTCGAAAAAGCCAAATTTGTTCTCGGACGGACCCAAATCCCCTTATCCCTCATCCTCCGCAGCCTGATGGGATGAAGAAGGGCCTGACGAAGGAACACCCTCTGGGATAGGAGATCCTTCAGGGAGCAGGAACCCGTGTTCTACTACAATAATCTTGTGAAGCCAAGGATCTTTGGCTCTGATCATGTACTTCAGAGCCGAGAACGATTTCTATATTGGGTTGTATCCAAGGATCTTGTGGGCAGCCCTAACTTGATTATCTGCTTCGTTCACGAAGATCTCTGCCTTGAGCACGGTTTCAAAGTCTGCCTTGTTGACCAAATGGAAGTGCCATTCAAAAGCATGCAGATCTACAAAAAAAGAAGGCATGTTCGTATTTATGACCAAGTAATGTGGACTACGATAACACAAAAGGTCATACTCTCTCCTACTCCAAATATCCCACCTGGCATGCCCTCCACTATCAGATAATGAATGCCGTCATGCCATTCCCTGGATAGAATGAGAAAGTCCTTATTCAACCCTTTGCTGGACTCAGGGAGGCACTGGATAAGCCAAACCTTATCCTCCCTCGTCTTCATGTAAAAGGATTTTCCCCTTAGGTGTTATAGGTTGTAGCATCAGTTTACATTGTGGTGGGTTAATCTCAACCCCATTTTCTCATTTAGAGCATCCACACAGCCCAGAATCCTAAAGACGTTAATGGCACACTGGGAGGAGCTAACCAGAAGTGCCTAAGGTAGTCCTTCATCACTAGCCTCATAGGGATCCTCATACCACCTTCTAGGAAAGCGATTATGGGGATCACTACTTCACCCTCTTTTCTCCTAATATACCACTGCCCTTCCTCACAATACCTCAAACCCACATTACTGGGTATCCTATAATCGGTGATGAATTTTTCCATCGCCTCCTCAAACTCAACCAACTTCTTAAACCTATCCATCCTAAAGAACGATCAAAAGATTCAGGGAAAACCGAAAGAGAGAGAAGAGTAAGAGGAAAAGAACTCAAATGGGAGAAAATATGAGGCAAAAAGAGAAGAAAACTTACAGAAATGAGGAAAAACTCATCGGACAGGCTTTTTATGCTAAAAAGAGACATAAGATCAGTTGGAGACTTGACTAAGTTCAGAGTATGTGTGCAAGAGCTCTTGAATGCAAAAGTAAAGAGACAAATCGGTTCAAATGAGTATTTAAACCCCAGTTAAGAATAATCATGTGGGTTTTCCCACCTACAAAGTCAAAAAGATCCCCACCATTTGATTATCATCACATTGTTAGACGTGGGAAGCACAAAGCCGCCATAATTTAATGCGGGCGCACTCCGTATACCGAAGCGCTAGGAACACGCCTTGGGCAGGTGAAAAGGCTTTGGCGCTGAAGGAGGACAAGGCTTGCCAAGCCATAACAAGGGCCGGAGGACATCAAAATCCTCCTCCCCGCTTGAGGAGACGGATAACAGGATTTTGAGGGGCTATTGTGGGGCCTGAGAATTTAGTATCCCCAACTCACTTCACATTAAGCCCAAGGCCCGTGTCGAGGAGAAAGTAATGTCTGAGGATGAACAAGGAAGACCCAAATTTCCAAGGAACATCACCAAGGACGATCCTGTCCTCTGCCAATCGAGATTATAGAAGGGAGAAACGACACACCATCAAAGGTAGCCTCCCAGAGCATCCCAAGGAAAAGGACAGGTACCATGGATCATCTATGGGAGCATAGTGGAGGAGCAATTCAAGGGAAAACCGTCACCTCCACATTAAATGCCCGTAGCCGACATTCTGACCACATTAATGAGGAAATGACCTCTGAGCAGTGCTGCCTTGGTTACTGCAACTCACAGCAGGTCTAGAAAGGCGGCTGATGGGATAGGTACTTAGGTATAGGCTTGGATGATCAACAAGTGGAAGGCAGAGATCAATAAAAGAAGACTATATAATAAGAGAAACCCCCCGTAGAAAGGGGGCAGGAGAATTCCTGTAACAATTCTTACTGATTAATAACTATATCAAAGCTTCTCGGATTGTGCCGAGGATGAACTTTCTTAATTTTACTCTCAGTTCATCTCTGTTTAATTGCCACGAACGCCATATTGACTGTTGTCCATGCACTAAAGCCTAGTTCTTTGGCCCACTTTTTACAAATTCATTGTATTGGGCGAGTTGGGTTTGAGTCCACTCATCTAAGAGCTGAAGTGCTCAAACCCATTCCCTACAATAAGCTACAATCATCATTTAAAAATATATAACAACTTTTTTTATGGATCCATCATCTATTTTTCATTTCGGTCAATTTTAATGGACCTGATGAGAATGATGATATAAATGTTTTATGGCACTAGGTACAAATTCCTTTTTATTAAAACATAATGCCACAACTATAATTATTATTACTGCCACAACTATAGTCCCTTTACATTTATGGAGAATGTTAACAAGCACAGAAGGGTGCTTGTTAAGGTTCTCCTTCTTGGGTCCCACATAAATTAAAAATTTGTGTCAATTAGACAAAAAGCATGACATGACATGTAAGGAAAATTTGGACAAATTTTCCCTTTTAAAATATGGGACACAGCTGGCATGGTTGAGGGCTATTTTTTTGTTGGACAAAAATGACCACTTAACTCATTTCCCTCTCTTTCACTTTTTATTTCCCACAAAGTTTTATTTTACCAATATTTTACCATTCACTTTCTTTCACTTTACCAATATTTTATCTTCCACTTTCTTTCACTGTACTAATATCAAACTAAATTTCTTCTCCTTTACCAATATCAAAGAGAGGAAGAGATGAAGAAATGTCAATAAAAGATTGAGGAATAATTAAACAAGATACCACCAGTATTAAACAAGGAATTTTTTTTTTTTTTGGATGTACTGATGTTGTTTTTCTGTGAGATTTTTTTTTTTTTTTTAATAATTTTTGGATGTATTGATGTTAATTGTTATTTTGTGAGATGGTTTTTTTTTTTTTTTTTTTGGATCTACTTATACTTTGTTGTTTCTTGAGGATTGTGATTTTAGTTTTATATATATATATATATATATATATTTTATGTTGGTTAACGTTGTTTCTTGTGAGAGGATTGTGATTTCAATTTTTTCTTTTTTGTAAGATGTTTGGTGTTGTTTTCCTGTAAAAGACACATGAGTTTTCAAATTTTCCTGTACGAGACGCTTGACTAAGTTTGAGTTGGTGAGAGACGTAAAAAAGAGTATTTTGGTCTCTTTGTTCATTATTCTTTTCTCCTATAAAGCTGACCCATATCTGATAAAAAGACACAAAATTGTGTAAAAGACTGCAAAAAGTTGTGTAAAAGCTGGATATTAATGGTGCCCGTTAATACAACTCTACATTTATTGCAATAAGGAAGTAAGAGAAAACAACATATTCTAAAACAAAACAAGATAATGAGGAAAGATTACATAGAGAGCACGCATACGCACGAAATATTAATGGATCGATCAAGAAGAGTGCAATGTTGGTACAAGATAAAGAGGATTTTTCTTAAATGCTGTGATAGCATTAACTTCAGTCATGTCCAAATCTTCTCCCTGTGCAATAATGGTAGGCAACCTCCAATCAAACCAACATAAAAGGTTAGCAAGCACATATTCCAAAGAAGCAACAGCAAATATCAATCCTGGGCACCTCCTTCTCCCACCTCCAAATGGGAGAAATTGGAAATTTTGACCCATGAAATCATCTGGGTTGTCTTTAAACCTCTCTGGGAAAAATTCTTCTGGCCTATCCCATAGTTTAGGGTCCCTTTGGATTGCCCATATGTTGACAAACACTCTTGTTTTCGGTGGAATATCATAACCTCCAAATTGTAAACTTGCCGATGTTTCTCGAGGTACCAAAATAGGTACTGGCGGATGTAGTCTTAGACCTTCTTTGAGGATACATTTCAAGTAATCCATTTGATTGATATCATTTAAATCTATCTTTGACTTACTGCCCACCACTCTTCTTACCTCTTCTTGGGCTCTTTTCATAATACTTGGATTTTTCATGAGCTCAGCCATTACCCATTCCAAAGTTGTTGAAGTTGTTTCGCTTCCTCCCGCAAACATGTCCTGAAATTATGAAAAGAATAAGACTTTAGGTATGTTTTCCATGGTCTTAGATTATTTCATCTAAAATGAAACTATTTTATGGTTTAGATTAAATACTACAAATTTAAATATGTATAATATTATCAATTTTATAAAATAAACTTTTAAGATACTAGAAGTGTGTTTAAGTAAGAGAGTGAGAGAGTGAGAGAAAGATACCAGTAGGATTGCTTTTTGGTTGTCATGAGTAAGCTCAAAGTCAAGCATGCCATTCTTTTGCAGATGGAGGAGAATATCCACAAAATCTTTGTTTTTCGGATGTTCATCATCACTTTTCATTGTCTTGTGTTCTTCAACCACTTGATTTAGAAAAGCATCTAGTTCTCCAAAAGTGGATTTTAGACTAGCTATTTTTCCGGTAAGAATATCAATCCAACCTAGAGAAGGGAAAAAATCCCTCCAAAAAAGGGTTGTAAGTAGCACCGCTAACTTTCTTGGTAGTTCTGCAAACCTACCCTTACCATCCTCTTCTTCAAACTTTTTTCCAAATGCACATCTAGTAACGATGTTCTTTGAGGTTTCAATCAAGAACTCACTTAGATTAATAGAAACACCTTTCAGGCATGAGTTACGTACTTTATTGATCAATATAGAAACTTCTTCTTCCCTTGTATTCTGGAACGATTGCACTCTTTTGAGGGTCAAAAGTTCAAGGACACAAATTTTCCTTACTTGCCTCCAATACTCACCATAGGGTGCGAACACTAGGTCTGTGCATCCATAAAGTAAGAAATTGGTAGCTGTGGTTTTTGACCGGTTTGAGAAAACTATGTCATGTGTTGTCATCATTTCTCTTGCCATATCTGCAGATGATACCACAAGGGTTGGTGCATGACCGAAGTAGAAGAACATTACAGGGCCATACTTCTTAGAGAGGGCTTGAAGAGAACGGTGTGGAAGTGAGCCAAGCTTGTGAAGGTTGCCAATGATTGGTATCTTTGGTGGGGATGGAGGTAAATTGGGTTTTCCACTACTTCTAATGCATTTGAAAACATATAGAAATGAGAGAAGGGAAAGAAGAGGGAGGAGGGGAATGAAGGCTATTTTGTGTAGCTCTTGCCATGATTGTTGTAGTAACGGTAGAACAGCCATTTTCTCTTTTTATGTTTTTACAACAATGCAAACTAACAACCCAATCACAAGATATATATGGAAACCTTGAGAGAGGTTAATTGTGGAGTTAATACAATATATAAGGATACTTTTAAGTATGATTCAATGATTGTAGGTCAAATTATATTATATCATTCACTCAATTTTATCATGTTTATCTAGTGGGAGACTACACTCAATCTTATATACAAAAATCTTGCTAGACTTTCATTAATTTCTTGCAAGATTAGAAGTAGTGGGATAGGCTTTTTCATATTTTTAATTGATTAAAGTACTTGATAATTCAACTAGAGGACACCATTATGATTTGGGAAGGTGAGGAGGTTTTTTTAAGTAAAAAGATTCCCTCGTGGGAGCCATTTAATTAGATGTTGAGTACAAAACTTGACTTGCAGAACTTTTTGTCATGTCGTGTTTCTTCCTCAAAGTTTATGCTGAATTTTATGGCATTTAATTATCGTATTAGACCTGCTCCCTAAGCTTGCATAGTGAATAATTGTATTCCATTATCTTCCATTAATTATTAGCAATTGCCCAATTATTGAAAGAGTTGATACACCATGGAACATGTTGTATAGGGAAAATTATTGTGTAGTTTTAGAGTTTTATAAATGTGTATTTTTTTCTCTTTCATGAATGACAGATCCTATTAATTATATGGCGTAAATGCACTTTTAGTTCCTACATTTTGATTTTTTTCCATTTTAGTCCCTACATTTTAATTTTACCACTTTTAATCCTTAAATCAATTATCGCATTTCATTTTAGTCATTTCCGTTAGCCCACCAACGGAAATTGCTTAGGTGGCAAATTGATGCTGACGTGGCCAATTAAAAAATAATAAAAAATTTTAATTAGCATTAAAAAAAATCCATGTCAGCTTTTAAATATAAAAAAATTTATTAATCAATTTTAACTAAATAAAAAATTAAAAAACAATAAAATCCATCAATTCAGATCTAATGTATTCTGAAGAAGAACACATAAGAACATAATCACATATTTAAACATCAGCATAAGAACACAATGCACAAACCCAGAACTAAACACAAAAAACACAAACTCAATTTTAACCATTAACACGTGATCACAAAAACAAAGAACACAATAAACCCAAATATTGCAATAGAACCTGTGGGTGAGAGAGCCCAATGCCATATGTTGGGCCTGTGGCCCAATTTGAATAAAACTTCCTATCCGAAGAGGTTAAAAGGATCAATGCCTTGCCATCCTGGCGAAAATGCAACCAAGGAAGGATTAGTATTGCGTCCGAAGACAACCTGGCATGTCCGAAGAGGTTCCGCTCATCAGACCTCCAAAGAACTTGATCAAGTAGAAGATTCCTCAATGGGGAGTTAGCGCTAGGCATTCCTAAGCGCGGAGATATCCTGAAATATCTTACAAATAAAGCTGCCATCACCGCATTTAATGCACTGCAGCAACTTTTCTAGCCGCATTTATGTGGAGAAGACACCTGAACAGTGAAACCTCAGCCACTACCACTCACTGCAGATTAAAGCAAACTTCTGATGTGACTAATACTCAAGTGGACGCTTAGATGAAGGACAAGTATGCGGTGAAGATAAGGGAAAAAGGTGTATATATATAAAGGAAACAGGTCTCACATGGGGGGAGGGAGAATATATTTACTAAGTTGATAAATGCAAGACCTTTTCGGATCAAAGATATTTTTATTGAATACTAGCCTGAATGTCTTTTGCCCTGTTTCGCTTGCATGAACCATTGCTAAATCCATATCCAGCCCAGCTGTTTAATCCATTCTCTACAAATTCATTGTTGGGGATTTGTTGGGCTCATAATACGGGAAGTTATTGCCTAGTCCATCAAATTTCAACCCTACAGAACCCAAATCTAAAAACTCCAAAAAGAGCTCGATAGAAAACCCAGCACCTTATCGATTGAACCCAGATCTAAAGCCACCACAAAAGTAGTTTCTCGATCTCTCTACCTGTCATCACACTCTGAAACTGTGACTAAAGCCTAGCTCTCTTTTAAACCCAAGCCATGTCTCACCGAGTCTCTCTACTCTTCAACCACAAAAACCACTCTCCAATCAACAAGCTAAAAGCGTCTAAACGGTGCGTGAACCATAAAAGGTGGATGTAGAGGTGAAAGGTCTCATGGATCTGCCAAGAACCGAGACAATGGTGGCGCGTGAACTGTGCATAACTTAGGGTAAGAGCTTGATTTATATGTTTGTGTGCTTAGTGTTGTGAGGCTTTGTAAAACATGTAAGTATGTGTGTGTGAAGCAGAGAATCACAGAATGTATGTGTGTATGTGAGACAAAGAGATGCTATCAGAGGAAAGAAACAGAGAAAAAGGAGAGGGTTTCGGGTTAGAGTTGAACCTAGATCTAAAGCCTTCGAACCTAGAGCTGCCTAGATTTGCTTCGAGTTGGCTTCAATTCGAACTCAAATCTAACGATTTTGAACCCAAATTTGGTTTGAGTTGGCTTCGATTTGGTTCATAATGAAAATGCCCAAATTTCTTTCCGATTTGTGTTTGTTATTGTGTTCTATTGAGTTTTTTGGAGTTTTTAGATTTGGGTTCTAATGGAGTATTTGGGTTTATTTGCTATGGGTTAGCTGGGAGATTTATGTATGTTATTTTGTTTCTTTGTGTTTGTGGTCATGTGTTAATGATTAAATTTAAGTTTGTGATTTTTGTGTTTGGTTCTGGGTTTGGGTTTGGGTTTGTGCTTTATGTTCTTGGGTTGATGTGTAAATATGTGATTGTGTTCTTGTTCAAAATACAGTAGATCTGAATGGATGGATTTTATTGTTTTTAATTTTGTTTTTTAATTTTTAATTTAGTTAAAATTGATTAATAAATTTTTTTATATTTAAAAGCTGACATGGATTTTTTTTAATGCTAATTAAAATTTTTTATTATTTTTTAATTGGCCACGTCAGCATCAGTTTGCCACCTAAGCAATTTCCGTTGATGGGCTAACGGAAAGGACTAAAATGGAACGCGATAATTAATTTAGGGACTAAAAGTGGTAAAATTAAAATGTAAGGACTAAAATGGAAAAAAGTTAAAATGTAGGGACTAAAAGTGCATTTATGCCTAATTATATTCATGGTGGGACTCATTATTCACGTGAGAGGAGGAAGTATGCATTTATGGTATTTTGAGAGTATATATATATATATATATATATTTCCTTTTTATTATTTCCCTTTTGCTTTTGTGATTTAGGTTTTACTGTGAGAACGGCTCCAAATATTTTTTTTTTCTTTATCATCATTGACAGCATGAAAGCAAAAAGAGAAAGAAGGATATAAACCAAAAGAGTAAAAAAATGAAAATATAAAAGAGTCACGTTTATTAAAACAGTCATTTTTATTAAAAAAAAGAGTCACGTTTATTAAAATAAATAATAAAAAAAACTGTAGTGTGCGTATTTTTTTTATTAAAAAAGAAGAGTCACGTTTAAAAAAAAACTAAAATATAAGCATTTATTTTTTCTTTAAGAACAAATAAACGAAAAAACTAATCTAAGTTAAAGAGCAAAGCCGAATATAGAAGAGTAACGTTTAAAAAAGAACTGTAGCGTGCGTAATTTTAAAATATTAAATAAAAAAAAAAACAGAAAAATAAGAAGAGACACGTTTTTTTTTTTTTTTTTTAACTAAAATATATGCATTTTTTTTATGATAGTTCCAAAAGTTGTAAACTAACAGTTTTTAGCGATTATTTGTATTTTCAAAAGGGAAAAAAAAAAACGATCTAATTTAAGAACAAAGCCAAATATAGAAGAGTCATTTTTATAAAAAAAAAAAAAAAAAAAAAAGAATTGTAGTGTTCGTAATTAAAAAAGAAAAGAAAAAAGAAGAAGAGAAACATTTAAAAATAATGTATATGCATTTATTTCTTTTAAAAAAAGAGAAAGAAATAAAGATCAATGAAGATGATTTGAACTCCCTCAAAAACAAAAAACAAAAAAAAAAAAAAAAAAAAAAAAAAAAAAGATGATTTGAACTTGAAGCGTGAGGGGCGTGAGTTTTTTGTTTTTAAATAAGAGGAGTCACATTTATGAACTCTTCCAAAAAAAAAAAAAAAAAAAGAATTAATAAAACATACACATTTTGGTTCCTTTTGTTTATTCTAGACTTATTGTTTATTTGGTTCCTTTTGTTTTCCATTTTCGCAGGCCGTTCAGGCTGCCTTCATGGTGGAAGAGTGGGTTGACCATTCTTTGGACATGGCTAGGAAGGCTGAGAAGGCTCACAAAAATGTCGAGAAGGCTAGGGTCGAGGCAGAGAGGAAGCTGAAGGAGACCCTTTCTCAACTATCAGAAGCGGAGAAAGCCTTTTGCAACGCTGAGTCCGCTCTGAAAAGCTACAAGAGCCAGGCCTCTGCTGCCTTGGAAGCTTAGAAGAGAGCCGAGAGCACACTGGCACTTACTGTTGTAGAGTTGAAACAGGCAAAATAGCAGTTAGAGGCCAAGGAAGCGAAGAAGGCGCAGGCTGAGCAAGCAACCTATGATGCGGGCATGAACAAGACTGCTGCGATTCTCACTACCCAGCTTCACGACGTTGCTTATGCTTTTAGCCAAGAGGTGTGGGGGGAAGCTTTGAACGCTGCAGGAGTTGGCCCTAAATCAGAGTTACGTGCTCCTGATCAAGTGTATTACCCCCCGGCTCTGCGCCTGGCACCTGCAGTCTCTAATCCTCCAGCAAATCTGAGTTCTGCTCCTCCTAAGTCTGTCGAGCTCTAGGATCCTTTTCCATCTCCCGCTTCATTCAAAGAGCTCCCGCTTCAAGATGTTATAGCTAGTGGACCTGGAGGCTGAGAAAGGGGTACCTAAGGGGGTGCCTAAAAAGAAGAAAGACAAGAAAGAGCAGAAGTAGAAAAATGCCAAAGACAAAGAGCCCAGTGCTTTTTTTTTTTTTTTTTGCAATGGGGTAGCGTATATGTAGCGCCCAATCCTCTCGCTTTTTATAATTAGATTTTTTTAATGAACACTTTAAAAGTTTTGAGGGCATTCGTCTTTATTCATGCTGCATCTGTCTTATTCATGCTTATAGAACTTCTTCCCCCCCCCCCCCCCCCTTTTTTTTCAAGAATTATTTCCAAGTTACACCAAAAACTAAATACTTGACTATGTTACACAATGGTTTCTTCTAAATATGCTTCCACCTCCCTTTCCCCAGCTTCCAAAAAGTGCCCCTCAATTATCCCTTACCTCTTCCTTATATAGCCCTTCCCCATTTCATCCACTTCGTCCATCTCTTTTTGACTTTCATCCCTTTTTAACACTTGGTACCTTCTCCCTCCTTGAGACAGGTGGTAGCGGTAGCTGATGTAGCTGTAGCCGGCACTGTTCAGGTCACTTCCTCATTTAATGCGTCTGACAAAGATGGTGTTCATCATTTAATATAGATGTGATAGGCAGATACCGCCCAACGGCTTCCTGTCTGCCACTGGCTTCTACCTCCTTCGGTCATGCGACTCTTCCCTTAGCACATTGTGTGGCGCTTTAATGGACCTGACTTACTCCTCGGGCGTCACTTTTCCTCGGGCCCCTTATAGCGTTGCGCTCAACTCAATACCTTGGCCTTTCCTATTTCTCTTCGGGCTTCAGCCCAGTATTTCGACCTTTCGACTTCCTCCCCAGTCCTCGGGTACCCACAATATATATATATATATATTAATAATAAATTTATCATCATTTCTTTTTGAATTGTGCCAAGTAGTTCATAAGGATTAAAAGATCAACAAACTATGAGCTCGTTTATAGAATGGTTTCACTTGTAGGTTAAAGGTTTTCAAGCAACATTATCTTTTATTTCTATTCTAAGGTTGTTTCTTGCCTCTTAGTGTGTGTGTGAGACTCTCATTTTTTTTTTTTTTTTATCACTATATTTCATGTTAGGTTTTTTTCCCTTCAAAATTTTGATGTGAATCTTAGCAGATCTGAAGCATAAATATGTTTTCTTTATTCATCATTATTTCTTTTTCAATTGTGCCAAGTGGGTTAGTAAGGATTAAGAAATCACAAATTACTTAAACTTGTTTATAGAGTGGTTACACTTGTACTTTGTCTACTTTAACTTCTTGTTTTCTACTTCAACTACAATACAAAATTTTCTAGTTATTAATATTGTCAAAACTAGGATTCTTGACAAAAATGAAGATTATTTTGTAAAGGAAAAAAATCAATTATAAATTATTTTTGGGATTTAAAAAAATAGTAATCTATTTAAAATGTATTGAGAAACAATTATTTTATTTTATTTTTTAAAATATTTGTTTAACACATAATGGATACTAATTTAATATTTCACTGTACATTTAGTTTTAAATCTCTGGGTGTGTGTGTGTGTATATATATATATATATATATATATGAAGGGTAGTTGGGGATTTTAGTTTTTCATTAAAGGGTAATTTTATGACTTTTCAGATTGAATATAAGGGTATTCTTGTCATTTGCGTGGGTTGTTAGGGTCTTTTTGTCATTTTGCCAAGAAAAGGGAGGCTAATGTGTGAAACATGCCCTCAACTAGTGGGAAATTTATTCCAATAAATAAATAATAATAATAATAATAATAACAAATTTCCCTTTAAGAAAGTTAGGTCAAATCTATTATTTTCATACACATATATCAACTTCAATACTTTATCAACATTGAAATTTAATGTAGTGAGGATAGAGACTCACTATATGTAAAGATGAGACTATCCTCTTTTAAAACTTTAGTTAATTTAGTGAGATTGATACACGCTTATTTCGACCAAGTTTAGATAAATTTTTACTGAAATATTAAATTAGTGAGATTAATATGAATGCTCTTATGAATGGAACTTTAAAACATCAACTCTTTGAACATGGAACTTCAATTAATTTGTTCTTAATCAATTCGATAGAATTTGGACCAATAGGTTTATTTAAAATTTTGAGCAACATCATGGGGTTAATTGCTCACTTTTAAACTCAAGCAGATCTCAATTCTCAACATTTAGTTGATAGCTTATTTAAAGGTGGATAATTACAATTATTTTGAATTATTGGTAAGAAGATTGAAAAAATAGACTTTGTTGTCTTGTATGGCTAATTGATTGATGGCATCTTTCCATATTTGAACATAATAATAATAATAATAATAATAATAATAATAATAATAATAATAATAATAGGTGAAGTTGAGAGAAACTCAAATTAAAATTCCAAATCAGAGTTTCAATTTTGCGCCATGTGTCCTAAATTATTTATTCTTAAAGAGTTTTATTTCTTAATTTTAGAATCAAATGTGGGACTACATCATAAATATTCATCCAAGTGAGTTATTAAGTACAAAAACCAAAGAGTCTGGAATAAATGAAACGTAAAAAATAAAAAAAAATAAAAAAAGTATTTCACAATAATTTAAAAAATTATATATGGACAATTTACATTTTATAACTAATAATATCCTTACAAAATTTTTTAAAGAATTAACAAAATATAAAAATGACTATCAATGCTATTTAAATTATATATATATATATATAAGAATTATATTATGCATTTTATTGTATATCTTTAAGTGTATCTATGCATATGCATGGGGTTACAAGCTAGTTTTGCATAATTAATGACAACCACTTTGGCAATATATATGTTAAAATAAAGTTGAAAGCGAGATTCACATGGCTCCGTTAAAGTCTATCTAAATTGCAATCATGCTCGTAATGAAATTTCTTCATCTCATATATATATTGTAAAAGCTAATGCTCAAATACTGAAATTGATTGTGAAAATTATTATACACTTGAAAAAGATATCCAAAATAAGAGTAACCTAGAAAATTAACTCAAAATAAAGATAGACCAAAAAAAAAAAAAAACCCAAGAATTTATGTGATTCGCTAAATTTGGTGTAGAGGTGCTTCTACAAAAGCCTAATCTCAAATACACCAAATAGCTCACTTTGACAAATACAAAGATTAGAGCTAGACTTTACCTAAAACAAAGAAATTTTCTCTACCCTACATAGCACCCTAAAAGAGATTTATTGTTGGGAAATTTTCTCATGAACAATGAAATGAGCAAGAAAATGAATGAAGAACAAGGCATAGAGGGACGGATGATTGCTGCCCTTAGACAATATTTGTACCATTCACAACTTGCTAAGAGTTTATTGGAAACTTGTCCCTAAGATACAACTAAGCCAAGAATTTTATAATTACCAATCTTGGAAAAAAAATTATTATTTAAATTTTGAGAAAATGGTGAAAAATTCTCTCTTAAAATAAATATGAATTACTATTTATAGACAATGAGGTTTGGACCTATAACAGGAACTTTAAAGATACATCTTAGTATATATATATATATATATAACAAAAGCCTCTGAAACTCTCACAATTTTCCACATCAGCATAATATTTAAATAAAATTATCATTTTATTTAAATAAAATTATTTTTGTTTAATCCAAATTTAATGAGGAGTGAAACTTTATCTCTCTAACAAGTTCAACTTAAACTCAAATTCATCATTATTATTTTTTTTAAACAAAATTATTTTTGTTTAATCCAAATTTAACAAGGAGTGAAACTCTATCTTTCTAATAAGTCCAACTTAGACTCAAACTCAAACGTTAATATATATATATATATATATATAAACCGAAGCAAAAATCAGCATTTACCTGGTGCAATCATTATGTAGTTCAATATATAGTTTTTAAGATGCTTTTTTCATAAAAGTTTACCATATGGGCTGCACCGTTATATTTTATAACGTGATGTCTAATAAGTGGTTGTTTTAGATGACGTGAAGTCTACAGGAATGAAAATGGTAAAAAAAAAAAAAATGCAAGCAATCTAATTCAACTTTCTTCTTTGATTAATAAATTTTATGTCGAATTTTTTTATGTTGTTATTATTAATAAAATTTCAATTCAACATATGTGGATATTTGTTTATATCTAAGGTTTTCTTTTTATCTTATTCTTTATTATGTTTAGAATTGATTTTCTTTTGAATGTTTGGGTTAATTTCCATATTTATATTGACATTATTTTCGTGGGTTTTTTTTTTTGGGTTGAAATTTATACTAATTTTTTCCTTATTGTACATGAGAGATAAAACATCTCTATTTTTTTAAAGAAAAATCAAAGCTGTAACCTATATCTTCTAGCCTAGAGAACGATAAATTTTTATTTGGTATGTTATATATAGATTTGTTGAATTTGGTTTGGTTTTGAAGTAGAATTTGGGGATTCTATAAATTTTGAAGTTTAATCTTAATTCTTCACCTTAAATGCTTTTAATTTAGGTTGATGTAATTTTTTGTTTTCCTATTAAAAGTTATGATTTTTGGTTGATTAATTATTTGTTTGGATTTAACATAAAAGATAATGGAATTAGGTATTATAATTTTGATATTGTTCTATGTTTTGAATTGTCTATATTGTTATTACTATGAGAAAGTTATATTGCTACTCAAATTTGAAACTTGGTATGTCTTCCTCATATCATGGTCTTTGTTTATATATTTGCAGTTTATATTAGTTTTGAGTGTATATGTGTATATATAACTATTGGGAGTTTTGTTTTATTAATTTAAAAATTGTAAATTACTTGTAGGTTTCAATAACAATGCACTTGCAACTCAATAACATTTAATGTTAGATAACACTTCCAAACTATGGAAAAGTATAGAACTTAAATATTTCTTCATTTAAAAAAAAAAAAAAAATACTGTCTAGCAAAATGTCTATTTACTCATTGTTGGATTTTTTTTTCAAAGTCAAAAACTTTTCCGTGCATCGCATGAGTTAGCAACTAGTTTGTTTTAACCACTAAAACACGGGTTCACAAAATTTTACTTGCCATTTGAAACACTTCAAACCCGTTATCTGAAAATTCTGTAAAAACCATTTGGTCAAGATCACACACATTGACCAATCAGCCTACCAAGGAGACAAGAATCGAGAAAACATAAAGGCTAGGAATCGATCCACTTAGGATTTTACCGATTCGAGACCTTTCCTCTATGGCTCTCCTAAGTCTTAAGGATTCACACATGATCTTTAATTTTAATTTTAATTTTTTTTTTTATAAACGTTTTAATTTAAAATTCGCTTAACTTTCCAACATTATATATTACAACATACTTTGTATATAAGATATAACTATATATGCAACATTTTTCTCTAACAAAACCAACAAACCAAGTCAAATCCAAAACTGTGACAACCACACAAGAGAGAATAATAAACAAACCCCCAAATGCAAATTGTCAAAGAGATCAAAACACCAAAAGCAGCTACAAAACACCAAGCCGCTGCACCTTACAAAAGTTGCCACCCTATACTTATTGCGGCAGGCCTCTCAATTTGTCAAATTCGGCCTCTCCAAGTAACGTAAGAGTACTTATATTCCTGCAAGAATACATACTCGCTGAAACATATAAAGTGCCGCAATTAAAGAGTTTTGATTTGAGATCCGATATATATTAACATGATTCTAGCTAATGATCGTTCTTTACTATCAGATCAAAAGATTAATCACTTTCACTTTGGTATATTTGGGGTTTGATCCTATATACCTTATTTCAAGGTCATGATATTTTTTTCAATAGAACTTATTAAGTTATTATTAGAACCTATATTCCTCTATCATTAGGTGGTTAAGAGAGAGAAATCATGCTCATTATAAAATTTCTTGTCCTTCTCCTTCAAAAGACAGTTAAGACCTAAGAGAGATATACTAATAATTGAGTTTTATTTTTTCTTCTAATTAAGCCGTGTTTAGATTTGCATGAGCAAAATCTGAATTTTCAGCTTGCTAAACAGGATGCAATTTAAACTAATTTTGAAAGGCTAATTTGTTGATTTTTGAAGTGTCCAAGTCTAGCCCCCATCTATTGTGCTTCTCCCACTCTATGATGGCATCCATTTAATTTAAATTCTTCCTCTCAATGATCTCAAAAAAATAAAAATAAAAAACTCTTCCTCTCAATGATGGGGAAATGGAGGGATTTTTTTTTAATGGGAAGACATGCCATAAAGAGTTTAGTGAAGAATAGGAAAAAGAGATGGCCAGGAACATCTTTAACATTGAGCTATATGTTACATTCAACCCATTAAAAGAAATTTATAATAGGTTAAATCCTCACTACAAGAAAATGTATATTTAGTGACGAAAATTTTCGTCACTAAAAATCTAGTTTTTCGTCACTAAGAACCTTTAGTGATGAAATTGGACTTTTAGTGACGAAATTCGTTTCGTCGCTGTAGCCTCGTCGCTAAAAGTCCTGGCGACTTTTAGCGATGAAAAATTTCGTCACTAAAAGTCCAATTTGGTAATAATAAAAAAAAACTTTTAGCGACGAAAACGTTTCGTCGCTAAATGTTTTCCTCGCTAAAAACAGTATTTAGTGACAAAAATATTTCGTCACTAAAACCATTTCAGTTTATTAAATCATATTTAGTGACGAAAAATTTCGTCACTAAAACTATTTTCGTGTACATATAGTGACGAAAATATTCGTCACTAAAACTATTTTTAAGAAAATCTATGCACATATAGTGACTAAAATGTTCGTCACTAAAACCATTTCTTACAAAATTTCACTGTATTTAGTGACGAAATATTTCGTCACTAAAACAATTTTTTGTTGCCATATTTGTGACGAAAAAATTCGTCACTAAAACATATTTTCTGTTTTTATTATTTTCATGATGTTGATATTAACCTGTAACATATCATTACATTATTCAAACTTCACATTTGATTAACACATTTGTTTCAACAACACATTTATAAAAAATCGATCCATACATTCCACAAGTTAAAATTAAAACAAGTATCAAATTCAAACTCCTTCCATACAATAATTGTTTGCAACACATACAATAACTTAAAATGTTTTATAACAATACAAGAAATGTAGCATAATATAATTAGAACCCCCTAAAGCCAAAAGATGTCCTCATATGTCTTCAAATAATGCCAAAAGTAATCCTCTAAAGCCACCAATAAGAAATCTGCACAAATATAAAAATACTATTACATTAAAATCGTAAAGTAAAAACATTAACTATGTTATAAAAAAATTTCTAACAATTAGTTTCAAATGATACATAAAAAATGAAGTGTTACCTAAAAGCCACCAATAAGAAATCTGCACAAATATAAAAATAATACTTCGTTAAAATCGTAAAGTAAAAACATTAACTATGTTATAAGAAACATTTCTAACAATGCATTAAGAGTAAACATACCAATAAATTAAAATCACAACTCCTAATGTATAAGTTGCAGAAAACAAATAAAGTACTAACCAAAAAGTGGTTTAACTTAAAGTTGAACCACCCCAAAATCATCACCAAGTGTACCATTTTTAGCAGCACCTGCATGTTTCTTTGAAGTAGGCTCCTGAGATGAGAGAAATTGACATCTTAATCAAGCGTTGTTGTAGATGTTGCATGATAAGACAAAATAAAAATAAATATTGTCAAAGGAACTACTCACATCATCAGAATCATAACTGGACTCAACATCTGAAGAACCATCACTGGACTTCTCCACAGGAGGCTTCTTCTTCTTGTTTTTTTTGACCTGATAAGCACAAATTGCAAATTTAGTAACTAAGGGTGCTATCAATAAAACCCAGCCCAAAAATAAATAAATAAATGATGTTCAATAATTAATACGTGTTTACAAAAGTAGACACAAATCAACATAAGACAAACAGAACATAAATCCAAACATTGCATGAAATAAGCACAAAATTTGTTAATAATGTCATATCATACTGTAATCACTTCAGACCGTTCATGGAAATAAACAATTAACAATAACTGAAACATAAAATTTACATAGTTGACCTCTTCCTCAGACTCAGATGAAGAATCATCTGGTTTCCACTTTCTTCTTCTTTTGTGTCTTCACTTCAACCTTCTGCTTCACAACAGCCTGCTCTACACCCTCATCCCCCTTTTGCTTTTTTGCAACTTGCTTCTCTAGCTATTGTTCAACTTCCCTATTGTCTTCAAGAAGATCAAAAACCCAGAATTTCAAAACCTCAGTAGAAGACACCACAAAAAACCAAGTGCAAAATAATAAAGACTCCCATGGACATAAGCATGTGGGTGTACAATTTCTACATAATCACTTTTTTATTTCTTTAATTGTTTAAAAGTTAGTTAGTTAATAACTAGTCCAAGTTTTATTTGATTCAACTTTTAAATCAATTTGACGTATATAATAGGCTAGTTTACACGCCTTGTTTCAGTTGTTTGATGATCGAGCTGACTAATCATGTGGTTTTCTAGTCATCTTGTTTGTTTTCATGTTTATTTTGTATATTAAATCTCTCATATTCCTAAATGCACACTATCCTTATTTTTTTGGATCTACTATCAGGTGTCTTACCCATTGTCATCTAACTTTTATTCATGTTTAACTACAATTACAAGATGAATGCTACTTTAGTAAAATAAGGACAACTCATGCATAATGTATTTTAACATCTAAGTTTATAAGCTACTTAGATAAAGTTTTATCTCATTCATGAATGCACAAATCTATATTAATACTTAAACACTCCCAATATTAGTTTAAGCCACCTTATAACACCATGCAAGCCACCCGCTCGCTCCAACACAACAACCCACCACAAAACCAATTTCCAACATCACAAGTATAAAGTTTTACAAATATTTAAATCAAATAAAATAATATTCATTACATCTAATCAAAAATACTCATTCACATTTGCAAGAAATAAAAAACACTCCCAATATGTATTTAAGCCATCTTATAACACCATGCAAGCCACCCGCTTGCTCCAACACAACAACCCACCACAAACCAACATCACAAGTATAAAATTTTATAAGTTTTTCACTATAATTTACTTACTTTGCTCAAGCTAAGCTTTCAACTTTCTAAAAAAATTCAAAGTTAACTTGTGTTCTTCACCTTGTTCCTCATAATTTCTTCAGCCACAAAAGAGAGAGAGCTGGAGATAAAAGAAAGATAACTTTTAGTTAGCTTTAGCCCACATACAAAAGAAAAAAAAAAAGACTCAAGAAAAAAAGTGTCCATGCTTCTTAGAAGCCAAATCCCCAACAGATGATGACTAGGTTGTTTCTCTAAGACTGCCAAAGATTAATAAGTAATGTTGGAGTTGTACAAATGTTAACCATCTCCATCCATGTTTTTAGACCCTACATGGTATCCCCCAGCACAATGTTCATATAATTAGGAAATGTAGGAACTAAGATCTCAAAGCTATAACATTAATAACATAGTCATTGCATAGTAATTTTTGCATTGCCAATCTAATTTTTAAGGGATAAATTTCTTATTAGACTTCCAACTAAAAATTAACAAGTAAATAGATAGATGCAACTTCCAAACCCTCTGCTTGTTTCCCAACAAATCCATTGAATGCTTCACAAATCACACTCTCTGCTTCACAAAATTAAATATCACCCAAAACCCACTAAAACCAAAACTTTCAATAGCTCTCCATTGGTGGAGGTGGTTGCTTCCACCTCTCTCAGGTTTAGATGATAACAATACATTATAATAACAAAAAATGAATTACCACTTTTTCTTTTCTCATACTTTCTCAGCAACCAAACACAATACAATTTAACAAAAAAAAGGTGTCATTATCATGGTAATATTATCAAACAAAACAGAAACAAAAATGAAAAAGCAAAAATTACTTGAAGCGTTGCCGGAAACTCAAGTATTGTCGGAAGCGTCACGAACTGAAGCGTTGGTGAGCTGAATCGGAGACCTGAAGCGTCGTCAACGGCGAGCTGAAGTGTCGCTGTTGAGCTCAATAGCCACGCTTCAGTTCGCCATTAAGCTCAACGGCGAGCTGAGGCGTCGCCGTTGAGCTCAACGACCACGCTTCAGCGTCACCGATGAGCTCAACGGCGAACTGAAGCTTGGCCGTTGAGCTCATCGGCGAGCTGAGGCGTCGCCGTTGAGCTCAATAACGATGCTTCAGTTCGCCGTTGAGCTCAACGGCGACGGTGGAAGCTGAATCGGCGTCGGTTGAGCGAATCGGCATCGGTTGAGCTCTGAGTGTTTCTCTTTTTTTTTTTTTTTTCTTTGGGTTTCAGAGTGTTTTTTGAGTGGGTGAGCAAATTTTTGTTCTGTTGAGTGGGTGAGCAATTTTTTGGGTTGGAGTATTTATATTGATTTTTAGCGACGAAAAAATTTCGTCGCTAAAGACCACTTTTAGTGACGAAACTGAAATTCATCACTAGAAGTGGGAAATAGCGACGAAATATCAGTTTCGTCACTAAAAGTGGTCTTTAGCGACGAAATTTTTTCGTCGCTATTGCCCACTTTTAGTGACGAATTTTTGTTTCGTCACAAGAGGACCCAGAATTTTTACACTTTTAGTGACGAATTTTATTTTCGTCACTAAAGAGACCATTTTTTGTTCAGATTTTTAGCGACAAAATTCAACTTTCGTCACTATAGCATACTTTTAGTGACGAATTATGATTTCGTCACTAAAAACATTTAAGTGCAAATCCATTGTTATTTTTAGTGACAAATAGTTTTCGTCACTAATTCTTCCTTATAGCGACGAAATGATTTTCGTCACTAATACTATCACAGCAATACCTACAGTGACAAAATACTTCGTCACTAAAAATTTCAACTTTTAGTGACGAAATATTTCGTCACTATAGCTTAATTAAACTTGCGCCAAAATTTCCCTCCACTGGCGCCTATTTTTTTTTATAACATTTAGCGACGAAATTTATTTTTCGTCGCTAAAGGTTATAATTTTTTTCACTTTTAGTGACGAAATTTATATTTCGTCACTAAAGCTGTATTTTTAGCGACGAAAAATATTTCCTCACTAATTTTCGTCGCTAAAAATACATTTTGTTGTAGTGCCTAGACAAAACCTAGGTTACAACAATACTTGCATTACAAATAGTATTATTATTACTACTTTGTTTTCACTCTAAGATTAGATACAATGAACTCCAACTAGGGTTTTATAAGAAACATGGACCTTCATAAACCATAATTGTGATATTATGTTAGAAAATGACAAGACATATTTTTGATAATGTCATAAAATGAGTGTGAAATATAACAAAGAAAAAAAAAATTGACATAGAGTGAGAATAAGGAATTAACTAGCCTTTATGTTTTTTCTTTTTTGAGGAACAGGAATTAACTAGCCTTAGAAGGCTTAGATTGACAACAAAAATCTCTTCATGGTTACATTTTTATTGTTAAGTTTTATATTTTAAATTAATTAAAAGATATTTGTGTTATCTATAGTGTGTGTTTCTCAAAAATAAGAAATTAAAATTAAAATTCTATACCAACCTAAGGTTACAATATTTATACCATAGGGTTTTTTTTTTTTTTTTTTTGGAGAATATACCACAGGTTAAATTATCATTACTTTGCTAATTAATAATCCCAAAAATATTAGACCTTAATATCTTTAATGATAGTGTCGAGTTTGTGATTGCTATTTGTCTTAATTATAGCAAAATAGTAGTGAATTTTTATTGAATCTTTATATATTATTTTGTGGCTAACTTGATCACATCTACTAAGTTTTAGACCCCTGAAAAATACAAATGTTTAACCTAATTTATTAGTCAAGTTGTTACTTAGGTTAATTATTCAGATCTAGGTTAAATAATCATCATATGTAACAAACACAGCGGAAAAGTAAATAACACAAGATATGATGACCTAAGAAAACTAATGAAACAACCCGTTTCAAGGTAAAAAACCTAGGGGGAACTATCACAAGTGAATAGTCCAATATATCAAGTTGAGATTTACAATCAAGAATACCAATTTGTAGTAAATTGAACATAGTTACCAAACTGGGCTCTGAACTCCATAGACTTCTTTGATCTGGATCTTTTCTCACATAAACCACTGGCCTGTTCATGCCTTGATTTTCAATACAATTGATAGCTGAAGGCTTGGCTACAACTTTACTCCACCAGTACTAGTAATATAGATTTGATCTCCGGTAGGTGCTTGTAGAGTTAGAAGGTACAGAACCTCACAGATCTCACAAGAGTAACTCTTAACGCTTGAAAAATGTGTATTAAGGTTTTCCTTTTATACTTAGAAGTGTTAGACTCAAACCCTAAATATTTTCGTGGGCTGTAGGGCCTGATTTAAAAATCTGTAAAAATGCAATTTGATTGTGTTAGGGTTATATTTTCTATGTAATTGGGTAATCCTTCGACAAAACACACTTTACTTGTAATTTGGATAGATCTAAGTTGGGTTTAATACATATCAAGTGGTTGTATTAAAGATATGAAGATTGATCTAAGAAACAAGTGAAGAAAAGCTATTTTACTAGAAGCTTGATAAATAGCTCGACAAAAAGCATCTACTGAGATTTACTGGGCAAGCTCGACACCAGCTCGATCTATCGAGCTTTACGAATTCAGAAATTCCAGATCTGAATTTTGGCCCATGCTAATGTTTTTGTTTAGGGTTTCTTCTCTCACAACCCTAAACATATATGAGGTTTATTTTAAGAGCTGTCAGATTACGGAAACAATGACTAAGAGCTTAATTTTCTCTATGAAAAGTTACTGCGTTTGTACACCATAGAGTTTTGTAACCAAGTGTTTCATGATCTTCATTGTTGATAAAGTAAAGAACTTTACAGCCAATAATAACCATTCAAGTTGCTGGAGTTAGTCACAGATTTGAGATTTGTGCATTAAAGAAAAGAAGACTACTACAAGATCAAGTTCAATTGGGCATTGGAGCAAGGGTTCAACTATAGGTTGGTATTTCGGAATAGACTAGGGTAGTGGTAAGATTCCTTATACTTGTAACCACTTGATTGTTGATTTGTGGATTCTTAGGAGTGATGACCTTAAATCCACTCAGTGAGATTTTTGCCTTGCAAGAGGTTTTTCTCATTTGTCAACAAATCACCATGTCAATTTAATTTTCGCTACATTTAGTTTAATTGGTGATTTGTTGGTGTCTCCATAATTTGCATGCAATTTAACCAAATTAATCAACTTGGGTAATTGAATTAATTAACCAGAGTCAAACTATCTTAACCAAACAGCTTGGTCAAGGCTTTCTTTGATCAGTCGAGCTTGACAAATTTTCAATTCTTCTTTTTGCAGCTTGTACGTTCTTGAAACTTGACTTTATCAACTTGAGCAATGTCTAAAACACTTCAAAGATATCAAGATCTTATAATAGACATGTTTTTGTTCTTGGTTTGCCAACATACAACAAATTTAGTTCCTAAACATTTATGTCTAAATATTTAGAACATAATAGCATCATTCCACATTTATACATCTTTTGCAAACAACCATTTAATATGAATTTCGAAGTCACGATTCATATAACTAGGGTAAAGTAAATTCAAATGGCAATCATTTTCACGATGAAATTTTTTCCTTCTTTATCCTCAAAAAATTCTGAATTCTCTTAATCTTAGTTATATTTATTTGGTTTACATAAGTGTATTTCCCAATTCCCAAGTCTTGATGATTAGCATTGTTAGTTGTGTTTTGAATATTTGGTCAATTTTATTTATTAAATGCTTTTATTGAAATTCAAGTTTTCATTACTCGTACTTGGAGATTGATCCTATATAAGTGAGTCCTAGATCATGTATGGATGAAAATTAGAAAGAATATTGACTGTTATTTTTCAGCATTTGGCTTATAAATAGAATGAATTGTTCCTTATAATCTCTTATCATTCGGTAGATTATAATAAGTTGAAGATTCTTATTACTTTGTATCTAAAATTCTGCGTTCTTATTTTATTCTGTATGTATTTATCTATCTTTACGAATGCGTATATGTATCCACTTCTCACTCTAGGGAAAAAAATCCGGTATCAATTTATTCATTCAATAATTGTCGAACCAAAAAAAAAAAATACAGAACTTGTGTTCACAGGAAAAGACAAAAAACCTGATTTAATTTGAATGGTACCAATAATTGCTCACGGACTATCTATTTCCAAAGAGTTTGGCTTACCTCCAGTACTTTTTTAAAAGAAATTCTTAATTTTTAATTTTTTAATAAAAGACTGCCACATCACCTATTAACTAAATAAAATGTGGGGATCAAAACCCACTACCATTTGTCATTGTATATTTAAAATAAAAGGACATGTCTAATTAAAAAAGTACTGTAAGAAAGTAGGGGTGTGTGCGGGTCGGATTGGGCGGGTAAACACCAATTTTTCTATCCAATCCGCCATTAATGGGTTGGGAAAATTCCAATCCGCTACCAACCCACCAAAGTCTAAATTCGGCGGATTGGTTACAAATTTTGGTGGTTTCAACTCGGCGGATTAGGCGGGTTGACGTTAACAGTATTTAAAAAAATATATATATATATATATATCACAAACTACAGTTTTTTATTAAATAATCTCAAAATATAACTAATGCACAAAAAAAAAAAAAAAATAAAGGTAGATTTCAATGAATAATCTCAATTCTAACATAAACATAGGGTCAATAAAAAAGAGATATATCATCTCAAGCAAAAGTAGGCTCTACCTCACAACTTAGGGAATTAAAAAATAGTAGGCTCTGCCTTACAACTTAGGAAAATTAAATCAACAAACTCAAAGTCTTAACATTTCCAAAGTCACATCAAGGATTAAAAATAATAAATAAATAATTAGACAAAGGCAAAGAACTAGATGAACTGTATTCTTATGTAATATATAACATATTTAACTTGAATATACAATATATAACATATTTAACTTGAATATACAATGAACCTGCCTGCCAAAATGGCTTTACTTGTAATATTATAACACGTTTTATAATATATAAACGGATCAAATGACATAAACCAAAATAAAAAAAGACAAAAAAGAATTAAACAATAGAAGACAATAATGCAATTACATACCTTTGTGATTGTCGGTGAATAATTGAAATGATAAGAAATAGGCTTCAAAAAGGTTAAAGAAGAAAGAGGAACGGAAAGACAATGGCTGAAGGTGAAAGCCCAAAGTGAAAGTTGTGAAGAAAAAGTGAGACCTAGAGCCACAAAGTGTATACTGTATACATGGCTGAAGTAAATGGGATAAGTGGTAGGTAGGGGTGTTTAGGGTTTCAATGTTGACTTTTTAGATTTTGTTTAAGGAATTTTTTGAAGGACAATTCTATTTAGGGAATTGATTATTGATTAGTTGTAAAGATTTATTAGGTAAATTGATGAACTTTAAATACTTTACAATCTGAACTAATATATTTTATTTTTTATGTATGTATAATTAAGTGGGTGGGTCGGGTTATAATGGGTTGGCAATTTTTCAATCCATAACCCAATCCAATCCACAATTTTGGGGGTCTAACCCGCCCAACCCAAATCACCTAACTTAATGACCAGCACGAGGCAGGCAGGTCGGGTGCGGGTCGGCGAGTTGGCGGGTTAAGGGGATATTTTTCACACCCCTAGAAGAAAGCCAAACCCAATAAATAGAAATTAAGCACTTGGAAAGGTGAGTGATGAGTAATGACTGAAGTTCAAACCTTGGTAATGTTGTAGTGATAGATTGAAGTATATGCTATCTTTGATCTCCTTCTTTGCTATCTTTTTCTTACTCAAAAACCAAAAACAAATAATCAATAGTTGCCTATCCAAATAATGCAGATATTGTATTTACTGCTAAGAATAAAAAACATGATCAGAAATTGTATTTACCGGGGGAAAAAAAAAAGATTCGTATAGTACCAAATATATTAAAATCTAAGAGCTGAAGAGCAGCTACATTTTTGTTAAACTATATCAGTGTAGCATTTTTGTCCATTTCGGTTCATTTGGTATACTTCAGTTTATTTGGTCCAATCAGTTCGGTTTGCTCTGTTCCGGTCCAGTTCAATCCACTTCGGTCCACTTTAGTCCATTCGGTCCACTTCGATGATACTTTGGTGGTAGAGTTTTGTGTAGAAAAAGGAACTACTTAATTGACAATTACTATGTCACATTCTCAGTGCAATATTGGTAAGTTCTTGATAAAATTAAAATTTTCTTTATTATTAAACTCTTGTAATTTTTTTCCCTAATATAAGTGATTAATTAATTTACTTATATTTGCTTCCTTTTTAAGTCATTCAAAAGTATAGATGATAAACCATTTGTAAGGAGAACTAGAAACATATTCCAACTGCACATTAAATTATTTACAAAATATCTCACCTTATGTAATAATTAAATGTAAAATGCATTATGTTTCCTTTAAAAAAAACTTACCTAATTTAAAACACTTTCAAATAACAAATATAGATAGCTTAATTTAGAAATCTAATATATTGTATTAACTATACTTTGTTAGAAAATATTCACATCATTTTAAGAAGGGTTTGGAGCTAACTCTTATAAATCTTATTGACTTGATTCATTTTTCACTTAAAAAAAATAACTCGTTAAATTTTTTCACACATTGTGCGAGTTTGTGTGACTAGTACAAATATAACTGCTCAGGGACTATTTCCGAAGAGGATTGGAGCTGAATGCTCCTATCCTATCTTTGCTATCTTAAACATATGTGATGTTGATGGGGCAACTTTTGCTCTCTCTCAGACAGTGGGTTTTGGGGCTATCATACGTGACCATGTCCGCAGAGTGGACGCCACCTAAAGCAAACACTTTGCTGCGCCTCTGGGAACGCTAGAAACCGAAGTTAAGGCCTTGGAGGAGAGAGTGCTCTTCACTTGGGACCTGGGAATCCGAGACAATGTTGTGGAGAGTGATTCGATGATTGTTATCGATGCTTTGATGGGCTCTAGTGATCCACTAGTTGTTATTGCCAATATCATTGAAAGGATTCGACAAAAGCTGCGAGATTTTAGAAATGTTCAACTATCTCTCATAAAAAGGTGGATAGGGCAATTGCCCGGCTCATGTTTTGGCTCAGTATATGCCAAAAACATTGATTCTTTTATAATTTGAATAGAAGAAAATTCATTTACGATTGAGTCTATTTTGACTCATGATATATCGTTTTTATCTTCTTAATAAAGTTATGATATTTTTATATTTAATAAAAAAAAAAAACACGTTTATTTCTTGCTCTGGATGAAAAAATTCTGATCATACCAACTTTATTTTTTTTCATGATTGAGAGCCAATAAATGTTCACGGACTAAATCCAAAGAGGTTTCGAGCTTAGTGCTCTATTATCAATGAAATGACTGGTACTGTGACCCATTAAGCACGTGGAGGGTGCAGGCGTTCAAATTTGATGAAGTACAAGATATAGAAGGCAATGGTGAGTTTCCTGTGCTGGCATACTTACACACCCCACATAAAGAAGAAGTGACAGCAAAAAATTTTCCTTGGTTGGGTGGGGAGCCAAGCTCGCTCACTTTTGATTTGCCTTATGTAATATAATAAAAATATTATATATAACAAAAACCAGCGTTTTTCCAATGAATAAAAAAATCAAGGCAAAGATGTAAAATTTACTCTCTAAGTTTCATCACTTTTTATTTCAGTCCTTTATGTTTGAGTTTTGTCATTTCAATCCTCTAAGTTTTATTTATTCTCAATCAAGTTCTCCCTTAACAGTCTGTTAAATAAAAATTTTAATTTTAATTTATTATTTTAAGAAAACGTTAATTTCAACAAAAAAAAAAAAAAACCCAAAAATTATACTAATAAAAATGATGAAACATCATTGAAGAACAAAATTGAATCCCTACCCCCATACCCCAGCCCAATACCGAGAGATTGAGAACAAAATCTCACCGGATTTCAATTCTAGATATCATAAACTCCCTCCCTTAAAAAACAAGGATATTACATTGTACTCTACTCGGAATGCAAAACCACTCTTGAAGATTGTCACCGATTCCTTGGAATTCATCGACGAAGTTCTCGGCTGCCAGATCTTTGGGTCTTAACAGGACAAAGAAAAAGAAAAAAAGACAAAGGTTTTACAAAAATCAGATCTAATAATAACCTTCCAAACATTCAAATTCCCAATTAGAAAAAAGAAAAGAAAATAAAAAGAAAGAGTGTTTTTGGGACTAACTGGGGTTCAAAGAATAGTCGTTGAATGCATACGACGTTGTAACCACTATGTCGCTAGCGTTGTAGCAAGGCTCGCAGGCCCAGTCTAGCATTGTCTGCAATGCTACGTCCTCCGTGTTGTTCTTCGCCACGCACCACAGCTCCATGCCCACGACGTCGGCCTGGGCCTTGGAAACCGACGCGCCGGCGACGAGGAGTGGGAGTGCTGTGAGGACCAAGAGATCCGGTGATGGTTTACTATTCTTTCTTTCCCCACTTTGTTATTTGGAACTGCTTTGCCTTTTGTTTTCAAAACCCAATTTTGGGGTGTTTAATTCAGCTCTTTAAAAGCAACTAATTTACATTTTGGAAAATGGGTTTCATGATTTTCAATTTTGGGTGTTAAGTTCATCTCTCTAAAAGCAACAAAATGGGTTTCATGATTTTCAATTCCGGTGAGATTTTGTGGTATCTCTCATTCTCTTTCTCAGTCTCTCGGTATTGGGTTGGGGTATGGGGTAGGGATTCAATTTTGTTCTTCAATGATGTTCGTCATTTCTTAGTATAATTTTTGGGTTTTTTTTTTTTTTTTTTTTTTGTTGAAATTAACGTTTTCTTAAAATAATAATTTAAAATTAAAAAAAAATGACAAAACGGCGTTTTTAATGTAGATAACAACAACATTTAACAAATTGTTAAGGGAGGAATTGATTGAGTGTAAATAAAACTTAAATGACTGAAATGACAAAACTCAAATTTAGATAACTGAAATGAAAAGTGACGAAACTTAGAAGATAAGTTTTGTATTTTTGCCAAAAATCAAAGATGATCCAAATTTTTAACCGTAAAAATTCTAGCATTTTCATACCTCCTTTAGCAATATAAATATAAATTTCAGTTCGATAGAAATTAGGACAATATGACATTAAACTAATCGATCTGGAGTGCCATTAGTAATTTAGTTTCTTAAATTATTACTTTTTGATATATTGATAGTTGACTTGAAGGGGATTTGAATTATGTATGTTTTTGTTTGAAACACCAGGATATGTTAATTGACCTACAGAGCTCTTAGCTAGTCTTTTAATTATGTATAGATAACTAAGCAGAAAAGCTAAACTGGACTCTCTCACATTCTCTTTTATATTATTATATCGGATAATTCAAAATCCAATCATATACAATGACAAAATGAAAATTAGTTTTAATGGAAATATAACATATTGGATTCGGGTTCAGTGCAATGCAGTCATGTGAGATGTAAACATTAATTGAATTATATATATATATATATATGCATTAATTGTATGGTGCAATTGGATCTCAATCCTAACCAATCCATTAGTCAGCCACCGACAATTTTCTACACTTCAATCAATCCCAAAAAAATTAAATAAAAAAACTTGCACAAGCAAAACATGCTAGGATTCCCACGTCATTTTATAAAATGATAAAAGACGCATCATTCAACTAACAGTTTTGTCACTTTGTTTATTGGATAGATAATTTATAGATTCTTCAAAAAAAGAAAAAGAAAAAAAGAAAAGATAATTTATAAAATCATACTTGATTGTAATGGCTGAAGAAGATAATATTATTTTCACTATATTAATGAATAAATATATGTGACTGAGTTTAATCAAGAATATGAATCACAACACCAAAAAAACTATATTTAAATATTGAAAAATGTGAACACAACTTTTGAATCAATACTTTTTCTATAAGCGTAACTGTGAGTGGATGATACATGTAAAAGTAAAAGTGATGGTCTATTAATTACAATCGATCATATTATCAAATTGTAACAGATTGTATGATCATGGAAGAATTGATTATATATACTTGAAGAGCTCATGCAAAACACTCACAAGAAATGGCTCTACTATTACTGCTGCAGCAATCATGGCAAGAGCTACATAAACTATCCCTCCAATTAAATCCCCTCCTCTCCCTCCTTATCCTCTTCTCTTTTCTTTATGTGTTCAAGCACATTAGAAGTGACAAACCCAATTTACCACCATCCCCACCAAAGCTACCATTCATTGGAAACCTTCACCAGTTAGGAACATTCCCACATCGTTCTCTTCAAGCTCTCTCAAAGAAGTATGGCCCTGTAATGCACTTAGATTTGGGGCATACTCCAACCCTAGTGGTGTCATCTGTAGCTATGGCCAGAGAAGTAATGAAGACACAAGATATCATTTTCTCAAACCGGCCAAAAACTACATCTGCCAATATCTTCCTCTATGGATGCACAGATGTAGCATTCTCATCCTATGGTGAGTACTGGAGACAAGCTAAGAAAATTTGTGTTCTTGAACTATTGAGTCTCAAAAGGGTGCAATCTTTCCAGTATGTGAGAGATGAAGAAGTTGCAATATTAATCAATAATATACGTGAGTCATGCCTCCAAAAGGCTTCTCTTAATCTAAGTGACATGTTGATTGCAACCACAAACAACATAGTCTCTAGATGTGTACTTGGACAGAAGTTTGAAGGTGATGATAAGAGCGGGTTTGGGCACCTATCAAGAAGGATAATGGAGCTATTTACAGCATTCTGTTTGGGAGATTTTTTCCCTTTTTTGAAATGCATTGATGTCCTTACAGGGATAGTACCAAGTATGAAAGCCACTTTTCGAGAACTTGATGCTTTCTTTGATGAGGTTGTGGAAGAACACAAGACAATGAAAAGTAATGAAGAAAATCCTAGCAATAAAGATTTTGTGGACATTCTCCTCCAACTTCAAAAGAATCCCATGCTCGACTTTGAGCTCACTAATGGCAACATCAAAGCAATCCTAGTGGTCTCTCTCTCTCTCTAAATTATGTGTCACTAATTACTAAAATGTAATTAGTGATGTTCGGATACTACAAATTTTCTTTCATAAATTTTATAAACTGATATGTCAATTTTTAAACATATATATGATTACATTTATTATCACAAGTTAATTTATAAAATTTTTGTAGTAAATTTTGTAATAACTTTAACTAGCATTTCCAAAAATAATTTAGATATTCATTTATTAGGTTATTAAAGTAATACTAATAACATTCATTATCACTTCACTTTGTAAACATTTTATAATAGAATTAGTAGCACCTTTTAACATTTTCCTTTCTTTAATTTCAGGACATGTTTGTGGGAGGGACGGATACTACTTCAACAACTTTGGAATGGTTAATGGCAGAGCTTATCAAAGCTCCAAGTACTATGAAGAGAGCTCAAGAAGAGGTGAGAAGAATTGTGGGAAAGAAGTCAAAGATAGATGTGAATGATATTACTCAAATGGATTACTTGAAATGTGTCATCAAAGAAACACTAAGACTTCACCCACCAATTCCTCTTATGGTACCCCGAGAAACATCAACGAGCGTGAAATTTGGAGGTTATGATATTCCACCAAAAACAAGAGTATTTGTCAATTCATGGGCAGTCCATAGGGATCCTGAGGTATGGGATAGGCCAGAAGAATTTCTCCCAGAGAGATTCATAGACAATCCAATTGACTTCAAAGGCCAAGACTTCGAATTGTTCCCATTTGGATGTGGGAGAAGAGCATGTCCAGGTTATACATTCGGTGTTGCTTCAATTGAATATGTGGTTGCCAATCTCTTATATTGGTTTGACTGGAGGTTGCCCGGTCCTAGTGTTAAGGGGCAAGACTTGGACATGAGTGAAGTTAGATCCCTTGTTGTGTCCAAAAAAATTCCTCTTCATCTTGTACCATCACTGCACTCTTCTTGATCTGTCTTTTAAGAGATTCATGGATAAGTTCTCATAATAATGTAATTTTTCTGTGTTCACTTATTTTGTTTTAGAATTTTCTGTTGTTTCCTAGTTTAGCATCTAAATTTAGTGTATTGGGACATCCAACTTTAACGGTGCACTGCAGTCTGCACTTACTTTCCTCACTTGCTACAAATACAAAGTCGATCAACTCTTGAACTCATAGACATCATTAGTTATTAGTTAAAATAATGGATTTTAAATTTATAATTTCTTAATAGTTTACTTTTTGAAAGAAAAACTAGTAGTTTATCTCATGAAATTGAATTATGACTTGAATCTACTACGTGTCATTCCATTTAAAAAGTTAAAAATCATATGTATTGGCTTGATATTTGCTTATTAATTAAAGAAGCAAATGACCCATATTTGAAGAGTATTAGAATATAATGGTTATAAGCAATGCTATGGACTTTTGTCACAATCTTTTTCAGAACTTTTTAAAGTAGCAATTTGTAATTGGAGGAATATTACTTTCACGTGAGTCCACAACTGATGAAACTTTTACTATATAATAATCGCAACATCACATATCAACAATTATGAAAAATTTTGGGTAACCAAACTTATTTAATGGTAAATTATTAAATTCACCACTTCTTAATAATTTAAACTTTTCAAAAAAGTGATAATTTATTATCATTTCTCTTTTACCACTCTTTATTCTCAATTAGTCGCAAACCCACACGATGCGTGGGAATAAATAATTATTTTGTATTGTAATATAATATAAAATTTTTTATTTAAAATTTTTTTGAAGATAATTTGTTCTCTCTAAAAATTAAACAATTTCTATTTTCCAATTAAGTTTATTTCAGTCCAATTTTTTACACTCAGTCCAATTCAGTCCACTCGGTCAATTTTGGTTCCCCTTCAGTCCATTTAGACTAATTAGGCCTTAAATTAATTCTTTTTGTAGATATTCTTTTCAAGTTTAGCTCAAAATTTCACTTTTTTCTTCAATTTTGGGTTGAAAACTATGAAATTTTATTATATTTGGGTTAAACTCTGTACGGTCACCAAACTCAAAAGTGGGGCATATTGGATTTGCTTTATAATGCATCAATCCGCCATCACCACGTGTCCAAGGCATAGCAAGCATGTAGTCATTAGTTGTGGTTTATGTGTCCAAGATAGTGGATGAAAATAATAGCAAGATTAGTCATGGACCATTATAGTTGTATGCTACAAGTTTGGGGAATATTACAGTAGAGGCCAACTTGTTGAGAAAGCATTATTGCGTGTAGTGCAAGCACAAGCACACTTGTCCAAGAAGCATCAAATGCATGTGATCCCATTTTGTCAAGACTCTTTCTTGTCCTTCTCCAATGGGAAGGCAACACCTTACCCATTAGGAAAGTGACACATACCCATTTCCACCAATATTAAAGAAGGATAAATGACTCAATGACAAGGGATAGACACAAGAGATAAACACAAGGGGTAGACAAAAGAGATAGACATGAAATAGACTTTTTGACACTATGGTGGAAGTTCTTTCCCCACCTCTTCTTTCTCTTTTTTTCCATTGTAACACAATACCTCCATTGTAACCATTTTCAAAAAATAGTGGAATATTTGACTGGGTAACTTTCAATCTCAATCGTTTATTGCTATTGCACCCGGTGTAACTCCTTTAGTATTGCACCGGATCCTAATCCCTACTGCTACACATTAGATTCAAATTTTTTACTACCATCCAACTATTAAAAACAAATAAATGAAGTTTGTAATTTATGATAACTTTGGATAAGTACAAATGGTAATTTAAAATTTTTCGCAACCACTCTTTTCTTTTCTTTTCTTTTTCTTTTTTCTTATTAGATAAATTCTAGTACCATTTTTGTCAGAGTTTAGATAAGTCCAAGCATATCTTATAAACATTAAATAATAATAAAAAGAATAAGTATAAACCTACAAATTATATGGATTTTGACCAACGAACCTATTAAAAAAAATATTAAATGTAAATATATATATATATATATATATATATAATTAAAGGAATTTCAATTTATAAAAGAATATATAAAATTAACGGTAAACCCGAAATGGTATTTCAGTATTGACTGGTACCAAAATATTTTGTTTTCTGACCAAACCAAAACAGCTTTGGGTATGGTATTGAAATGGCTTCTAGTACAGTATTGACTCCCTTACTATAAACACCCTATTTTATTTCTCTATTATGATGCATACCCTTATGTGCATGCAACCCTCATGATGAACTAATTGAACAATGAACATACAATCTCAAATCTCACCCTCTCTCATTTTTTTATTCACCTTGCTTTTAATTTTTCTTTTTCTTCATGTTTTCAATCGTCCTTCCCCTATTTTATTAAATTCTTGATTTCAAAAATTACAAAGATTCTCTTTTTTTTTTTTTTTTGGGTCCAAATCCCACATTATTATTTAAACCAATTATTATTATTATTATTATTATTATTATTATTATTATTATCCTCTCAAATCAATTTTCCTTTGTTTTATCCAACTTTTACTTTTGGAGTTTTACTGGTTGAGAGAGAAAATCAAAAGTGAGACCGCTCCGTTTGTTTTGAAAGTAAAATAATTTCAAACGTAAAATAAAATATTTTATATGTAAAACATTTTTAGTAAAATAGTTTCAGGTGTTTGGTATGTGTTGAAGACAAAAGCATTAAAAACGGCAAAAGTAACAGCATTAAAACGACAGAAGGAAAGGAAGGTTGAAGTCTAAAACGACAGAGGAAAGAAAAGAATTAAAACAAAGCGTTTTGATTAATGAAGTCACACAGGCAGCACGTGTGGAAGAGCACAGAATTTAGTTAAAGAGCAAGCTAGCTGTCAATTTGTAATTAGTGGATTAGTTGAAAATCAATTAGTTAGTTTCAGCGCCTGGAGTAATGCTCTGTTTTAGGATTGTATATATATATATATATTAGTTGGTAATTGTAACTTACTTGATTCATTTTTGTATCAATCTTTTGTTAATAAGAATTACAATTTCTCTCTATTCTCTGTTATTTTACATGCTATCAGAGCTTGTTTTCCCTCATTTTCTTTCTTGCTAAACTGAAACTTACTCTTGATTTTCTTCATTTTCTTGTTTTCTCATGGCTTCAGACTCATCAAGTGCACCTTCTTCTTCCTCTACATCAACTGGAAGTGCAGCTATGGCGGATGAATATGCCAATAACCCCTTTTTCTTACCAGCGAATGAAAATCCTGGTTTGATTCTTACATCTCAGCCTCTCAATGGTCCTGAGAACTACATGACCTGGGCCAGATCTGTGTTTCTGGCTCTGAGCTCTAGAAATAAGTTTGGGTTTGTTAATGGTTCAATTTCAGAACCAAATCCAACCTCGCCATTGTTCAATTCCTGGAATAGGTGCAACACTACGATCCTATCATGGCTGACCAATTCACTCAGTCCTAATCTTAAGGCTAGTGTGATGTACATCAATTCAACAAGGGATTTGTGGATTGATCTCAAGAATAGGTTATCTCAGGACAACACTCCAAGGTTGTTTGAGCTTCAAAAGGAAATTTCACATTTGGTTCAAGGATCGCTTTCAGTGAGCTCCTACTTCACCAAATTCAAGACTCTATGGGATGAGTTTGTGAATAATCAACCCTTCATAGTGTGCAATTGTGCTTGTGTTTGTGGTTCTAGGTCATCTCAACTAGGTGCACAGCATAAAGAGCATGTTTTTTGTTTTCTAATGGGCTTGAATGACTGCTATGGGACCTTGATTGGGCAAATCTTGCTTATCGAGCCCTTTCCCCCTCTTAGCAAGGTGTGCTCATTGGTTTTACAAGAAGAGAAAAGGAGAGACATAGGCAACACTGTTAATGTGGTTCAGCAATTGGATCCTGTTGCTATGTATTTAAATGGTGGTAAGTCATTTCAAGGTAATGCTTGGACTAATGGAGGTAAAGGAGGTAACTTCAAAAAGGAGAGACCAGTTTGCACCTATTGTGGCTTCACTGGTCACATAGCAAATAAATGTTACAAACTTCATGGATACCCTCCAGGGTATAAGCCAAAAGGTGGAAATAAGGCCATGGCTAATCAAATCACAGGAAGTTTGATGGTCTCCCTAATGTTCAACCCTGTGATACTAATTAGTTCAACATTGGTCTTCAACAGCCAACTTTGAACAAGACTTCTTTTGGTGTTCCACAGCCAAATTTTGGAAGTTTTCCTGGTAATTTTGGTCTTCTAAATTGCCAACAGACTACTCAGCCTCAATGTCCAATATCTCAGGTTCAATGTGAACAACTTCTCAATTTTCTAAAGGCTCATAATGCATCCAATTCTAGTTTTGGTGCTCCAAACGGCATTGGTACTCAGATTGCTTCACAGGTTGCTTTAGTGATGGCACCTGCTCTTCCTCTTACTACAGCCACTTCATCTCCTACAGCTACTTCATCATCTTCTTCCAATTTCTCAGGTAATCCCTTTTGGATTGCCCCCAATTTGTCTCTATAAGGTTGAATTTATTCAACCATCTTGTTAGCTTTATTTCGTGCCAATTTGCTTGTAATTTAGCACTTAGTAACCCTGTATTTAGGTGGGAAACTTGTAAGGGTAGTGAGTGAGAGAGTGTGAAGAAATGCTCAAGATTGTGCAAAGAAACAGAATCTCGCGACTGGATCTCGCGGGTGAGTTGCGGCTTGCAAGTCGTCAAAAGTCTGCACACGTGCCAAGCATGTCAGAAGCTGAAAAGTCGCGCCAGCTGTTGCACTACAGGACAAAAGTCCCAGGCTGGCCAGGCCGTTAGCTCGCGGCATGAACTCGCGACTAAACCCAATCACGAGGTCAAGTCGCCAAAATGCCCTGTTTGGGAAAATCTGACGTTTCACATTCCATTCTCATTCCAGTATAAATACCCCTCATTCCCACATAATGAAAAGAGCTTCCAGAGAGAATTTTGTGAGAGAAACCCTAGAGAAAAACAAGATTGCCTCATCCCCAATCTTCACCTTAGAGACTCTACAAATTCCCCTTCTCTCTTCCTCTCCATTGTTATACCTTTGAAAGACCTTTTTACCAAATCCTTATCTCATCACACTCGCGTCTGTGAGAATGTTTATTTGGTGCTGTTGGGAAGCAGTTAGGAAGAAACCAATCTACATTGGTTGATGCTATGGTTTAGTAGCGGAATCCGGAAAGCTAAAGAAGAAATAAGTTCGGCGTAACCTCGTTAAAGCAAGAAGCTTTGAGGGCTTAGGTACTTGGGTAGATTAGGCTTGGAGAGTTTTCTACTGTTCATGTATCCCAACTACATTCTTTAGTGGATTATTTGACCGCTTGGAGGGCGGCGGAGAGGTTTTACGCCGAAGGCTTCGGTTCCTCTTCGATAACACATCGTGTGTTGTCTATGTGTTTGCATCTTTTCTTCCTTTATCTTTGCCTTATATTTACTGCTGTGGATGTGTTTATATTTGGCTTAGATTGTTTATTAATTCTGTGTTTGGCTTATTTTTATGTTCTGCACGTTAAACGTTTGATATTAAGCCTGAATTGATAATTTTGTAATTGGGGTCTAAACGTTCAAGGATGTTTCATTCCCATATTGAACTTTCAATCTCATTCTATCTTTTCAGCCCAAGTTATTGATAGACATTGTTTTAAGTCTAATTCTTGGATTCCTGACACTGGTGCTACTAATCACATGGTGCACTTAGTGTCACAATTAACCACAATTACTTCTATTGTTCATTCTTGTGTCTATTTGCCAAATGGGGAAAAGGTTGTAGTTACACACATTGGCACTGTGCAAATTTCACCTACACTCACACTCACAGATGTATTGTGTGTTCCATCTTTTAATTTCAACCTCATTTTAGTTAGCAAACTCACTAAGCATAAATTTTGTTGTCTTATATTTCTTGGTGATTGGTGTTTCATCCAGGACCTTACTCAATGGAGCATGATTGGTCTAGGTAAGGAAAGCAATGGTCTATATTTGCTTCAAGCTTCTGTTCCACCATCAAGATCAGCAGCTCTTGCCAGTAATGTCAGTCACATTTCTTCTTCAGATTTGTGGCATTCTAGATTAGAACACCTTTCTTTGTCAAAACTTCAACTGTTGAAGCATTTTGTAGATATTGATGATCAAAATAAGGCTGCTTGCTGTGATGTATGCCAATTTTCAAAACAAAAGAGGCTCTCTTTCCCTTCCAGTTCTCATGTAACCACTAAGCCTTTTGAATTGATCCATTGTGACCTATGGGGTCCCTTTTCTGTTAGTACTATTGATGGTTACAAATATTTTTTGACTATTGTGGATGATTTTACTAGGTGCACATGGGTTTACCTACTTAAACATAAATCTGAAACTCAAATTTTGTATCCTAAATTTGCATCAATGTTTTCAACTCAATTTGATAGCAAGATCAAAACCATTAGAAGTGACAATGGCACTGAATTTTTCTTGAAAGAATTTTTCCATTCTAATGGCATTTTGCATCAACTTTCCTGTGTTGATACTCCTCGACAAAATGGCATTGCTGAAAGGAAGCATCAGCACATCCTCAATGTTGCAAGAGCTTTAAAATTTCAGTCACACATTCCTTTATGTTTTTGGGGTGACTGCATCTTGACTGTTGTACATCTCATCAGTAGAATTCCTTCAAAAGCTTTAGGTAATAAAAGTCCTTATGAAATGCTTTTCAATTCTCCTCCATCTTATCACCATTTAAGGAATTTTGGCTACTTGTGTTTCATTTCTACCTTATCTCACAATAGGCACAAGTTTACACCTAGGGCCAGAAAATGTGTGTTTCTTGGTTATCCTCATGGCATTAAGGGCTACAAGGTTATTGATATTCAGTCTAATTCAATTTTTTATTTCCAGAGATGTTATCTTTTATGAAAACATTTTTCCCTATGCTGATTGCTCTCAGCCTTCTGCTTCTTATTTGGATGATTTTGTTTTTCCTTACTCTACCATAGATTCTGTTGATTCTGTCCTTGTTCCCTATTCTTCCTCCATTCCTTATTTTACTTCACCTATCCCTAACTCTAATTCCACTTCTATTCCTATTTCTATTTCTACTGAACATGTTTCTGCAGAAATTGCTATTCCTACCATTCCCCAGTCTTGTGTTCCTTTTCCTTGCACTTTTGATTCCATTGTTCCTCTTAGAAGGTCCACTAGGTCCCACAAACCTCCTTCTTACCTGTCTGATTACTCTTGCAATTCTGTTAGTACCAAACCTAGTTCAAGTCTGCCTTATGCCCTTTCGGATCATGTGAGTTACTCACATCTTGGACCTACCTTTTATTGTTTTGTCATGGCTGCCTCTTCCACTCCATCAGAGCCTGTTTCATTTTAGTAGGCAGTGCAATTTCCTGAGTGGAGAGCTGCCATGGACAAAGAAATTGACGCCTTAGAGGCGAATGATACTTGGACTTTAAACTCTTTTCCTCCTAGTAAGTCATCCATTGGTTGCAAGTGGGTTTATAGAGTTAAATACTTACCTGATGGTACCATTGAGAGGTATAAAGCTAGGCTTGTTGCCAAGGGCTTCACTCAAAAACTTGGGCTGGACTATTCAGAAACTTTCTCTCCAGTTGTCAAATCTGTCTCAGTCAGGATTGTTTTGTCAAAGGGTGGTTTCTTCATCAACTAGATGTAAATAATATTTTTCTTTATGGGGAGTTGCTTGAGGATGTTTACATGTGCTTACCACCTGGCTTTCACAGCAAGGGGGAGCATAATTTGGTTTGCAAACTGAATAAGAGTCTTTACGGTCTCAAACAAGCCTCCAAACAATGGTTTGAGAAATTCTCTTCAACTATTCTACAAATGGGTTTTGTCCAATCCAAGTCTAACTACTCCTTGTTCACTCATACACAAGGAGCTTCATTCACAGCTTTATTGGTATTTGTTGATGATATACTTTTGACAGGAAACAAAATTGATTGTGTCAACAATTTGAAGAAAGTTCTAGATGCGAAGTTTGGCTTGAAGGATCTAGGCTCATTGAGGTATTTTCTGGGATTAGAAGTGGCTAGGATTGATGAAGGAATCAGTCTCAATCAGAGAAAGTATGCTTTGGAAATTCTCAAGGACACTGGTTTCATTGGCAGTAAACCTATCAAGTTTCCCATGGAACAAAACTTGAAGTTATCCAAGTATGAAGGGAAGTTATTGGAGGAACCAGGATAGTATAGAAGATTGATTGGAAGACTTTTGTATCTTAACTTGACAAGACCTGACTTGACTTATGCAATGTATAGGCTGAGTCAGTTTGTATCACAGCCAAGGGAACCACACTTGAAGGTAACTCACAGAGTACTTAAATTTATTAAAGGGTCACCAGGTAAAGGCATATTCTTTCCAAGCAACACAGAATTACACTTCAAGGCCTTCTGTGATGCGGATTGGGCTGGATGCCCAGATACAAGAAGGTCCCTCACTGGTTATGCAGTGTATTTGGGAGATTCCTTAATTTCTTGGAGATCAAAGAAACAAGGTGTTGTGTCCAGGTCCACAGCTGAAGTAAAGTATAGAGCAATGGCAAGTGTGGCCTGTGAAATTACTTGGGTTTTGCAATTGTTGAAGGACTTAAGGATTGAACATTCTAGACCAGCTATGATGTTTTGTGATAACCAAGCTGCACTGTACATAGCAGCGAATCCGGTCTTCCATGAAAGAACCAACCACATAGAAGTTGACTGCCATTTGGTGAGAGATAAAATTTTGGAGGGAATGATTAAGACTTTCCATGTTAATACAAATTCACAGATTGCGGACATTTTCACTAAAGCTTTGGGTGTTTCATCTTTTGCGAGATTGTCAGAGAAGCTAGGATTGAAAGACATTTTTCTTCCTAAATTGTCAAATGAGCGATCTAAGCAATTACAGGTAGCTTCCTTAGTTTAAGTCTCAGAGCCTAATACTCCGGACTTGAGGGGGAGTGTTGAAGACAAAAGCATTACAAACGACAGAAGTAACAGCATTAAAACGACAAAAGGAAAGGAAGGTTGAAGTCTGAAACGATAGAGGAAAGAAAAGAATTGAAACGAAGTGTTTTGATTAATGAAGTCACACAGGCAGCACGTGTGGAAGAGCACAGAATTTAGTTAAAGAGCAAGCCAGCTGTCAAGTTGTAATTATTGGATTAGTTGAAAATCAGTTAGTTAGTTTCAGCGCCTGGAGTAATGCTCTGTTTTAGGATTGTATATATATATATATATATATATTAGTTGGTAATTGTAACTTACTTGATTCATTTTTGTATCAATCTTTTGTTAATAAGAATTACAATTTCTCTCTATTCTCTGTTATTTTACAGTATGACAAGTAAATTTTTTTAAGCAAATTACCAAAACTGGTGGCTCATCCACCCAAGACTCTGGTGTGAAAAGTCCGGTGACCAAACCGTTGCCAAGCAGTGTATTCAGTTATTGAGCCTCTGGAACCAGTCACTGAAATGGTGTCTCTAGTGACCGGAACGCTGGCACCGTGTTGAAGGACCACTGCTGGGAGCTTCTTTGCTGTTGCCACCGTACATTACTGCGTAAACTGCCGCCAAACTCAGTTAAGGAAGGGCTGAGATTGCTTGTTGTATGGCATTTCATGCTCTTGGACGTTGGTAAAATTTGACATTCAGTAATCAGTGTTAACAATGAAAGCAGAGGAGACTGGTTTAAAGTAGAAAAACATAAAAACATGTGAATGATCTTGACTAATGAGGGGAGGTGTTTTATAGAATGCTCTAGACTGAGGGCTCATTTTCATTTCAATTCTAAACTCATAGTTTAAATGGACCTTTAGTTCGTAATCTTATTTAGTTTTTTGGCCCAGCTTATATCAAAAAAGAGTTTAGATAAAACAAAAGCCTACGCGCATTGCAAAGAATGAAACACCAAGCTAATTCATGGGCTTTCTCTCATTAAAAAAAAAAAATTGAAGAAGAAGAAGAAGAAGATAACTCATGAGTTTATCCGATTTTTAACAAATACGTTTGATAACTTTTAAAGTATAGTTTCTCTAGAATAAAATTCAAGGCTAAAATAAATTTAACTTCTGTTTCCGAACAACAATTGAAAATAAGAGTATGTTTAGACATGCTTTACATAGAAAAATTGTTATTCCTATTGCTTACACTCGTTTTTAATTTCTTTATTATATTGTTTTTATTATTATCATTTATCTTGTCACTCAATTTAGTTTTAGGTCATCATGCCATAAAATTTACCACTTTTTTGAGTTGATGAAATAAATTTGGTTAATAATATTGTGTCTATTGAATAATTAATTGAACACTAAATAACTCTTACTTACTTAGTAAAGACCAGTAGACATATTGAGCGTGCGCAGGTGCCTAGCTTGAACCTTCCCATGACATAATTTGATCCCAAACTTATTCTTGTTGGAATGTAGACTAGTTTTCTTATCCATTGAGTCAATCAAACCAAAAAAAGATTTTTATTTCTTGTTTTATTTTCTTTTTAAAATAATAATAAATAAATGGTAACACCTTCAATTTTCGAAAACCTATGATTTTCCTATAAAAACCTTCAAAACCTCTTTTTTTCTAAAAACCCAATGTGGTGGTGTCATATGCTTTAGTTTTTAGATATTATATAAATATAGATTAGTTGTGTTTTGAATATTTGATAAAGTTATTATTATTATTATTATTATTATTATTATTATTATTATTATTATTAATGAAAGAGTTAACAGATGCTCTAAAAGTATTGGTTTAAAAAATATTTTATGAAAACTTTTATAGGAAAATAAAAAAGCAATTGATTTTTATGTCAAATTTTGTATTTTTCATGGAAATTTTAACAAAACTCTCCTAAAATAGTCTATTAACAAATACCCTAAAGGTACTAGTTTTCAATACTCATACTTAGAGATTGGTCCTGCATAAGTCCTAGCTCATGTATGGATGAAAATCAGATGGAATATTGAGTGCTATTGCTTATAAATTAAAAGAATGATTTTTTTTCCTTATAAACTCTTATCATTCGGTAGATTATAATAGGTTGCAAATTTCTTACTTTGTAAAAAAAAAAATTTTTTTTTTTTTTTAAGAAGAAGATAAGTTTCTTACTTTATTATTTTTATCTATTACTCTGTGTTCCTATCTTTTACTCTCTATTTCTTGGGTTAATTTGTTTAGGTAGTGAGTTTATTTATCTATATGAATGTGTATGTCAGATGGAATATTGATGAAAAGCAGGTGGAATGTTGAGTGTTATTGCTTATAAATTAAAAGAATGACTTCTTCCTTATAAACTCTTATCATTCGGTAGATTATAATAGGTTGCAAGTTTCTTACTTTGTATAGTTTTTATTTATTTTTTATTTTTTAATCTTTTTTGAGAAGAAGATAAGTTTCTTACCTTATTATTTTTATCTATTAGTCTGTGTTCCTATCTTTTACTCTCTATTTCTTGGGTTAATTTGTTTAGGTAGTGAGTTTATTTATCTATATGAATGTGTATGTCCTCTTCCTACTCAAGTAAAAAAAATGTGGTATCAGTTTATTCATTTAATAATTGTTGAACCAGAACAATGCAGAATTTGTATTTTCCTGAAAAAAAAAAAAAAAAAAAAAAAAAAAAAAAAAAAAACAACAACAACAACAACAACAACAACAACATAATTCAGATGGTACCAACATTTCCAAAGAGGTTTGGAGCCGAACGATCCTATATATCTTTCCTGTTGTTGCTTTCAAACATGTTTTTTTTCCTTACTCTTGAATTTTTTTTTTTTTTTTTTTTTTTTAAATCTGCCATTAGTTTATTTACTTATTTATTCAATTGTTGTACTTCCAATAAAAAGAAAAAAAAAAGTACCAATTATAATTGCCCAAGGACTACTTCAAAAAGAGGTTTCGAGTGGTCTTTTATCAATGACATTGACAATGACTGGTAATATAATATGAGTTTTATCAACATATGCCCTAATTAAAGACATGTATTAATAAACTATTTTAAAAAAATATTTATGAAAAAATACACTTTCTTCTCTCATGAAAAAATTCTTAAATTGAATGATTAGTATATGCCTTTATTAAAAAATAATAATAATAATTAATTTTTTTACGACTTTTTATATTTTTCATAAAAGTTATGTCAAAATTTTTCTAAAATAGCTTCTTAACAATTACTTTAAAGATACTTGTTAATTAATAGTGAATTTTTCTATTTCTTTTACAAACGCTTCTACATTCTCTACATGAAAATTTTAATTTTTCCATGGCAAATTTAGATTCCAAAGTTTCTACCCAAATTGTTTAATAACTTGGTTATTTAAACGTCTCTTTGTACTATTTCAAACCTGGATAGATCTGGAGATGTTGTATGCCATTTTCACAATGAATTCAATTTTTAACTCAATCATAACTTATTAAAAGTTAGTTACAACAATTTAGGAGTATTATTTTTTTATATTCTAAGACTCCCTCAAACTCCCTTAACCTGTTGATCATATTCCCCTTTAATAATTGTATTTCAGTACATATGTTTTTCTAACTTTTTAAATAGAACGTAAGGTGAAGACGGTGGAAGTGTGGAACTCATGACATAAACAACCATTTTCTTCCAAAGAAATAAACTAATAAGGAATTATGAATTTAATTATTTATCACATTATTCTAACTAATGCTGTCTACAATTTCAATAGTTAAGTTTGGTAGCAAGTAGGGAAAGAGAATGCAGTGCACCATTTAAGGTTGAAGTTCCCAATAACACTAAATTTCGATAAGAGAACACAGAAAAATTACATTATTATGAGAACAACCATAAATCTATTAATCATAGATCAAGGAGAGTGCAATGATGGTACAAGATGAAGAGGAATTTTCTTAGACACAACGAAGGACTTAGCTTCCTTCATGTCCAAGTCTTCTCCCTTAACATTTGCATTGGGCAACCTCCAGTCAAACCAATATAAGAGATTGGCAATCACATATTCAATAGAAGAAACACTGAATGTCGAACCTGGACATGCCCTTCTCCCACCTCCAAATGGGAACAATTCAAAGTCTTGGCCTATGAAATCAATTGGATTGTCGATGAATCTCTCTGGGAGATTCTTCTGGCCTATCCCATACCTCAGGATCCCTATGGACTGCCCATGCATTGACATATACTCTTGTTTTTGGCGGAATATCATAACCTCCAAATTTCACACTTTTTGTTGTTTCTCGAGGCACCATAAGAGGAATTGGTGGGTGTAGTCTCAACGTTTCTTTGATGACACATTTCAAGTAATTCATTTGATTGATATCATTCAGATCTATCCTTAACTTCTTTCCCACCACTCTTCTCACCTCTTCTCGAGCTCTCTTCATAGTACTTGGAGCTTTTAAAAGCTCTGCCATTAACCATTCCAGAGTTGTTGAAGTAGCATCGGTTCCTCCCACAAACATGTCCTTAAATTATAAAAAGAAAAATATTAAAGGCGCTACTAATTCTACTATAAAAGGTATACACAATGAATGCATGAATTACTTTTGGAAACATTATAAAACCTTATAAATGTTTTTTTTTTTTTTTTTTCCCGCTGAAAACCTTATAAAATGTTAGTGTTGCTTTAATAACATAATAAATGCATGAATTCCTTTTTGAAAATACTATACCTACAATAGTTGCCACTAAATTTACTGCAAAAATCTTATAAACTAACTTGATAATGAATGTGATCAATGCCACATCCAACGAAATAAATAATTTGTAATTACTTTTTTCTCTTGTGTTAAAAATTGATACATCCGTTTATAAAGTCTATGTAGTAAAATTTATATTATCCCTCACATTACTGATTACATTTTAGTAATTGTTGATAGATCAATTTATAAGGTTTATGGAGTAAAACTTATAATAACCCTATATCATCACGAATTCAGATCCTCTAGAGTTCTTAGGGTACTCTACCAAATAGATTTTCTTAAATCTTAACCGTTCTTTAATGATTTAATGGTCTAGATTTTGTCATGTCAGCATTTCATTAATAATAATTTTAATTGTTTTGTTTGCATCATTATTATATTATTTTAAAAATATTGTTAGTGGAATGCTAATATGGAAAAATCTAGACCATTAAATCATTAAAGAATTGTTAGGATTTAAAGAAATCTATTGGTAGAGTACCCTAAAACTCTGGATGATCTGAATTCATATCACCACTCTATTGAAAAAGAAAACGTTTAGATGAGAGAGAGAGAGAGAGAGATACCAGTAGGATCGCTTTGATGTTGTCATCAGTTAGCTCAAACTCGAGCATAGGATTCTGTTGAAGTTGGAGGAGAATATCCATGAAATCCTTCTTATAATTAGGATTTTGATAACTACTTTTCATTGTCTTGTGTTCTTCAATAACCTCATCAAAAAAGGCATCAAGTTCTCGAAAAGTGGTTTTCATACTTGGTATTAACCCTGTAAGAACATCAATCCATTTCATAGGAGGGAAAAAATCTCCCAAACAGAATGCTGTTAATTGCTCTGTTATCCTTCTTGATAGGTGCCCCAACCTGCTCTTACCATCTTCGAACTTCCGTCCAAGTACACATCTAGACATTATGTTATTTGAAGTCGCAATCAACATGTCACTTAGATTAAGAGAAGCCTTTTGGATGCACAACTCACGTATGTTATTGATTAATAAAGCAACTTCTTCATCTCTTACAAATTGGAAAGATAGCACTCTTTTGAGACTCAAAAGTTCAAGGACACAAATTTTCTTAGCTTGTCTCCAATACTCACCATAGGATGAGAATGCTACGTCTGTGCATCCATAGAGGTAGATATCGGGAGCTGTGGTTTTTGCCCGATTTGAGAAAATTATATCTTGTGTCTTCATTATTTCTCTGACCATATCTACAGATGACACCACCAGGGTTGGAGTATGCCCCAAATCTAAGTGCATTATAGGGCCATACTTCTTTGAGAGTGCTTGAAGAGAACGATATGGGAATGTGCCTAACTAGTGAAGGTTTCCAATTAATGGTAGCTTTGGTGGGGATGGAGGTAAATTGGGTTTGGCACTTGTAACGCACTTGAAAACATAAAGAGAAGTGAAGAGGATAAGGACGGAGAGGAGGGGATTTAGTTGGAATACTATTTTGTGTAGCTCTGGCAGCAATGATAGTAGAGCCATTTCCTTTTAGTGTTTAGCATGAGCTCTTCAAGTATATATATTAGATTTCCAAAAGTTGAGTTATACGAATTTCTTAGGTGTTGTGCTTTAAATTCTTCAATTGAATTCAACTATATACATGTTTGATTAATGGAGTAAATATAGTTTTATCTTTTTCAAATATAATTGCAATCCACCGCATTACAAGTAGTTTTTTTTTTTTTTTTTTTTTTTTTTTGGAGATACCGCATTACAAGTAGTTGAATGATGTGTCTTTCATAATTTTATAATATGTGGATAGAAACTTAGCACATTTTACATGAGCATGTTGAAGTGTAGAAAACTGTCAGTGACAATACAATGCATTATTTTTCCCTTAAAAAGCTAGTTTCCATTTAAGTTATATTGATCGGTTTAATTTTCTTTTCTTTTTGATAATTTCATTTTTTTTTTTTTAAGTTAGTCTTTCAATATTTATTATTATTATTATTTTTTGACCTTGAATATCTCTGCTGAAAACACTAAGTGCTGTTAGTTAAATTACAAAATCCTTGAAAAAAAAATACATATTGTTAGAGAGGTATGAAAATCTTGTCCAAACAATATTTTTAGTATTTGAACATTGAAAATTGTAAGCCCAAAAAGAAAATTGTGTTTGGTAAAAGTTTTTTATCAAGAGTGTTTGAGTTAAAATTCTCAATTTAGAGTGTTTAAAATATGTATTTTGAAAACTCATTCATACCAATTTTTAGTTTTCAAGTAACGTTACTGAATGATCTTTTTGTAAAATAAATTGAAAATCAATAGGGCCATTGCAAGACTAAACTTATTTTTCTTCTCCCACAGGCCCACCACTTAGCCTTTCTCTCTTCTTTTTTTCTTTCTTTTCCTCTCTCCTTAAATAAAATTGTATTATTTTAATTACTTAAAAAAAAAAAACACATATACGTACCAAATACCCAATTATGGTTTTTTTTTTTTTTTTAAATATGTTACTTGAAATATAGTACCAAACAAATTTGCATAATAAGTATTTTAAATAAGTGTTTTCACAACACTTTTTAAACTACAATTTTCACATCATTTTGAACAACAATACTTTGAACACCACTATTTAAACAGGCCCTTACTCTGATATTTTTTGTGTTTTCTTTGTTTGGCGTGGCATAAGAAGTCAGAGAACGGATGATTTATTTTCTTTGATACCTCTATCAACTAATCCCTGTTAATGAATCTCATGTAAAATTTTATGCATTTAGATATTCCCTTTAATGATGATCCACACACACACAAAAAAGAAGATATTCCCTTTAATGGAAGGGCGCCCTAGCTAGTAATGTGCATGAAGGCCAGCGAGAGTGAAAGAGATTGATATCATGGGATCAGAAAGGCGGTAAGGAATTTAAAAAATGATAAAGAGTTTTTGACAAATTTTGGTTACTTTTATTTTCCTAGACATTACCATATATTGCCAAAGATCAGAAAATTTGACAGAGTAAGATTTGATTGGTATCATAATCCCAGTTACACTTACCCAAATTTGTCAATGTCAGCGGGACTACGCCTATTATTTAGGTCATAGTAGCAAATTCTACATAAAATGTATTTTATGTTGAGAGAAAAGGAATGGTCATTATCATGGTGGATTGGGATTACATAGAGATTATGATTAAGAGTTTGGAGACTTCACACCATGACCCGAACCATGGAATCGAGTCCAACCAATGCCTATGTTAACTTATTTTTTGATAGTGGAGAAATTATTTAAAAATGAGTGCCCTCATTTTTAAAAACAGTTATTATATAGGTTGGGCCTATCCTAGACATGGACCTAAGAGTACGCCACTAGTCAAATGGATTGGGGCGGTGATATGGGAGTCGCTACTAAGTTCAAGTCCAAAAATTGAACATGGCCCTCTATGTAATGTAATGGTCTAACAAACCAAACATTAATTCTGGAGTTAGGGTACAAATTTGGGAAAGTGATAGACACCTAAGCACGCTAGATCGAATGGGCCAGCTTCCACCCATTCGAAGACCACTCTGAGGAGCCTACTTTAATCATGTAGCAATGAAGGTGTAGTGTTTTTGCCTTCTATTGGAAGAAGACTTTGCATGCTTAGGCTTTGGCTAAAAAAGAAGAAAGAACTGAAAGAATTATAAAATCCTTGTTTTTATCCTGGAATCACTTTGATAGCATTTCCGATGAGTATTTTCAAGGATTTTTGCTTATGCCTCGAAAAGGGAATGAATGAGGCTTTTGTGGTTAATAATCTTAGTGCAAACTCTTCTTCCAATGATATGCAATCAGTTTTATATCGGATTTTCAAGAGAAATTTTCCATAAATAACTACACAAACTCCTACCTGCGTAAGCAAGGATCAACCTTGCATACACATATGTAGCGTTTTAAAAAGATTTTGAATTTTCGAGTCTCGCTTAACCAGGGTCTCTTAGTGATGGCTCGTTAATGGTATCATCAGGGAACAAAGTCTATAGTCATATAGGGTAATTAAAATGGGGTGTCCACCCCCGCCATTCATACTTCATCTACTCACCCTCCTTTTTCCCTTTCTCACCCGAATACACACTAACCCCCTCAACTTCTTTCTTTCTCAAACATCCGAATTATCTTGGAACAAAAAATTTATACAAGTCCCTCTGGCTTGTTATCTGATCTCCTCATGCTCTAAACCTTTAGCAAGTTTTCTGTGTGATGGCTAATTGTAATCACGTGTTTGCAGTAAGCTAGTACGTACATCCGGAAATTTTATTTTGCTCTTAACTTATTTAATATTAATAACAACAATTGACCAACACCAACCAAGACTTCTTAATAGATTATAATGTAGATTACACAGTTGGTACTAGGAGAAGTGGAAATTTCTTATGAACAGTAAATCCATGTACCTCACTCATATCTAGATCAATCCTACTTCTACCGCAAGGCAACTTCCAATTGAAATGGTATAAAAGATTAGCAATCACACATTCAACTGCTGCAATCCCAAATGTTATTCCAGGGCAACCCCGTCTTCCGCCATCAAATGGGATGAATTGGAAGTCTTGGCCTTTGAAATCAATTGGGTTCTTCATGAACCTCTCGAGGAGAAACTCTTTTGGTTGGTCCATAGTTTAGGGTCTGTTTGTATTGCCCATATATTTACATAAACAGTCGTTTTCGGAGGAATATCATAACCTTCCAATTTAACACTAGCTGAAGTTTGGCGAGGACCCAAAAGTGGAATTGGTGCATGTAATCTCAAAGTTTCTTTAATGATAAATTGCAGGTACTGCATTTGAGTGATATCAGTCTCATCTACTTTTGATTTCTTTCCCACCACTCTTCTTACCTCTTCTTGTGCTTTCTTCATTATACTTGGATTTTTCACGAGCTCTGCCATTGCCCATTCTAGTACTGTTGCAGTGGTATCAGTTCCTCCCACAAACATGTCCTAAATTATAAAACAATAATACAGCTTTAGTAAGTTGTGTGCAATCGGAAAGTGGTAAATTACCTAATTGTCCAAAATTATTAATGGGAAACATTAAATTGAAATATTTATCTATAATTCTAACATTTTTCTTAATTTGGATTGAAACTCTCACTTAATAAGTGGGGTCTAACGTATGCAATTTTAATTTAAAATTGGAGTTAGACTGTTAGAGTAAAAACAAGGTTCAAACTAAGGACTTCTGTTTTGATACCATAACAAATTATCAATTATCACAAAAGTTTAAGCTAGTAAAAAAAATGTAAACTTATTTATTTAACCTTTATTTAACTACGAGAGAAAAGAGATACCAATAAGACTCCTTTGAGGTTGTCTTGAGTAAGCTCAATTTCAAGGATACCCTTCTTTTGAAGTTTAAGGAGAATATGCACAAAATCTTCCTTATCATCATTCACATTCAGGATCTTATGCTCCTCAATCACCTGGTCAAGTAATGCATCTAATGCTCTCAAAGTTGCTTTCAAACTTGCAACTATGCCTGTTAAATAATCTATCCATCCCAAGTAAGGAAAGAAATCTACAAAACTAAAAACTGTAAATTGTATCAACATCCTTCTTGATAACTCTCCAAATGTGCTCTTACCATTTTTTACCTCAGACCTTCTTCCAAAAACACATCTGGAAGTAATATTGTTTGAAACAGCAAGAAACATGTCAATTAGATTAATTGGACTCTTACTGACACATGCATGATGTATCTGATTGACAAGTAGTTTGACTTCTTCTTCCCTTATAAACTGAAACGATTGCACTCTTTTCAAGCTTAGAAGTTCCAGAATAGTAACTTTTCTTGCATGTCTCCAGTAATTGCCAAAGGGAGCAAATGACATATCTGCATATCCATAAGTAAAGATATTGGCAGCCGTGGTTTTGGGTCGATTTGAGAAAACAACGTCATGGGTCTTCATCATTTCTCTAGCCATCTCTGCAGATGAAACCACGAGAGTTGGAACATGGCTCAAGTGCAAGAGCATTAGAGGGCCATACTTACTCGAAAGCTCTTCAAGAGAGTGGTGGGGCAGTGTACCGAACTGGTGGAGGTTGCCGATTACTGGCAACTTTGGAGGGGATGGAGGCAAGTTGAGTTTGCCATTGCCATTTGACTGCTGGAGTTTAAGCAATATGAAAGGTAGCAAAAGAAAGAAAAGAAAAATAGCAAACTGTGTCAACCCATGTGGCTCTTGCCACCATTGCTGTGACCGTAGTGATAGGAAAGCCATTCCTAGTTTCAGTTCACCACATGAAAGTAACAAAGTTATCTTCAATCTTATAGCAGCCCTAACAGTCACAAACTTCGACATTTTGACAACATGATTCATGAATTTCAAATGGATTAGACATGGACAATAAAGGAGTATACACTTGTAGTAATCCTCTCAAATTTGGGAATGTATTACAATTCATAAATCCAAAAAATGAGTAAAGCAACAAACACATGGAAAGATTTGAAAATGTTAGAGATATATTGGATATATTAGCCCAATGTAATAGGCTCAAGCCCATTTCTACTTGTACTAGTAGTCTAGGGTTTAATCGTTTATATATACTCATGTTAGGCTTCATTGTAACATAGGCTATTGTACTATATTCTTATACAATAATAAAGATGTAGCCCTTAAGAGATTTCTCTGTGGACGTAGGCCAACAAGGTTGAACCACGTAACTTTTGTGTTCTCGGTGTTCCTATTCTATACTTCTCATTCCGCATCCACTCTAACATATACAACATGGTATAACACATCACGTTACTAATATATTTAACACAGTATCTAAGCCAAACTTTGTTTTTGGCATCAAACAAACATCTCTACACAGCAAAGAAATTTCCCACGTGCACAACACAGATCCGCCACAATGTCGTTGCTTGCCCACAAATCTGGACTCCACAGCTTCACATAGCTCCCATAGAACCACTGTAACGTCTCAGTCAATCAGACCCAAAAAAAAAAAATATATATATATATATATATATTTTTTTTTTTAATGGACCATACGTGCCCCACCTAACCCAACAATCTCCCACCACTCATTTTCACACCATACCTTTTATCTCTTTTGGCCGACCATCACTTTTCTTCCTTTTACTAGGTTAGTGCCCTTTTACTTTGGATGACACATCTTTCCCTACTGCCCATTAGGGGGGGAGGGGAGGGGAGGGGGAAAGAGGTTCATTGATTATGTGTAGGTTAGGTTGCTGCCTATGGGGCCAAAAGACCACACACAAGAGAGGTCCTATTTGACGCACTTTCTCTGCTGCCCATGGGGGGAAAGAAAAACCTTGAAGGTATGGGTGAATTTGCTGTCCATGGGGCCAAGAGCCTGCATACCAGAGAGGACAATATCATACCAGTTGTGAATGGATGGATCCCCTAACCGGTCTATGTGGTAGTGTGGTATATTTGTGATAATTTACCTTATGTTAGATATTATGGCTTTGCAAATTATATTGTTGATACTCACAGATTATAGTATATAGTTTCAAGGTATTTACTTTGAGAAACTTAGTGTTTCACTATTCAATCGTTTTTGTCATGTCATATTACTATTATTGAAAATGGAAACCACCCCCACTAATTATTCTACTTACTAGGCTTTGTCTCATTCCATTATTTTATAAGTTTTTTAGAGTAGGCAACAATTTTTTTAGATAGCTTTTTGGTGGCTAATAGTAGTTAGACTAATTATTGATGAAAGCTGAACTTTTGTAATTGAGATATTAGATGATGTACATCTTAGAATAGGCTTGACTCATTCTTTTGTATATTATAGTGGTTGTGACGTTATTCCCACTGATGGGATAAACTGATGATATGTAATTATTTATTCAAACCTCTATTCTTTTGAGGCCAATGGTCCTTGTAATTATTGTTTAGAGCTCTGACTTACTTTGAGAGTATATTCAATAGAATTATTATGATAATTCTTAATATTGGTACTTGATATGATTTATGTGGATTGAATTGTCAAAAAAGAAAAATTTACAGGTACTTTGAGATGTCTTTTTCATGCTTTGGACTCTTTAGGGTTTGGGGCGTGACAACCACCGTTGCTATCTCACCGCCATGTCTCTAATCTCTCAAGCATATTGTGCCTCCCCTATTAGATCTGTGCAAAGCAAGCCTTCGCCTGACAAGTCCAATCATACAAACGTGCTCCACGGCATACAACAAGAAAAATCCAGAGGTCCAGCCTCCACCAAATGCCGCAGGCGCCCCTACGAGCTACTGCTGTTTTGGTGGACTTCTCCATGTGCTACCTCGGATTCCTCATGAGCAGATCCTCCTCTAGTAACACGCACTACCTTGAAAACCTCGTAGCCCACCGATCTGCCAAACTAGTGAAGTTCGAGCATCTATCTCACTCAGACGCGCCTACACATGCCCCTGGAGTTTTTACCACACGCCATCACTGTCATGCTCTAGCCACACGCCAAAAACTACGTTAGCCTTATTATGACGTTATTAGATGATGTCAGCCCTAGCCACGTCAGCGAGTCTCCATGTCATCTTTGACTTTAACTCTACTGACCTAGACTGACCCAACCCAGACTTCCGGATCTAACCCATGGACCTTCACTATTGCTGGCCGTTGACTTTGATTGCCCATTGACTTTTGCTTAGTGTTGACCTTAAGTTGACTTTGACTTCTTGTGTAAACCATTGACCAAAAGTCAAATTTTGGAAAATGCCTATCTTACTCAGTTTTTCACTGCATATATTCAAATTTTGGACACAGTTTCTTCATTTGAAGCTCCAAAATTGATCAATTGACACACTCTTCACCGTGGTTTCTTCAAAGGCATTCTTCAAGGCATCTTTAAGAGATCTTCTCATGCTTATCCAACCTCAAGCCTTTATCGAGCTTTCGCCTTGAGTTTGAGGGAAGGTATTAGAGATATATTAGACATATTAGCCCAATGTAATAGGCCCAAATTTACTCCTACTTGTACTAGTAGTCTAGGGTTTAGTCGCCTATATATATTCATGTTATGGTTCATTGTAATACAGGGTATTGTACTACACTCTTACACAATAATAAAGATGTAGCGCTTAAGAAATTCCTTCATGAACATATAGGCTGACAAGGCTAAACCACGTAACACTTATGTTATCGGTGTTCTTATTCTATGATTCCCCTTCCGCATCCACTCTAACATATACAACATGGTATAACATATTGCGTTACTAATATATTTAACAGAAAAATAGTCAAATGCAAGGTTATGAATACGAAACACGTGTAGGCTTGTAGAAGTTTAAACCTACATGCCAAATTATGAACATCTTCTCATTAATATCCCCAGCTTGTTTTATGGATCCCCTCTTTTCTAATCTTTATAATTAAGTAGGTTTTGGCTACATATGTTGTTTTCTGTATTGTTACGTTGTTTTTTTCCCCCCCGTGAATCTGTAGCTCTTTAGACTTTGGAGACACATTTATAGAATTGGAGGCACATGGACGTGACTGGTTTAGCATCAAATGCTGGGTTTTACTGCTCAAGATTCCACGACACGAGCAAATGCGCTGTCTAGTCTTGATTCTTTAAGCTTGTCAATCACCATCTTTGATTAACATAATTAAACATCATGTGAATTGTAAGACTGGAATTGTTAAAGCATATGTGAAATGAGAAAATATGGCATAGAACTTTTGCCAAAACTCATTACATGAGAGTCGTGAAAAAATTGTGTAAGTTTTTGTGGTCTTATCATTGCTTGCAATCATAAGAGTCCATCTTCTTAAGACCTACATTGGGTGTGTTCTAGGTAATTCTAGATTTTAGATTTTTTTTTTTTTTTTTTTTTTTTTTTTTTTGAGAATCAGGTAATTCTAGATTTTATAAGTAGCAACAATAAGTTCCAGTAGCAACTGATCTTTTTTTTTTTGGAAATAGTACAGAAGCATCTAATTCTTTACCTGGCCGCTGGCCGTGACATTCTCACGCATTTCATAACTAAAATTTCTCTTATCCTTCATGCAATTTCAATATATAACTTAGACCATCCGGAAATTTATTTTTATCCTGAAATTATTCAAGCATTAAAATATCTTCTAAGGTAACACAAGAAAAAGAGAAATAACAAACAACAACAACCATAACTTCTAATTGATTATATTTGGAAAGTAATTGGTACTTTGAGAAGTGAAAATTTCTGAAAAACTGTTAAAACTCCATATACCTCAAATTTCTTTTACATCATCATACACATTTGAGAAAGAGATTCCAATAATTGACTTAACAAAACAAGATTAGGTTGAATTTTTCTTTCGAATAACAAGAATTTAGAAATTTCATTTTTGCTTTTTGATAATTCTCAATGCAATTTCAATACTATTGGACCGTAAGCTGTGTTATTCCACCTCAAAATCAATTGGTGATAAGGAATTAGAAATTTCATTTTAGCTTTTTGATAATTCTCAATGCAATTTTAACACTGTCAGACCGTGAACTGTATCATTCCACCTCAAAACTAATTGGTGATGAGAAAAACATACTCAAATCTTTTATGACCTTCAACATCACACCACACCACACCACACAGACCTATTTTTAGAGTGATTGTAAGGAGTCAAATTGTAGTCCCCCAACCATCCCTTCCTCACAATGACTTGAACCCATGACCTTGGCTCTAATACCATTTGTTAGACCATAAGCTGTGTCATTCTATCTCAAAACTAATTGATGATGAGGAAGACATATTCAAATCTTTTATGACTTTTAACATTATGCCACGCGAGCTTATATTTAGAGTGGTTGTAGGGAGTCAAATTGTGATTCCCCAACAAACACATTCTGAAGAGTTGCTTATGCATGTTGACTTTTGATAGTTAATTATTATTTTTATTTTTTAATGCAGCTCTTTAGTTTTATATATATATATATATTTCAAGTCTTAACTCTTTAGGAGATGAGTTGTAAAAAGATGTATAAAGATGTATAAAGATCACATGGAATCTTGGAATGTTTTGCTCATGCATTTGAAGATGTAAAAAATTTTAGATACCACATCACCTAAATTCTTCGAATTACAAATTTAAACAAATAAAAAATTCAGACATATTTAGTTTTATATACCAAAATAATTCTGTGAACCGTATGGCCTAAATTGTGAGGGTGCATGTGCTTAAGTCCTATACATTATGTGTGTACTAGGTCGATCCTAATCTATAGAAGCAACTCGAAAATACTCCAATAGCATTTAGTCTGTTTTGGAAATATTACATCAATTCTTCTACAACCACATACCTTGACACACATCATGACATTCTCTCCTATAATATCCATAAGTATAAGCATAAAGAATTCAGATTTTTGCCATCCTCCATTTCTTTTTAATAGCCTCATACATCCCCAAGTCTTATTTTATTCTGAAATATTCAAAGTTTTAACAACATTGATTGATATCTGCAAAAATAAAACAAGAAAAAGAGAAATAACAAAACAACAACCATGACTTCTTCTTAATAGGTTATATTTGGAGTACAAAGTTGGTACTAGGAGAAGTGGAAATTTCCTATGAATGGTAATTCCATATGCCTCGGTCATATCTAGGTCCTTCATAACTTCACCACCAGGCAACTCCCAGTTGAAATGGTATAAAAGATTAGCTATCACATTTTCAGCTGAAGCAATCCCAAATGTCATTCCTGGGCAACCCCGTCTCCCACCACCAAATGGGATGAAATGAAAGTCTTGACCCTTGAAATCATCTGAACTCTTCAGGAACCTCTCTGGGAGAAACTCTTCTGGTTGGTCCCATAATTTAGGGTCTGTTCGTATTGCCCATGCATTTACATAAACTGTCATTTTTGAGGGAATATCATAACCCCCCCAATTTAACATTCGTTGAAGTTTTGCGAGGAACTAAAAGTGGAACTGGTGCATGTAGTCTCAAAGTTTCTTTAAGGATACATTTCCAGTACTGCAAATGGGCGATATCAGTATCATCTAGTTTTGATTTATTTCCAATCGCTCTTCTTAGCTCATCTTGAGCTTTCTTCATTATACTCGGATTTCTCACTAGCTCTGCCATTGTCCATTCTATTGTTGTTGCAGTAGTTTCAGTTCCTCCAGTAAACATGTCCTGCAAATTATAAAAGCATTATCAACTTTGCCATGGACACAATTTTTTTATAACTTTTTGAGATGGTAATTGTAAGTAGTGAAAAATCAATTTTACCAGAAACCATTATTTTTCACCACTGACAACCTGCCACTTCATGATAAGTTGTTAAAATAGTTGTGGAATAAATTGTGTCCCCTCTACATTTTATTCAAACATATAGCTTTAGCCAGGTGTGTGTGATTTGATACTCGGCTAAAAATGAGAGATTAGAAATATACCAGTATGACTGCTTTGAGATTGTCTTGGGTTAGCTCAATTTCAAGCATGCCCTCCTTTCGAAGCTTGAGGAGAATGTGCAAAAAGTCTTTTTTATCATCATCCTCATCCACATTCAGGATCTTATGCTCTTCAATCAATTGATCAAGTAATGCATCCACCGCTCTTGAAGTTGCTTTCAAACTAGCAATCAAACCTGTTAAATTATCCATCCATCCCAAAGAGGAAAGAAATCTCCAAAACTAAAAGCAGTAACTTGCATCGCCATCCTTCTTGATAACTCTCCGAATGTGCTCTTACCATCTTTTACCTGAGTCTTTTTTCCAAAAACACATCTAGAAGAAATATTGCTTGAAACAGCAAGCAACATGTCAGTTAGATTAACTGGACTTTTACTGAGACATGCATGTTGTATCTGATTCACAAGTAGTGTGACTTCTTCTTCCCTCACAAACTGAAACGATTGCACTCTTTTCAGGCTTAGAAGTTGAAGTAGAGTCATTTTTTTCACATGTTTCCAGTAATCACCATAGGGTGCAAATCCCACATTTACACATCCATAAGTAAAGATATTGGCAGCTGTGGTTTTGGGTCTATTTGAGAATACAATATCATGGGTTTTCATTATTTCTCGAGCCATCTCTGCGGATGAAACCACAAGAGTTGGAACATGGCCCAAGTGCAAGAGCATTAGAGGGCCATACTTACTTGATAGCACTCTAAGAGAGCGGTGAGGCAGTCTACCAAGCTGGTGGAGGTTGCCTATTACAGGCAATTTTGGAGGGGATGGAGGCAAGTTGAGTTTGCCTTTTGCCATCTAACTGGCGGAGTTTAAACAATAAGAAAGGTAACAGAAGAGAGAAAAGAAAGGGAACACTTAAAATTTATAAAGCAACAGATGAACTATATCAATGAATATACCAACATAGTATCACATTTAACGTCCCAAGTCTCAAGTGCAGCAAGTTTCATCATTGGTTGTTCAATCAAATTAGCAAAATGCAAAAATGCCATTTGTCTTTCTTGGATATTTATTAGAAATAAAAAATAAAATCAATCTTAAAATTTGTAGACAACAATGTTTTCTTTCTATATCAAATTAAAACTGACAAATAAGAAGTATAATAAGGAATGGTTACATAAGTAGTCAGCTTTGGCCATGATCCTTCATCAATTGCCTTGGAAGCAACAACAACTTCTCAATTTATGTCTTTTGCATCCGCTTCAAAAACTTTTTTTTTTTTGGCTATGTACCTTCGACAACATGGGCATCACATCCCTGCCCTAGGATCCAATGTCAAAAACGTTTTGCCTAAGGTCAAATGTAGTCATAGCATTACTTGCAATAGTCAATTAGTTTTGAATGCTAGGTGTACCTTCAATTCATCCATATAGGAGGAATTTCCATTTGAGTAAGAATTTTTTTTTGGATTGAGAAAATGATATATATTTGTCAAAACTGAAAATCCAACGAAAAATAAAAAACTAAATTGCTAGTCTTCTAATTAGACTAAGAATGAGAAAAGAAGGTACCCATATATATTGGTGGTGACAGTTGGGCAGGCCTTCAAATTGCTTCATTTCATGGTGTCAAAATTAAGCTCAAGGATCCAAAACTACAAACACAATCAAAATTGCCAGTAAAATTGGTTTTCCAAATTAGAACCCAACAAATAAAAATAAAGCTATGAACTACTGAATTATAAAACAGAGAGGTATAAGTTACAAACAATTATGGAGTGAACAAAAGCATAATTAGAATAAACATTATATATTAGAACAAAAGGCATAATTAGAATAAATATAACGGCCCATCCTTATGTGCTTTTGCTTCTTAAGCATAATTAGAATATACATAACAGCCCATTGTATGATTTCATTCCATTTGGTTAGCACAAGCTGATTGCTCCCTTAAACAAATACAAATCCATTTTGCAATTATTTGTGCATAAGACAAAATTCTATACATACAAATAAAAAATTGATGCTCTTCTCAACTATATCATAAAATTGTACATCACAAGTTCAAGTATGCAATTTTAAGATTTAATGGAACTCACTAGAACATAATATAGGGTGAATCTTGTTTCTTCGTTGCCACAATACCCATGATAGCATGGTAGTGAGTTCGCATGTTTTTTGGTCCCTATCCCAAGCCTAATCCATGAGTTTAGCGAAAGAAGGCTAGCTGTTGAACACACATTCCATCATGTCATGCTACCAGACTGACTGAATTTTGGAACAGCCCCAAACGGCAGGAAGAGCTCCTTCCACCTTGACCCCATAGAATCAACTACACCTACAATCTTTTGCTTGAAAAAAGTTGAGCAAGTTCGCTACAATCCATTCATAGCCCTCAAAACAATTTGGGTGCAAGTTACCGCTACCTTGGTTGGGATTTCAAACGGTGTTATTTGGTAAGTTTCAATTTTGAGTGAAAGTTTTTGTCAAACATGTTACATGTGGTGTACATGTTCTAAATAGAAATGAAAAGAATATTTTTACAGCATGAATACACTCCAAAAAATGCCACACTACCTTTGAACATTGACAAAAGTGAAGAAAAAACTTCAAAAATGATCCATAACGAAAATTGAATTGGTTTCAAATTTCACTGTACCATTTAGCTTGGGTTGACCATGCAATATCTCACTAAAAAGAAAAATCCATTTGCTTTCCAAAAGCAATTAAACGTCTTCAAAAAACAATGGAGGAAAAAAATGGGGCCAGCCTTTTCAAATTACACTATATCATATACAACAAATTTAATCAAACAATTAACAGGAACATAAATCTATAATATGAAGAGGAAAAAAAAAAACCTTGAATTTGTTGTTCGACCACTGGTCATTGGAGGACTCACCTTGAGGAAATTAGACAAATCCCATCTTGTAGTTTCTGAATTGTTCAAAATGGTTATTCAAATATATATTTCTATCAACAACAAAGCCCATCATCAGAATTCCTCTACCTACCCAAATAAATAAATAAAGCAATAGAAATTTTGTTTGTTTCAAAGTTTTTTACTTTGCCTCTATAGTTTTGATCAAAATTAAATCTTTTTTTATCATGGCAAAAACAATTAGAAAATACCCACAAAAAAAAAAAAAAAAAAATTTGAAGAAAAACTAACATCCTTTCATAGATAAGCAGTGTTCACGCCATTGTCTCTGTAATTGGGTTAGAGCAAAACAAATACTTGAGATTATATTATAATATCACAGATTAGAAAGGGTTTTGACTAAATAGTTAAAGTATTGGAGAGGTTTGTAATCTTTAAGATTCATAAGGAATATAAGGAAGATAAGGGTTGCAGTCTTGTAGTGTAAGGCCTAATGTGATCATCAAGATAGTGATGTAGGGAAGAAAGGGGTTGCAAATTTAGGAATAGAAGGGAGAGATCAAATGTTTAACATAAAAGAACAGAATCTAACCTTTAAAGTTGTTGTGGACTTTTCTTGTCGTAATAAGAGAAGGAATTGCTTGCCTCCTAAGTAATCCATATTGCAAATCCGGGATTTTTTTTTTCAAAATAACACTAAAATTTAAACAATTTCGTTAGTTAGAATGTTTTCAAAACTATTTAGCAAACTAACATCTCGAGTGTAAGGAACTCTTTTGGTGCGCTAAATCGAGCATTACAGACACGAGTTCTATGCATCAAAATCGAGCATTACAAACTCGAGTTCCATAAAACTAGTAGCAAGAAACCCAAACTACACGAAGAAGGAAAACAAACCAGAAGGAAGAAACCCAGACCAAACGAAGAAGAAACACAAAGAAGGCAAACAGACAGGAGAGATCAAACGAAGAAGGAACAAACACGAAGAAACCCAGACCAAACGAAGAAGGAACAAACCCATGAACCCAGATCTCCCTAACCCAAACTGTTCGGCACAACTAAACATAGGCAGCAATGCCGAAGGCCCAAGGAGGAGGCTAAGGCGGCGAAAAAGCTCTAGGCGAACGTTTTCCTCTAATTCCTTCATTTTCTTCTCTGGGTCTTTGGGTTTTGATGATGTTTTGTTGAGTTTAGGTCTTTGGTTCGATGATATCTCAGGGAAATCGAATCTCGAAGACTCGAGTTTCATGGAACTCAAGTTTGTCACACTCAATTTAGCACAAAAAAATCAAGTCCCTTGCACTCGAGATGTTAGTTTGCTAAATTGTTTTGAAAACATGCTAACTAACAAAATTGTTTAAGATTTAGTATTATTTTGAAAAAAAAAAAAAAATCCTGCAAATCCCTAAAGAGAAGGAATTAGTTCCTAAATAATTCTTGTTGCAAATACTACTAAACAATCTAAACTTGTAGTGGGATTTGTTTCAAGGTCATCGCAAGAAATAGGAAATAAGGCATATAGAGAGGGAGAGAAGGTAGAAGAAAAAGAGGATGAAGAATGAATAAATAACTTATACAAATATGTCATAAATAACTTATACAGAATGGTGTAAAATTGATAACTACCCAGTGGAACGATGCAACTGAACACCAACAGTAGTAAAAATAGTACTAAAACGGTTTGCTTAGCAGCCAAATGAACAGACACATTTTTTTGTGTTTTTAAATATAGAGGTGACATAAATTTATGTGATAGGCCAAGAATGTATTGACCCCTTATGATAAATTAACCAATTAATTAGTCAAGTTAATTAATTAATCAGATTAACATAAAATATGCGTCACAGCACAAACAAATCACCAATTAAATTAAATGCAACAAAAATTAAATTGACACGGTGATTTGTTTACAAATAGGGAAAGCCTACACGGCAAAAACCCCACCGAGTGATTTTAAGGTTACCACTCCTAAGAATTCACTATTATCAAAACAAGTGGTTATAAGTAAAGGAATTCCAGTACTTTATACTAACCTACAGTTGAACCCTTACCCCAATACCCAATTAGACTTGTTCTGTAATAACAATCTCTCCTTTTAATGCACAGCTCCTAGTACGTGACTAACCAATAAATGAGCAAATCTCAGTACACGACTTAATCACCAACTTGAGAGAGATGTTGGCTGCAAAGTTCTTCAGTTCATCACACGATGAAAATCAGGAAGCTCCTTGGTCACAAAACCCTAAGGTGTACGAAACACAACAGTTTCTTCAAGAGAAAGATGAACTAGGGCAAATTCTGTCTCCGGTCACAATTTGCATAAATAAGACTTTACTCTACATTTGTGCAATTGTGCTACCTTTGACAGCCTTTAAAATAATCCTTATATATGTTTAGGGTTGTGAGAAAAGAAAACTCAAACATATACCCACGGATTAGATGAGAAACAGCTCTGAAGAACTGAGTTTCATAAACCTCGATAGATAGCCATCAATCGAGCTAACTGTCGAGCCACGGGCTAAAACAGCTTTTAAATCTCGATAGATGCTAGCTGTCGACCTTTAAAATCCAACATTTTCTCATTTGATTCTTAGACAGACTTGCATGGCTTTAACATTTGAACTTGAAACCTTGTTCCTTGAAGCATTAAACACATCCTAGATCTACCCAATTACAAGTAAAGTGCGTTTTGTCAAAAGATTAGCCAATTACATAAATTATTGACATATGTTCCTAACAATGAATCACATATATCCTAACATTATGTAGCCACATGGCACAATAAGGAGAGGTCAACAAAAGTCAAACGTTTTGACTACTAGTTATTATATAGATTTGGAGTCATAATAACTTAAAAAAAATCAAATTTTCAATTTATTATTTGATTAAGGGAAATATTAATGGATGCCCTAAGATCACTCATTTATGAAGTATTTTTAAAAACTTTTTATTTGAAAAAAAATAATGAATTTTTTTTTCAATTTTTATATTTCTCATAAAAATGATGTTAAACTTTAATATATTGCTTTTAGAGGTTCTTTATTTATTCATGTATGAACCACCCCAAAGAAGTGTGTCAGATCATACAAATTAAGACAAAATATTTGGGTGTTTAAAATAATTAAAAACAAGCTATTTAAGCTAATATGTTTTGACTAATATAAAAGTGCCCGTAGTATAAAATTGCCTCTCTTGCCTTCAATGTCTTTCAAATAAAGAATATTGTGAATTTTTTTTTTTTTTTTTTGTAAAAAAAAAAAAAAATTTGTGATGTTGAGTTTGTTGTCATGTAATATGAGCACCTGCCCAATGGTCTTGTTTGGTCGATCACTTTATTGGGGAGATGTGGCCATATTATATTCATGGTCCACAACTCTTGTTGTATTGAAGATTTGTGTGGACATGCCAAATGTACCATTTCAACAAGTCTTATCCAACGCAATTCATGCTTGAGACCTAGCAACATCAATATATATATATATATATACACACACACACACCAAGAAAATATCAAAGTTTGTCCAAGTCTCTTGTACGAATTCACTTTTTCCCCTAGAGGAAAGCCAAGAAGGGTAACAAATTCACTTTTTCTCTGGAAAAATAGCATTAAAAATCAAATACACAAATGGGAGAGACGAGAAATCTAATCTATATATATCTAAAAGTTGAAGCGTAGTAATTATTGTTGCTATACTCCTGTTGAGCCACATCATCGGCCACATCACTATTTTTTTTTTTTTTTTTTTTTTACCAACTCTATTAATTTTCTATTGCAAAATTAATTCTTTGTTGCCAACATGATGCACTACACTTTACCATAAACTCTATTGTCTATATTCAAAGCTCCTTTCAACATTGAGTGTTAGTTTTAATGTAAATAGCATGGGATACAATGTGGTCTTTTGCACTACCACCATAAGTTAACTAAAATTTCTTTTATTTCTTAAAGAAAAGAAAATACTACTATAATCACTTCTACTATGATACATATCATTTCTTCCTAAAGAGAAAATGATTATAATCACTATTTTTTCATTTTCAAGGAGCTGTTAATTCCGTACTAATGTAAAAATGGTCTTTTGACAGATTTTCTCTTTTGTGTCCCATTACTACTCAATTCAATGAGCATAAAATGCTCAGATGATGGTTTATAACTTTATGGCCATACATTTCTGTCCTTTGGTCTAACGTTTTAATACATGGATCTTATCTTTTTACAGCTCATGTAATTAAGTTCTAAAATTTATTTTGATATCAGGTATCAAATGAAAAGGCTGTCCGTGAACTTTTTATATAACTGGTGTAAGTAATGGGATGAGATACAGATTTTCAATCTCTAAGCCATTTACATAGTTTACACTTTGACAATCAACTTTCAGCTTTTATAAATGTGTGATCATTTCTTCTTCTTCAATCATTTCCTTAGTAATTTAATATTATACCAAAATGTTTTCTTTGCTATATGTAAACAAACAACACCAATCTAGTGTGGTGCCATTGCAAATGATGCCTTCAAGTGCGAGAGAGCAACAATGTTTGGTGACTTCAAAGGTGACAATAACAACTTGGAGAAGGATGCCCCAAGTGTTGAAGAGAGCCTTGCCATAGGAAGGATGCCGATGTCAAGGGTGATGAGATTTCTTTTTATATTAACATATTCTTTCTTTACATAGATTTCATGCATGATGAGAGCTATACACTGAGTAGGTTCTTCATTCCCGCTGGCAATGGTTTCCAAAAAAATTAAAATTAAAATCTCTAATTTGTATAATACACCTATTACATTTTGTTGGTAGTATTCGAATTGGGACCATGTTTGACATTAGCAGTAATTTATGTCTTTTTTTTCCCTTTTTTTTTATATTTTATTTGTTACCATAAGTTGAACAGTTGTTTTTGTTTTTGTTTGTATTAATTTTGTATTGCAATAAGAAATTAGAAATATAAGAAACAAAAAAATTTATTTTTTGGCATATGTTTTTTCATATTTTAGGGTAGGGACGGACCCACTAAGGGGCTGAGGGGGGCCATGCCCCCCCCCCCCCCCCCCCAAATTTTTTGAAAAATTTATATAGTATATAGGATGAACAAAAAATCTCCAATTCACCAATATCATAATTCAATCATTCATAATAAAAAAAAAATCTCATAGAAAAAAAAAATTCCCTTACAGGAGTTACAACAATTTATATGACTTTTTTAATTGATTTATAAACTATGGGAAAGTGAATTACAATATTTATATTTTTTTTCAAAAGATAAAATGCCAAAATTCTTTTAGAAGCCAATATTGATAACGTAACATTGCCAACTCTTAATATTGATATCTCAATTTTTTTAAATCCTCAAACAAAGTGAAAAACTTCATTAATGTGATTTTTAGTTGCATCCAAAAGTATGGGATTATCATATTGGTGAGTTGGTCAACATGATAAAATCAACATATTAATTCCAATTACCCAAAATCTGGAAATTTGAAGTCCTCTTCTTCTTCAAAAAAGGTTAGAATATCATGTTATAACTTTCAATTTTTTTGGTTCATATTATATCCTTCTTGATTGAAATATTTAGGTAATAAAGTGCAATTTTTTATCTACCATGATTTTTTTTTTTTTTTTAATAAACCATGTCACATGAAATTTTTTTGGTTCATGCTTTGGCCCCCCTTAGGTTCAAATCCTGGTTCCATCCCTATTTTAGGGCAATTTTTTCTATGATATGTCCAAATAATAAAACAAAGTAAAACTCAATTGTCTTCCTTCTTTCTTGGCCATCATGCTCTTTACCCTTTTTTCTGTTTCGTATATTGTAACTTTTGTAATGCTTGGTGCTTCCAAAATTTTCATGTTGGATTTGATATTTCACATGTGATGCCCACGACATGTAAATCTGCTTGAGATAATCCAAGATACGTATTGCATGGCTACAAATAATAAAACTCAATTGTCTTCCTTCTTTCTTGGCCATCATGCTTTTTACCCTTTTTTCTGTTTCGTATATTGTAACTTTTGTAACACTTGGTGCTTCCAAAATTTTCATGTTGGATTTGATATTTCATATGTGATGCACACGACATGTAAATCAGCTTGAGATAATCCAAGATACATACTGCATGGCTACAACTAATAATTCGCACATAGGTACGTAGCAATTATTGTTGTACACTCCTATTGAGCCACATCATCGGCCACGTCACTATTTATTTATTTATTTTTTGCTGACTTGATTTGGAGAAAAATCATATTATAATATGTCCTATTTTGTGTTGTTGTCAAGTTTTAGTTTATTTGGAAAAGAACAAGATAATCTGGACAATATAATGAAGAACAGTTTGTGCAGTTGAAGAAAATGGTCTTTGTGTAGTTTCCTTTCACTATTTGTAAATATTTTGTTTAACAAATTAGCAGCGAATTGTTATTTCTTTGTTATATGATGTTCCTAGATACTAGAGTAATTGTTTTAAGTGTTTACGAATATCTGATATTACACTTCATCTTCCTTATCTCATTGGTGTATTTTTAAAGACTTTTAAGAAAAAAAATTCAATTTTGTATTTAAAATTATTTATTTATCTATTTATTATTCACATATTGGATTAGATTATGACAATATTTACACAACACTTCTTCTTTTTGTCAAAAATTTTTCTCCACATTTTCCTCCATTGGAATTGTAGTCTCGGTATATTGATTTATTTTTACATTTTTATTTATTTATTTTAATATTATTAACAAAAGAAATTTTAAAATCATTACATATAAAGCTACAACCAGCACTTTTGCTTAGAATCAACCACCTATTTATATTGTGTAACTTCAAAACCTTATTAAAAATTTTAAATTTGATTGTGCATTTGATATTTGGCCTGATTACATCACATTTGATACGTTTTACATATTGGGAAGGAGTTTGATTATGATGTGAGTTTTATTTTTCCCTTTATCTTTTATTTTAAATTGTAGTTTTGTTGAGTTTTATTAATTTTTAGATATACTTTTTGGTGTTTTTGGTGTGTATGGTAGAAGAAATATATTGGGTTTGAGAATTTTCTTTTTAAACCTAAAAGAATAATTTCTAAATTTTAATGTTATAAGTTTTATGAAAAAAAAAATGAATATTTTCGCTAACTTACCTTTTGAATTTCTGGGAAAAATTGTATTGTTTTCATTTTGATACAACAAAAACTATATATTACTTTTGTGATTTTTCCTATATCAAATGAAAATATGATTATAAAATATGTTATTCTTAATTAAATTAGTCCAATTTTCCCCAAAAAAAAACTTAATAAGACCTCCCTAAAAGAATTATCATGCACAACGCGCGGGGTCGCGACTAGTTAAATTTTACTTTGCAAGCATGTGAGTATAGAATGAAACATCACTTCAGTTAGGTAAAGATTGAAAATTGTCAGCAATGGCACATATCACACCCCAAATCCAAAAGGGTCCAAAACATGAAAAAAAAAAAAACATCTCAAAGAACCTGTAGATTTTTCTTTTTTGACAATTTAATACACAAAAATCATATCAAGTACCAACATCAAGAATTATCATAATAATTCCTTTGAATATATTTTCAAAGTAAGTCAAAGCTCTAAGTAATAATTACAAGGACCATTGGCTACAAAAGAATAAAGGTCTAAATAATTAATTACATATCATCAGCTTGTCCCATCAGTGGAAAATACGTCACAACCACTTTAATATACAAAAGAATGAGTCAAGTCTATTCTAAGATGTACACCATCCAATATACCCATTATAAAAGTTCAGCCTCCATCAGTAGTTAGTCTAACTACTATTAGCCACCAAAAAGCTATCTCAAAAGACTGTTGCCTACTCTGAAAAGGTTATAAAATAATGGATTGAGACAAGGCCCAGTAAGTAGCATATTTAATGGGGGTGAGAGAAATGTAAGTTTCATCATCAATAATAATAATATGACAAGAATGATTTAATAATGAAATACAAGTTCCTCAAAGTAAATATCTTGAAACCATATACTATAATCTGTGAGCACTAACAATATAATTCCAAAGCCATAAAATGTAACATATGGTAATTTATCTTAAATATACCACACTACCACATAGACCGGTCAGAGGATCCACCCATTCACAACTGGCATGATATTGTCCTCTCTGGTATGCAAACTCTTGGCCTCATAGACAGCAGCCTCACCCATACCCTCAAAATTTTTCTTGAGGGTATTTCTCTCCCCCCATAGGCAGCAGAGAGAGCGCGTCAAATAGGACCTCTCTTGCATGTGGTCTCTTGGCCCCATGGACAGCAACCTCACCCACACACAATCAATGAGCCTCTTCCCCCCATGGACAGCAGGAAAGAACGTGTCATCCAAAATGAAAAGGCACTAACCTAAACTTGATTCCATTGTCACAAAGACCACAAATACCAAATCGGGTGATCACTAGGAAATCACACATGGCATGGTGTTAAAACAAAATAAACTCACAGGTTACATTACTTTGAAACACATAGTTCATATCCAAGTAGTTTCAGAAAATCTTAAATAATCTAACTTCTACAAAGTTTGTAAAGTTTTCAACTTCATTCTTGTCAAGAGATTTTCTATCAATTTTCCAAATAATACAAGACAAGATAAGCATATCTAAATTTTTCAATATACCATAAAATCAATGATTTTCTTATCAAAGATTAAATAAAAGACGCTTATTTTTCCATATCAACAATTCATACATTTCCCCAAATGTAATACTAAATATGATGCATTTTCATATATAATCATGTATGTATATATATATATATATATATTAAGGTTACGACATAGTAATTTTTTTAGGAAAATATAGTTTCCATAGGTAATTTAGGAAAATATAGTTTCCATAGGTAATTTCCAAAAACGTGTCTAACCCAAAAACAATATTTATGTTATTTTCCAAAAATCCTATTAAAAAGCTACTTACCTTGCAACCGCAAAATCCTAATTCTCCAAGCTCCAAGGAGATTAGCTGGAACCTAAACAATATCAAGTAAACCTATCACAATAAGTATAGAGCTTGAAATTACATCTAGCCACAATTTAGGAATTGCCAAATAATCACTTAATTAGACAAGCCTAGTTTTTAACCTCATCAATAATAATATATTCCACTTCCATAGTTTCTCAACAAATTGATTCACAAGGCATAAACTCCAACTTATAGAGTTAATCTATTTAATATCATCTCCAACATTATGCCTAGCTTCTATAAAATTTACACTACATCATTAAGAGATCGATGAAAGCAAAATCAAAATATCCTCCAAGACAAGAAATTTAGAACTTTAACTAGTTTCAAATAAACCCAATGGCAATGGAAAATTAAATTTACCAATCATCACATGTTATAACTTAAAACTCCTAAATTTTTTCACCATACATAAACCTTTAGTAGTCATCAATAGCACAAAATATATATCCACTCATCAAATAATTCCACCAATACAAAATCCATACATAAAAACACATAAATATCACTTCCAATGCTCATAAATCACATGGGTGTCATTATTAAAACTTAGATAAAAAAAAATAACCTCAAGCAAAAATGCAAAACCCACCAAAAAGATGAGAAATTTTTACCTCAAAAAAAAAAAAAAAACAAAAAACAAAAAAAAGATGTGAAGGTGTTTATGGGTTTCCAAGAATTTTCTGGTAATCTTGCCAGAAAAATGATGGTAGAAATGGTGATGGTGGTAGTACCGAGTAGAGAGAATATGAGAGCAGAGAAGTGTATGAGAGAAGGAAAAGAAAGAAAAGAAAATAAGAAGAAAGGATGGCCGGCCAAGTGATGTAGTGGGATTGTGAGATGAGCGGTGGGTAGTGGGGTTACGTGGGGGGCACGTGGGAACCCGAAAAAAAATATTTGCTCTTGACTTTTTTTTTTTTTTTTTTAAAAGCTGACTGGGACGTTACAGCACACAGAAAGACCATTCACTATGTAACCCCAAGCCTAAATAGCAAAATCTCAATGCTTCTAATGGACAAGGTTTTCAGACCCGGACCGTTCATTAAACCATAAAAGGGAGAGGTTCAAGGTTTTTAAGGTCGAACCGAAGTTGAACCGAGGTCGAACTGAAGTTGAACCGAGGTCGAACTGTGATAACGTCATAATTAATTTAATAATTATTTAAATATAAATAAATATATTAAATTAGTATAAATAGAAAAATTAAATTAAATGACCCAATTAAATATAGAAATCTATCTTTCAAATATATTTTTTTATATTTCATAGGACAAATAAGAAATATCATATCCTAAGCATACATTGTTTCTCAAAAAAAAAAAAATCCTAAGCATACATAGATATAATATTTCTTTATTTATTCATATGTTGATTAGATAAACTCATGATAGTAATATTGCAATAATATAGGAATTAGAAGGGCACTTAGTAATTTTAAATTAAAATAATTATTTAATAATTATTATATATCCGTTGACTTACTATTTTTCCTCTATCATTCAAACTTTGCTACATTATAATTGTGACAAAAAAATTATGAAATATTCTATAACACTATATTTTTTCATATAAAAAAAATTGTAAATATTAACAAAGGACTTATAATATTTTATTTGTTACTTATTAATCCATCAATATTCACGTCACAGGCTCAAAGCTGCAAATCCAACGGCTGAAACATTTTGCCAATTTCAAAATTCAAAAGTTTTCTTGTTTCCAATGCCAAGTCACATGTGTAGGACAGTAGGAAGGGCTCTGGATTCTTCCAAGTCACGTGTAGGAGGGGCACTAGAATCTTCCAAATCAAGTCACGTGAACCAATGCCATTGGAAAACATAAAAAAGAAAAAAAGAATTCAAAACAAACCCAAACAGAGAGGTGAGAAACCACAACAGTCTCCATGGAAAGAAGAAAGAGAAGAAGGAGAAAAAGAAGAAAGAAGAAGAAATAGAAGCAGAAGACGACGATGAAGGTTGTGACTGGCGATCTGTGCTGGGTTGCTAACTTGCTGAGTTGCTGTTTCAACTTCACACAGCCCCTACTTTGTCATCTTCTTCTTTTCAAAATTTTTTTTTTTTCCACTCACAAATCTTTTGGTTCCAGATATGAAAAAAGTCCAATGCATGCCAGCCAAGTGGTCTGATCATGGTTCTAGAATTTAAAGCTTGTTTTTTTTTTTTTTTTTCTTTTTTTTCTTTTTTTTAAGGTTCAAATTCAAAGGGAAGTAGGGAACCGTGAGAAGCAGTCTGAATCTGGTTCTCAGAACCGTGAGGTCCAACTACGGTTTGCACGGGTCCTTGCTTTTCTTACATAGAGCGGTTCTGGAGGCTAAAAGAACCGTAAAAATGAACAATTTGAGGATTTTCCAATTGGACCGTACGGTCCGGTCCGGCTTCAAAACCTTGGTGATGGATAAGCTCCTTGGTAAATTACTAATTTTCCAAAAAATTAAAATTTTTAATAAATTGTAAATTTAATCATTTAATCATATTTTAACACTCTCTCTCATGTGTGGACTCAACTCTCCCTTAATAAGTGTGTGGACTTAACTCTCCCTTAATAAGTGGTGAGGCCCAACACATAAGATTTTTAACATTTTAAATAAGAAATAGAGTAAAGTCAAGGATCGAAAACTTAAAATCTCTTCTCTTGATACCTGATAAATTATCAATTTTCTCAAAAGCTTAAACTTAAGAATTGGTATCATCACGCCATCTCTTACTCTCTTCAACATGTCCTGCGGCCATGGGCCAAGCACCCACTTCATCGTGGCTAGTTGCTCCAAATTCTCATGAGTTTGAAACAATGCCTCACCCTATATCATACTTCAAATGTAAGCATAAATCCAGTTTTAATCCATCACAACCATATTACGTCACTACTAAAGATTTGCAAATGTACCCTGCATAGTTCCACGTCCACCCAAGACGCAACCGACACTCCAAAGATAATAGGATAACTCCATCCATGTCCTGTAAAATTATTAGAAGAATTCAACTCAACTGCCATGACATGGCGGACTGATGGACAGTGTCGGCTCAATGGATGAGGTAAATAGGCAACCACCTAAGGTCTCCAATGAAAAAAAGCCTCCAAATTTTTATTAATAGAGATATCCATGTACTAATGAATGTATTAATTAAGCCTCAAATATTCACCAATAAATAAAAAATAATATTTTTTAATCAAAGAAAAACTTGTTAAAGAAAAATATTTTCATTGGAAGCGGCAATGACTATTTGTTTTTCCTCAATTTTAAATTGGAACTCGTTTAATCTCTCACACAAAAATATTAAAAGAACTCATTAATCTCTCACCAGTAAATAAATTTATACTCAAATTTGATTTAGAGGGTTTGATTATCAAACATCCACCTTTATAGCAAAAATATAATCTTGTTCATATTACGTAGAAATATACACAATTTTAGTTCTACATATCAGTTTGGATATCAAACTTAAGATTTGGATATCTCTAAGGCAAAAAATTAATATTATTCATTGTATATCGAAATCGTATCTTAAAAACACTATTTTGATTTTGATAGACAATTTGGATATCAAACATTAAGTGTGTACTAGGTCAATCTAATCTATAGAAACAACTTGAAAAAGCTCCAATTGCATTTAGTCTGTTTAGGGAATATTACATCAACTCTTTTGCAACCACATTTTTTTGCCACACACCATGACATTCTCACCAATAAAATCAAGTAATTATAAAGAACTCAAATAATTCCCATCCTTCATATGTTTCTAATAACCTTGTACATCGTGAAGTTTTATTTTGTTCTGAATTATTCAAGCATTAACAACATTGATGTCTGCTAAAATAAAACAAGAAAAACAGAAATAACAAAACGACAACTTTCACTTCTTAGTTCTTAATTTGGAGAGTACAAAGCTGGTACTAGGAGAAGAGGAAATCTCCTATGAACAGTCATTCCATATTCCTCGCTCATGTCTAGGTCCTTCATAACTTCATCACCAGGCAGATTCCAATTGAAATAGAATAGAAGATTAGCAATCACATATTCAGCTGCTGCACTCCCAAATGCTATTCCTGGGCAACCCCTTCTCCCACTACCAAATGGGATGAAATGAAAGTCGTGACCTTTCAAATCAACTGGGTTTTTGTTGAACCTCTCTGGTAGAAACTCTTCTGGCTGGTCCCAGAGTTTTGGGTCCCTTTGTATTGCCCATGCATTTACGTAAACTGTCACTTTCGAAGGAATGTCATAACCCCCCAATTTTACATTGGTTGAAGTTTCACGAGGAACTAAAAGTGGAAGCGGTACATGTAGTCTCAAAGTTTCTTTAATGATACATTTCAAGTACTGCAAATGGGTGATATCAGTCTCATCTAGTTTTGATTTCCTCCCCACTACTCTTCATACCTCTTCCTGGGCTTTCTTCATCATACTCGGATTTTTAATGAGTTCTGCCATTGCCCATTCTAGTGTTGTTGCAGTAGTTTCAGTTCCTGCCACAAACATGTCCTGAAAATTATAAAAAATTTGTCAGCTTTATTATGGACATAATTTTTTGTTAATAATTTATTGAGATGATAAGTTGTAAGTAATGAATAGTTACTTTAACATGAAAGCTAATATTTACATCACTTTTATTTTTTACTACTCACAAATTGCCATGTTAAAATAGTTGTGGAACTAGTAGTATCCCTAGACTTATTCAAACATTATAGCTTTAGAAGGCTTAGTGTGATAGGGTACTCTTGTGTGCAATAAGAGAGAGAGATATATACCAGTATGACTGCTTTGAGATTCTCCTTGGTAAGCTCAATTTCAAGCGTGCCCTCCTTTTGAAGTTTGAGGAGAATATGCATAAAGTCTTTCTTATCTTCATCCACTTTCAGCATCTTATACTCTTCAATCAGTTGATCAAATAATGCATCCATCGCTCTTAAAGATGCTTTCAAACTTGCAACCAAGCCTGTTAAATTATCCATCCATCCCAAAGAAGGAAAGAAATCTCCAAAACTAAAAGCCGTAAACTGCATCGTCATCTTTTTTGATAACTCTCCAAATGTACTCTGGTGCGGACACGAGGTACAAGCCCCCAATTACACGCACGTATAGGAGGAAGAGCAAAAAGAAGACGGCCCAACCTGTGGCCTTATGGATGGAGTCTATTAGTTATTGGGCTTGAGTTTAAGCAAGCCCGAACATTTAATAATTAGGGTTTCTTTAGGGTTTCTTTATGCCTTATTGTTGTTAGCTATTTAAACACTTTTTGGGGATTATTGTAAAACAGTTTTGATGATTATTAAAAAAACGTGTGTTTTCTTTTACTGGTGCCGACTCCAGTTTTGCTTGGTGCTGACTCCAAGCAACCCTTAGGTGCTGACTCCTAGGGTTTTATCTTTATTTCTATTGTTTTGTGGTTGTCCTACGTCAGTTTTGGTATCAGAGCAAACTTCCGATCCATACAACACAACCGTAGACAGCCACTTGAAAGCAAAACCATCAAAAGTGCAAACCGGCCAAGGATGACATTACCTTTCAAGTATTTGCCCCATGAGATTTTGAACAAGCCCAAGCCAGCCCCTGCAATCCGTGTATACCCCGCAGCCCCTCATGAGTTTTTCACCCCCAAGCCAGCAGAGAAGCCAGCGATGCCTCCCAAGCCGGTAGTCAACATCCGTGCCCGTCTCTGATCACAGAACCCACACCCACAAAAAAAAAAAAAAAAAAAAAAAAAAAAAAAAAAAAAAAACCCATCGCAAGCCCACCAGTCACCGAAACCCACAGATCATTCACCTATCGCCGACCCATCAGCCACCTGCTGCCAACACCATCACCGCCACAGAGGACAAACCCATCAGCCACCGCCGCCGACGCCAACACCGCCACAAGACCCAGCCGCCGAGACCCATTGTCGTCCACCCACCGCCGCTGAGATCGAAGAGCAACTGCTGTTGCGGAGACCGACGAGCCCTGCCGTTGCCGAGGTCCGAGACAAGCAGCCACCGCCGTTGTCTGCGCCTCCTTCGCGCCGCCACCAGCGTCAGTCTCCTTCACCGGCGGAAGACTCTCAGTTCAGTCCGTGTTTCTCTTTAGTTTCTATTTTCTAAAACTTTCAGTCCAGTAGTTTCTTCTAAGCTTTCTTTTTAAGTCAGTCCGTGTTATGTATTTTATTGTTATTTCTTAAAAAAAAAAAAAAAAAAAAAAAAAAAAAAAGAAAGAAAAAGAAATATTGTCACAGTGTTAGCCCACTGCATATATGGGCTTTTTAATTATTCATGCACAGGTACGTTTGTTCAAGTAAGATCCAGTCATTTGAGGAGCCAAGCACGTGACTATCAAGTGCAGTTAGTTGGCCATTGACTAGGGTACAACTCTTACTTTCTTTTTGGTGGATTCAACTTTGTCTCATTGAAAAATAATATCTTTATATTTTTTATGTGCATGTCCCACCATACCTCACTAGCCTACCCATTTTGTGCTTCAGCTAGTTATTTTATTATTTGTACTTTCTTTCAATACCCATTCTAAAACTCAAAAAAAAAAAAAAAAAAAAAAAAAAAAAAAAAAAAAAAAAACCAGTTTCTTTGAAATATTTGATTCTCATTATTAATTGTGGAGCTTATTGGAAATTGACTTTTATTTGGACTATTTTTCAATATTGTGAATACTGTCACTACTTGACTGCAATTTATTCTTGTGGCTCATTAATCTAATCCCTACATGCACTCTTGCTTGACCTTAATTTTACATTGAGAATTGGTTACTTGAGCTTTTGTGAATCTCAATCGCATTCATAAATATAGTGTGCATGCATCTACGTAGTGGTCGCATCATGTCAAACTCTGAACATCAATCCACTTCTGAGTCTAGGACCTCCTTAGAGCAAACCATAGCTGAACTAGCAAAAAATGTCCAAAATTTAATGGATAGGGTGGGACAAATTGAAGCATCTCAACGGGAGACCATTAACCATGAAGGAGATAATATGCTTAGGCAACATAACTTCGGTTACTTTAATAGGGCTCCAAACTTTGAACCTGATCACTATAATCACAATGGCCCTAGGGATTTTGATGATAGGATGTTCAAGGACAAGATAGATGCACCCACCTTTGATGGCTGCCTAGACCCATGGGTTTTCACTGATTGGTTGCGTCAAATGGAGAAATTCTTTGACTATTACCATTGGGCTGAAAACAAGAAAGTGAGGTATGCTAGGATGAAGTTAATTGGAAGAGCTGACCTTTTTTGGGAAGACTTAGAGGAAACCCTTAGGCGACGACGTGAGCCCCCCATCACTGATTGGCTTGAGATGAAGAATGCACTCTCAAAGAATTATCTTCCTTCAACTTATAGGAGCTCCCTTCTTGAGGAATGGGATCGCCTAAGGCAAGGCAATACTCCTGTGGCTGAATATATAGAGAAGTTCAAGGAGTTCAAGAGACGAATTCAAATAGTCGAGGAAGAGGTTGTTACACTCAATAGATTCAAAAAAGGTTTAAATGCTAACCTACTAGGAGAGATTATCACCCGAGGAGTCACTACCTTAGGAGAAGCATATGAGCTTGCTAGGAATTGTGAGTTAGCATCCAAATCTATCTTTTGGCGACGATCTGAGCCTCGGAGTGTTCCCACCAACCCTCAACCTTTTGGTAGTAGACCTAGACTTACCTTACCCCCTAAGGTCAACCCCAATAGTACCCCAATAGAAAAAGAGGACAAAGGAAAAGGTGTGATCAATGAGCCTTCAAGATTAGGCTCTCGCCTCCAATGCTTCAAATGCAATGGGGTTGGACACATCGCGGCTAGGTGTCCCTCTAGGGCCCTTGTCATTCAAGAAGGTGATGAAAAGGTTGAAGATGTTGAGGAGCTAGTGTATGATCCAAATGTTGAAGGAACCCAAGATGTTGAGGCAGAATGGGAAGATGATCCTAACTACCTTGCATGCATTAGAGCCATTTCTCCCCAAGTTGACGACTTCAAGGACTTTGTTGTCCCTAGAGTGAATGTGGTAAGGTGCACCTTGACTGAGCAGAGAGACACTGAAGATTGGCGAAGAAGTGCCATCTTCCAAACTTACACTAAATGTGGAGACAAAACTTGCAAGGTTATTATAGATAGTGGGAGTTGCATTAATGCGGTGTCCTCTAACGTTGTTTCCCGCCTAGGCTTGAAATTGACCCCTCACCCTAACCCATATAAGGTCTCTTGGGTGGATGCCTCCTCCATAGCCATCAAAGAAAGATGTGTTGTCCCACTTCAATTCCTCACCTATAAGGCTGAAATATGGTGTGATGTAATTCCCATGGATGTAGGGCATATCATCTTAGGTAGACCTTGGCTTTATGATCTGGATGTCACCCTCTATGGGCGATCCAATTCTTGCTCATTTATGTTTGAAGGTAAGAAGATTGTGCTTAATCCTTTAAAACCTAAGCCAATCGACATGAGCAAGAAGAAAGAAGCTCCACAGGTGAAAGACTTGAACATCATAAGCCCTAAGGCATTCGAAAAAGTAGCAGTTCAAGAATCTATTGTATTTGTCTTAGTTGCCAGGGAAGTTCATGGAGAGACCTGTGAGGAGCAACCTGAAGAAGTGAAATTAGTGCTCCAGGAATTTAAGGATGTTTTTCCTGAGGAACTCCCCGATCATTTACCACCCATGCGTGACATACAACACGCTATAGATTTTGTGCCTGGAGCAACCCTACCTAATTTGCCTCACTATAGGATGAGCCCTGCAGAGCATGCCGAATTGCAAAGGCAAGTAGAAGAACTACTTAGAAAGGGTTTTGTGCGTGAAAGCATGAGTCCTTGTGCAGTCCCTGCACTCTTGACCCCAAAGAAAGATGGAACTTGGAGGATGTGTGTTGATAGTCGTGCCATCAACAAGATCACTGTGAAATATCGTTTTCCTATCCCTCGGTTGGATGATATGTTGGATATGATGGCTGGAGCAACGATCTTTTCTAAGATAGACTTGAAAAGCGGCTATCATCAAATTAGGGTTCGTTCTGGTGATGAGTGGAAAACTGCCTTCAAGACGAAGGATGGTTTGTATGAGTGGATGGTCATGCCTTTTGGATTGTCCAACGCTCCTAGTACCTTTATGAGAGTGATGACTCAAGTGCTCAAGCCTTTTATGGGGAAATTCTTGGTTGTGTACTTTGATGACATCCTTATCTATAGTAAGTCTAGGGAGCAACACTTAGGCCACCTAACTCAAGTTTGTACTACCCTTAGAAAGGAGAGTTTATATGGCAATCTCAAGAAGTGCTCTTTCTTCACCGATAAAGTCGTCTTCTTAGGTTTCATAGTATCCTCTGAGGGAGTTTCTGCTGACCCCCAAAAGGTTCAAGCAATTGTGGAGTGGCCCGAGCCCAAGAATATCCATGAAATTCGAAGCTTTCATGGGCTCGCTTCCTTTTACCGCCGATTTATTAAGGGGTTTAGTACCATTATGTCCCCCATCACTGACTGCATGAAGCAAGGGGAGTTTGTTTGGACTAAAGCTGCCACTAAGGCTTTCCGTGAGGTGAAGCAAAAGATGACTGAGGCACCTGTCATGCGTCTCCCTGATTTTACCAAGCCTTTTGAAGTGGAATGTGATGCCTCAGGTATTGGTATAGGAGGAGTACTTAGTCAAGAGCGCCACCCAATTGCTTATTTCAGTGAGAAATTGAATGACGCTAAGCAAAAGTACTCCACATATGACAAAGAGTTTTATGCCATTATTCGAGCTCTTTGGCATTGGCGCCATTACCTATTGTCCCGAGAGTTTGTTATCTACTCTGATCATGAGGCTTTGCGCTATCTTAATTCCCAAAAGAAGCTGAATTTTAGGCATGGTAGTTGGGTTGAGTTTCTGCAACGCTATTACTTTGTGGTGAAACATAGGGCAGGAGTTGAGAATAAGGCTGCTGATGCACTAAGTCGAAGGGTGTCTTTGCTATCCGTCATGAGTGTTAAGGTTACTGGGTTTGAGCGACTTAAGGATGAATATGAGTCATGCCCAGATTTTGGGGAGCTCTACATTAACCTAAGTAATGCCCCACGGCCAATCTTAGATGATTATACCCTTCGAGATGGTTACTTGTTCAAAGCCAACCAATTATGTATTCCTCGGTCTTCAGTACGAGATTTCCTAGTTTGGGAGATACATGCGGGAGGCCTTGCAGGTCACTTTGGCCGAGACAAAACAATTGAGGAGGTAGAACGTCAATTCTATTGGCCTGGTCTTAAGAGGGGCGTTGCCAAGATAGTTGGTCAGTGTCGTACCTGTCAACTGGCCAAACATCGCAAGCAAAACACTGGTCTGTACACGCCTCTACCTGTGCCTGACCGCCTGTGGCAGGACGTGAGTATGGACTTTGTGTTAGGTTTGCCCCGCACCTTTAGGAAATATGATTCCATTCTAGTAGTTGTCGATCGCTTCTCTAAGATGGCTCATTTCCTACCCTGTTCAAAGACCTCTGATGCTTCTAAGATCGCAAAGCTCTACTTTGATGAGATTGTCAAGCTATATGGTCTTCCTAAAACCATAGTGTCTGATAGGGATGTTCGTTTCATGAGTTATTTTTGGAAGACCTTGTGGCATTTAGTAGGCACCAAATTGAAATTTTCCACAGCATTTCATCCTCAAACTGATGGTCAAACTGAGGTGGTTAATCGTAGTCTAGGCAACCTCCTTCGGTGTCTCGTGGGTGAAGCCAATCGGAATTGGGATTCCATTCTTCCTGTAGCCCAACTTGCATATAATAGCTCTGTCAATAGGTCTATAGGTGCTAGTCCTTTTGAGGTTGTGCATGGATATACACCTAGGAAGCCCTTAGATCTTTTGCCCATGTCCCCACATGTTAGGGTGTCTGAGTCTGCTGAGGCATTTGCACGACATATTCATGATTTGCATAATGAGATTCGCAAAAAAATTCAGGCAAGTAATTCTCAATATAAAATTCATGCTGACACTCATCGGCGTCATGCAGAGTTTCAGGTAGGGGATTATGTCATGATTCGGATTCGACCTGAACGGTTTCCCTCTGGGACCGTTAAAAAATTGCAGGCTCGTAGTGCCGGACCATTCAAGGTATTGAAACGAATAGGCCCAAATGCATATGTCATTGACCTTCCTCCTGATTATGGTATTAGCTCCTCCTTTAATATTGAGGATCTAGTTGCTTATAACAGCCCTACAGCTATTCCTGATGCCCCTTTTGATGAGTCTTTGCCTAATCCTATTGATGCCACTATTCCCACCCCTCTACCCTTAAATTTACCTTATGCACATAAAGAATCTATTGATGCTATTTTAGATGAGCAGATTGTTTCTACCAGGGATGGAGGAGTTCACCGTTTCCTAGTCCGGTGGCGAGGGCGACCAGATTCTGATTGCACTTGGGTTACTCGAGATGAGCTACAGCGACTAGATCCTGACTTGCTGGAGTACTATCAGAGCTCTTCAGATTTCCACTCGACGGGGTCGAGTTCTTCTCACTTGGGGGGAGTTGGTGCGGACACGAGGTACAAGCCCCCAATTACACGCACGTATAGGAGGAAGAGCAAAAAGAAGACGGCCCAACCTGTGGCCTTATGGATGGAGTCTATTAGTTATTGGGCTTGAGTTTAAGCAAGCCCGAACATTTAATAATTAGGGTTTCTTTAGGGTTTCTTTATGCCTTATTGTTGTTAGCTATTTAAACACTTTTTGGGGATTATTGTAAAACAGTTTTGATGATTATTAAAAAAACGTGTGTTTTCTTTTACTGGTGCCGACTCCAGTTTTGCTTGGTGCTGACTCCAAGCAACCCTTAGGTGCTGACTCCTAGGGTTTTATCTTTATTTCTATTGTTTTGTGGTTGTCCTACGTCATACTCTTACCATCTTTTTCCCCAAACTTACTTCCAAGAACACATCTTGAAGTAATATTGTTGGAAATAGCAAGCAACATGTCACTCAGATTAACTGGACCTTTACTGAGACACACGTGTACTTGATTGACAAGTAGTGTTACTTCTTCTTCCCTTACAAACTGAAACGATTGCACTTTTTTCAAGCTTAGAAGCTCAAGAATAACAATTTTTTTCGTATGTCTCCAGTAATCACCATAGGGTGCAAATCCCACATCTGTACATCCATAAGAAAAGATATTGGCAGCTGTGGTTTTTGGTCTATTTGAGAAAGCAATATCATGGGTTTTCATCATTTCTGTAGCCATCTCTGCAGATGAAACCACAAGAGTTGGAACATGGCCCAAGTGCAAGAGCATTAGAGGGCCATACTTACTTGATAGCATTCGAAGAGAGCGGTGAGGCAGTGTACCAAGCTGGTGGAGGTTGCCTATTATTGGTAACTTTGGAGGAGATGGAGGCAAGTTAAGTTTGCCTTTGTCACCTAATTTTCGGAGTCTTAGAAATAAGAAAGGTAAGAGAAGAGTATAAAGAAAAAGAGCCAACTCTGTCACTCCATGAAGCTCTTGCCACCATTGCTGTGACAGTAATGATAGTAAAGCCATTTTCTGGTTTCAGTTCACTGCATGAATGTATGTTATCTACAATATTTATGGTAGTTTTTCAGTCTCAAACTTTGACCATTTGACATCATGAATTTCAAATGGATAAGAAATGGACAATCGTCAAGTGTTCATTTTGTAGTAATCCTGCACCGAGTGGAGACAAGTTTACCGTATTTGTAAGGTACAAGAAGAAAACTTGCTTTTGTATTCCAATTCTTAGCTGATGAAGGATGAGATATTGTCATAGTTAGAAGGTTTTTTTTTTTTAAGGTAATTTTTGGAACTGTAATTTAGGGTTGTATTTACTTATTTTATAAGGTTTTCTTATCAAATGAGAGTCTTATGTATTGTTAGAATATTGTGATAGTATAAGTCCAATGGCATAGGTCCGTAATTATAGGTCACTTGTATATCAGGTCTTGTCTACCTATATAAGGCGGACCATTTTACTTAATTACAGACCGTTTAATATACAATCTTTCAAACTTTAAAATGGTATCAGAGCATCTCAAGATCAGCTTGTTGACATATTCACTAAGCCTCTCCCACTAGAACACTTTCATGTTTTAACTTCTAAACTCAAGTTGACATCACATCACCTAACATGAGTTTAGGGGACTGTTAGAATATGGATAGAATATAAGCTCAATGGGCTTAGCATATAATTCTAGGTAACTTGCACTCACACCTTACTTATATAAGACAGTCCCTTTTAATTTATTATACAGTTTAATATACAGTCTTTTAGACTTTAACACAATTAGTCACCTACCCGTGCGATGCACAAAAAAATTATTGATAATAAGATCTAATGAAATTTAAAAATAGGAAATTGAGTTAATAATATGCAAATCATTATAAAAATATTAATGCATGGTCAAATTGATATATAACTAAAAAAAAAGTATGTTCGCGTGTGTTTTATGTGCATCGGAAGAAGAGGTATTTATAGAACATTGCTTCTCATCCAAATTTTACATGTTTTGATCAATGCAGCATCATAGAAACAAAGACCTGAAACAATACTACATGTCATACAAAGAAGAATTCCAACCAAATATAAGTTTTATACTAAAGTTACAAGTAAAATTGTACAAACAAATTGATTCCTATTGTTAGGTTCTAAGACTTTAGGAACTAAATGTATTAGAACTTCATTATGTATTATGTTGGCAAACCATGATCAAAACATAGAATCTAGATTTAGTCTTGCTCAAAATGTGTTTATTTGTAAAAGTTGGAATCGAGTGATTGCAAGATTTATTAGTCTAAATCTGCAAGGCTCAATTGATTGAAAATTAGAGTCGATCAATCGAACCTCATGTAGATTAATTTTTCTACAAAATTTTCCAACTCAGCCCAAGCCCGGTTTGACATGTAGGGTTTTATGTTTTACTCCTAATATAAAAAAGAAAAACCCTAACTATGTTTTAGAAGTCTTTGATGTGCTGTGTGTTGAATCTCTTGTGAAATCTAAAGGTGTTTACCTTCATACACACTTAGGGTTATCAAGATCAAGATTCATATCAAGAACTTGGTAATCGTTTCAGTTGCTGCATAAAGAACTTAAAGAAGATCTAAGACCTTTGAATGGAGTCTCAAAAGTCATAAGTGGGAATACTTGTGGTTGCAGTAGATCAAGGAAAGAAGTAGTCCGTGGACTTGGAGCTGTCACATGGTCGTGGTAGTAAGTTTTCTACTCGATGTAGCAATAGGATGTTAGTGGTTTAAGTTCTATTGTACAAATTTCAATTTCTTTCATAATGGATTTGTTTTACATTGAGGATAGTTAGGTTAAATCCTCCCCATGTTTTTTATCGATTTGGTTTTCCTGTGTTATCATATCGTGTGTTCTTTATATTTCCGCATTATTTACATGCTTTGATTTGAATATGTTAACCTAGATTTGAATAATTTATCTAAGTAATCACTTAGCTAAATAACTAGGTTAAAAAACTTGTATTTTAAGAGATCTAAAAATGTTCAAGTGGTAAAAGATTTGATCCTTAACCCCTACTGTCATGAATTCTTTGAAGTTCTTATTGCTAAAATTCCAACTTGTCTACTTTTGGTTTGTGTCACTTGTTGCATGTGTTAAGTCTTTCCTTGAGTACCTTGGTATAATTGCATGTGATAATAATTATGTGTGTTATACTGCTTTAACCGCCTTAAAGGCACGTGATTCTTGTTTTTGGTATTTGGATAATGGTTGTTCTAGGCATATGACAGGAAATAAAACTTTATTCAAGACACTTTTTGAAGGAAAGATTGGGATAGTCACATTTGGAGATGGAAGCAAATCTATGATCAGAGGCATTGGAACTGTGGACATTCTAGGGTTGCTGGTATTTGAAGATGTCTGATATGTTGATGGACTGAAAGCTAACTTACTCAGTATCAGTCAGATTTGTAACAACGGACTGAATGTTCTCTTTACCAATTATGAATGTGAGATACTTGATGGAGGAGGTGACTGCATGTGTATTGGTGTTAAGACAACTAATAATTGTTATGGTATAACACCAAGTATAAGCAACAAGTGTTCCAGTGTGAAGATCAATCAAGTAGACTTATAGCATCAATGGTTGGGACACACAAGTCACAAGCAATTAGAGAAGATTTCCAAATGTAATGCAGTTATTAGTTTGCCCAAGTTTGAAAATATAGAGAAGTGCATATGTGGACCATGTTAGATGTGTAAATAAGTGAAGTCCAAACATCCTTCTGTAACTGAAGTTCAAACCTCAAGACCTCTAGAGTTGTTACACATTGATCTTCTGGGTCCTACCAGAATTCAGAGTTTAGGTGGAAAGAAATATATTCTAGTTGTTATCGATGATTTCACTAGATATACTTAGGTTGTTCTTTTGAGAGATAAGACTGAGGCTCTTGAAAAGATCATACATTTGTGCAAGAAATTGCAAGTTGAAAAAGGTACTGTGATAGCCAAAATTAAAAGTGATCATGGAAGAGAATTTGAAAACAAAAAACTAGCTACTTTCTACAATGATCAAGGCACACATCAAGAGTTCTCATCACCCAAGACACCACAACATAATGGAATAGTGAAACAGAAGAATAAGTTATTCAAAAAATGGCTTGTGTCATGCTACATAACAAGAAGATGCCGAAGTTCTTCTGGGGAGAAGTAGTTAACACTATTTGCCATACACTCAACCGAGTGTATTTCAAACCTAATTCCATGAAAACTCTTTATGAACTCTAGAGAGGAAAGAAGCCCGTTGTCAAATACTTCTAGATATTTGGCAGTGACTGTTATATTCTACGTGATAAGGAGAACCTAGAAAAGTTTGATGCAAAGAGCAACAAGGGATACTTTATGGGATACCCTTCCACTAGTAGAGCATATGGAGTGTACAATCTAAGAACTAAAACTGTCATGGAGTCTTCAAATGTGGTGATCAATGATGAACTATGTTCAGAAATTCATTTAGAAAACACTCCTCTAGTTCTAGAAAAGACTATGGAGGTTGATGATTCTATTCTTGATGATTATGTTAGGAAGCATAGTTATGAAGAACTACAGTTATTGAACGATGCTATTTTTGTACCATCAAGTTCATAACTATCCACATATGTTCGTGAAACTCAACAAGAATAAAGTGAGCCTAGTTCTTCATCTGAACAAAAAGGTACCTCTACATCTCTAGTCAAAGGTCCATCTTCTATAGTAAAGTTAAATCACCCTATCACAAATATATTGGGTAGTCTGAATGATAACATGAGATTGAGATCCAAAGCCTTGAATGTAATTACTCACTCATGCTATCTATCCCAATTTGAACCAAAGAAAGTGGATGAAGCATTTCAAGATGTTGATTGGGTTAATTCTATGCATGAAGAACTTCATCAATTTGTTCAGAATGATGTGTGGGAGTTGGTTTCTAGACCAAAGGGAGTAAATCTCATTAAAACTAAGTGGATTTTTAAGAAAAATTCAGATGAACATGGTACATTCATTAGAAATAAATCAAGACTTGTTGCTCAAGGATACACACAAGTGGAAGGGATTGATTTTGATGAGACCTTTGCATCGGTAGCAAGATTGGTATCCATTAGGATACTCTTGGCCATAGCTAGTCATTTGAATTTCAAGTTGTATCAAATAGATGTTAAGAGTGCGTTTCTAAATGGGATGTTGCAAGAAGAGGTGTATGTTGAACAAACAAAGGGTTTTGTTGATTCTCACAGACCGGATGATGTCTACAAGTTGAAGAGAGCACTCTAAGAATTGAAACAAGCTCCCAAGGCATGGTATGATAGGTTAACTACCTATCTCACTGAGCATGGATTCAAAAAAGGATTTGCAAATACTACTCTCTTCATACGAAAGGATAAGAATTGTTTTGTAGTAACTTAAATTTATGTTGATAATATTGTTTTTGGTACTACTAATGATTCTCTTACTCAATCTTTTGCAGATGAAATGAAGAAGATGTTTGAAATGAGTATGGTTGGTGAACTAACTTATTTCTTGGGATTGCAAGTGAAGCAAACAGATTTTGGAATTTACATCAACCAAGCAAAGTATGCTAGAAATCTTGTAAAGAGATTTGGACTTGAAAATGGTCCACATGCTAGAACACCAATGGCTGCTAATGCAAAACTAACCAATGATCCTTCAGATGAGTCTGTTGATGTTACATTATATAGAAGCATGATTGGTTGTCTTTCGTATTTAACTACAAGTTGTCCTTATATTGCTTTTAGTGTTGGTATATGTTCTAGGTTTCTAATCATAAGGTTTCACATTTGAATGTTGTTAAAAGAATCATAAAATATGTTAGTGGAACTTATGATTATGGATTGTTTTATAGCAAAGAGTCAAATTTGTCTCTTGCTGGATACTCAGATTCAAATTAGGTCAGCAATGCCGATGATAGAAAAAGCACCACTGATGGGTGTTTTTATATAGGGGCCAATCTTGTTGCTTGGATGAGTAAAAAGAAAAATTCTGCCTCTCTATCTACTGCAGAATCAGAATATATTGCTATTAGAAGTTGTTGTTCACAACTTCTTTAGATGAAAAAGCTTTTAAGTGATTATGGGATATCACAAGACACCATGGTTGTCTATTGTGATAATTCTAGTGCTAGCGATATCTCTAAAAACCCTGTCCAACACTCTAAAACTAAGCACATAGAGAAATTGTGGTTCTTGAATATATCGCTACTGAACGTCAAAATGCTAACATCTTCACCAAACCTTTTAATAGAAGTAAGTCTGAGACACTTCGTCAAGTAATTGGTGTGATTCTATGTCCCTAGTCATCTTTGGTTCTCTTGATCCTTGTGTTTCATCTTAATACTCTTTATGACCATTGTTCTTTACTGTTGTTTTTGTTTTTAGGATTTGCATTGCATAACATTCATGCATTTCACGATAGGTTGTTTTTGTTATTCCTTTTAAAATTTTTAAAAAAAAAAATGGAAAGGAAGGAAAAATGTGTTTTGTTTTATTTTTCTTGGACTTGTAATCAAGGCTGGCCATATTATCTTTACATAACATGCTTGTGTACCTTATTTAGCTTGGATGAGCTAATTTTACTGTACTTTGTTAGTTTTAACTATGTAATGCATGTTGTGTTGGAGTTGTTTATAGTTTTTGATCACTTGATCTGATTTTGAAGTCACATGCTTTTGATTGTTAGGACTTGAACTTAATGAGAAAGGCATAAATAACCATCTCACCACTATTTACTAGCCAATCATGAACATCTTAGTGCATATCATAAGATTTTGTGCTCGAGAAAGTGTAGCACATGCACAAAAAGAAAATAAGGTGTTGCCTTGGATTAATGCTAAAATTGGTGTATACATTACTGGGCTATAATAAATTTACAATGAAATAAAATTGGTGTGTATATTATCTGGCTACTCAAATATTTTCACATTGAAATAAAATTGGTATGTACACTATGAGGCAAAACAAGAAACTTCCATGATTGCAAACTTGTTTTCTAAGAGATGTGAGAGTTATATGATGTAACTCTTTAGGTAATAGTCTCTTTCAAACTTATGTGATGAATTTTGTAGAAATTATGATTGATTTCTATCTACATATCACCTCACATGTATCTCAAGCTATTACTAGTTGCACACACTACACAAGTTATTCTCTGCTAGACTTAATACATGACATTGTGTGTGATCCTATTGTAGCCATCCAAGATTAAATGTTCCTTGATTTTAAAGAAAAATATGTTTAATGTTTGAGTTTTTAGGACAAATTGATTGAAAATTTTGTTTTTGGAAGATCTAGGTTGAATTCAAGTGTTTTTGAAAAACTTTTAATCTCATACTCATGCATTTCATTCATCAAACATTGTGCTTTAAGGAGTTTCTACATAAAATTGCTCTATTTTTCAAAAATTTGAGTTTTCCATATTTTTGATCAATCGAATCTGTCTCTCGACCAATCGAAAATGCGATAAAAACTTAGGTTACAATTTGTCTAGCTTGATTGGTGCTTGATTGATGCTTGATTGATTGAATTTAATTTTTGATCGATTGAAGCTAATTTTCGACTAATCGAAATTCGAAAGTTGAGTTTTATAAAAAGCTTCTTCTCACGTGTTCTTCACTATTTCAAAAAGCTTTTTCAAACTTTTCCTCACTTTCACTCCTCGACCGATCCAATCTAAAATTTTTTGTTGTTTTCTTCCTCAAATCTTCAAGGGTTTTTGTCCTCAAGTGAAGGTAAGACCTAAATACCCTTCTTTTTCATTAAAATCACATTTTTTATGCATTTTACTTAGGATTTTCAAACATAAGATTTTTAGGGATTTTGATGGTTGCGTTGTTTTTATTCAATTTCAATCACTGGGTTTTTGTTCCTAGATAATGTACATGTGATTCCCATGCATTAATTTGATTAATTTTGTGATTTGGAAAAATTTTGAAATTCTAGGGCTTGAAACTTTGAGAAATTGGGAATTTTGTTCAATTGGGCTAAAATTGATGAAATTGACTTGTGTTATTGATTGATTATGACATTATATGATGTTGTTTAACTAGTGTAATGATTAACTAGTCAATTTGGATTAATTTTTGAAAAAGTGTTTTCAAAAGAGATTTTTGCTCTAAAACTCTGTGTTCAAGTCAATTGATGGTTTATGAAGTAAAATTGAACAAATTTCAATGCATTAGAGCATGCATCATATATGCATTCATTATATGCATCATATAGATTGTTATTTATTGAGTTTTTTGTGCTCTAACCCTCTCTAATGCAGTCTGCCTTTGTGCTTCTTTCTTTCTTTTCTATTTTCCTTTTATTCTTGTTTCTTAGCATCATGGTTAGGAAAACTAGCGCAAATAAGAAAACCACCACCCCTTCTACCCCTGTGTTTGAGAGTGATAGGTTTCGAACTGAGAAAAACCAAAGAACCTATGAGAAGCTTAACATTTATAGGTCAGTTTAGGCTGAGCATAAGGTGATTCTAGATGAGCTTAATAGGGAGATTATGAGGAACTTTGAGAGTAGGGGTTGGTTACCTCTTTTAGATGTAGAGCATCCTCCTCTGCTACTTTAATTAGAGAGTTCTATTCGAACCTCTCTTTCCACTCCGATAATTCCAACACTCAATATATGAGGAGTTGAATAAGGAGTGAAGAGTATGTCATTACTCCTTCTGTAGTGGCCACTACTCTAGGTGTACCTTTGGTACAACAGCCTATGTATACCCTTACACTGAGACCCCTTCACTTGATGACATTATGTCCTTACTCACCGGTACTTCCATTAGATGTGGTACTAATCCTCAAATCACCTCCCATGAGCTTACTGAGCTCAATTTTCCTTCTCTTTTTATTAGCTCTTTAGTTTAGGTTCATAGGAGTAGTCCAAAATCTTTCTTTCCAGTTTTATTCATAGGATTTTCCTACATCTGAGCCTGTTCATATTATAGCTCCCATAAATGCCACCTTCCTTCGGCAAAGAGCAGCTCGAATGAAAGCTAGCTCTAAACGCCCTAGGGTTGAGTCTTCTACAGGTGCATCTAGGCCTCCTACAGCTGGTGACCCCACTGCTGAGGAGTTTATAGATCCTACTACTGCTCTTGAGCCTCCTGCATCTTCATCAAGCAATGATTCTATTCAGAGTATCCTAAACATTATCATGACCGTTTAGGCAGTGCATGGTCAGCTCCTTTTGGATGTGCTCACTGAGATTCAAGCTTTACGAGCAGATTTGGCGAGTACTATGTTAGGACATATATGTTTCACATGTTAGGAACATATGTCACTGTTTTATGTAATTAGCTAATCTTTTGACAAAACACACTTTACTTGTAATTGGGTAGATTTAGAATATGTTTGATGCTTCAAGAAACCTTTTTTTAAGATCAAGTGTTAAAGCCATGCAAGTTTGTCCAAGAATCAAGTCAGAAAGTGCTGTTCATTAAAGCTCAACAGCTAGCATCTATTGAGCCTTGAAGAGCTATTCCAGCCCGTGGCTCGACAGCAGCTCGACAGATAAGGCATCTGTCGAGGTTTATGAAGTTCAGTTTTCTAGGACTGTTTTTCATCCAATCCGTGATTGTATGTTTGGGCTTTCTTTTCTCATAGCCCTAGACATATATAAGGATTATTTTAAGGGCTGTCAAAGGTGACACAAGTTGCACAAGTGTTAAGCAAAGTTTTGTTTAAGCAAATTGTGATCGGAGACCTAGTTTACCCTAGTTCATCTTTCTTGTGAAGAAACTGCTATGTTTGTGCACCATAGGGTTTTGTGACCAAAGAGCTTCTCGATCTTCATCATGTGATGAATTGAAAAACTTTGCAATCAACAACCTTCTCTAGTTGGTGGTCGAAGTTGCGTACTGGGATCTACGCAATTGGTTAGTCACATACTGGGAGTCGTGCATTGAAAATGAGAGATTGTCACTATAGAACAAATCCAATAGAGTATTGAGGTAAAGGTTCAACTGTAGGTCGGTATAAGGTACTGGGATTCCTTTAACTTGTAACCGCTTATTGTGATAATAGTCAATTCTCGGGAGTTGTGACCTTAAAATCACCAAGTGGGGTTTTTGTCGTGTAGATTTTCCCTATTCATAAACAAATCACCGTGTCAATTTATTTTCCGCTGCATACTTTAGTTAATTGGTGATTTGTTCGTGCTGCCACGTACAATTGCATGTTAATTTGATTAATTAATAAACTTGGCTAATTAATCAATTAATTCATCACAAGTGGTCAATACGTTTTTGGCATATCATACTAGAGGATCGACTCCACAGCCTCCACCTTTTGATGATGAGTCATGATTGCCCTTTGGCAATTCGTCACAAAAAGGGGGAGTACATATGCATGTAGATAGGGGGAATTTTTTGTTTTGAAGCTAGATTGTATTTAGGAGCTTGAGCTTGATGTATTTTGTTTTGGCTTTTGATGTATTTATCATTTATGGGTTGTATATGTTAGAGGGAAACACTATGTTTTATATTTCTTTTATTGTTTCTTATTTCACATATGATACATTGGTTGTTGATCTATATTATGAGGTTATTCATGGTATATGTCTTATTTATTTTGTTCTACTTGTATTTTCCACACATGCATTTATGTGTTTATTGAGTGTTTTAGGAATATACAGGTTAATTCAGTCGTGCTGCTGTTACACTGACAACTGATAGATAGTAATTAGGTTGAATTGTTTTTGGGCATCTTAAATTTGAATGGGCTGTTTGTAACTTTAAGCATTTCATTTTTGTGATGTGTTTTGTCACGGATTGCCAAAAGGGGAATTTGTTAGGTTCTAAGACTTTAGGAACTAAATGTATTAGAACTTCATTATATATTATGTTGGCAAACCATGATCAAAGCATAGAGTCTAGGTTTAGGCTTGCTCAAAATGTGTTTATTTGTAAAAGTTGAAATCGAGTGTTTACAGGATTTATTGGTCTAAATCTATAAGGTTCAATTGATCGAAAATTAGACTCGATCGATCGAACCTCGTGCCGATTAATTTTTCTGCAGAATTTTCGAACTTAGCCCAAGCCCGGTTTGACGTGTAGTGTTTTATATTTTACTCCAAGTATAAAAAGAAAAACCCTAGCTACATTTTAGAAGTCTTTGATGTGCTGTGTGTTAAATCTCTTGTGAGATCTAGAAGTGTTTACCTTCATACACACTTAGGGTTATCAAGATCAAGATTCATGTCAAGAACTTAGTGATCGTTTCAATTGTTGCATAAAGAACTTAAAGAAGATCTGAAACCTTTGAGTGGAGTCTGAAAGTCACAAATGGGAGTATTTGTGGTTGCAGTAGATCAAGGAAAGAAGTAGTCTGTGGACTCAGAGCTGTAACGTGGTCGTGGTAGTAAGTTTTCTATTCGAGGTAGCAATAGGACGTTAGTGGTCTAAGTTCTATTGTACAAACTTCAATTATTTCATAGTGAATTTGTTTTACCTTAACGATAGCTAGGTTAAGTCCTCCCCAAGGTTTTTACTGGTTTGGTTTTCCTGGGTTATCATATCGTGTGTTCTTTATATTTCCACATTATTTACACGATATGATTTAAATGTGTTAACCTATATCTGAATAATTTATCTAAGTAATCACTTGGCTAAATAACTAGGTTAAACAACTTGTGTTTCAAGGGGTCTAAAAACGTACACCTGTAAAACTATTTTATGCTCAAAGTTATACAAACATTAATCTAAAGTAAATCCATCCAAGCACCAAAATTCAAAACTTTAACACTAACCTTAAAATAATTCTTTGGTCACAAAATAACCATTCAACCACAAATTCTAAATACAAAGAAGGAAATATGTGAATTGAGAAGATGCAAATACATGAAGAATAAGGTTAGAGAGAGAGAAAGGTACTGCTGCCGGAGTGAAGTTGATTTCCCTGCTGCAACCCCTAAACTTCATGTATTAGAGAGTTTTTTTTTTTTTTTTTTTTTTTGAGAAAAATTATTAGAGAGATTGAAAGAGACAATCCAAATATAAGAAATATATAATGTTGAAGTTGAGGAAAAGATGTGTTGAGGTACAAATTTTTGAGTCCTAACTTCATTAGCCCATTCACTAAAAAATACCCACACAAGCCCATAACTATTTTGGGCCCACACAAATATTTCCTATATACTTACCACATACTACCCAAATACTCTCCATATGATTACCCAACTTGGGCTCCCATAAATATTTCCCACATAAGCCCTATTAATTATCTTGGACCCTCTCACAAATATTACCCATTATATCCCACATATTATCCAACTTGGGTTTTCACAAAACTACTTATCATACTATTACCATATTGGGCAACAAAATTATACTATCTCCACACAAAAAAGAACAAAACTCTCTTATAAAACCCGTTGCTACACAGCACCTTTAAAGCCCGTTGCTATACGGCACCTCTTAAAGCCCGTTGTTACACGGCATTCTTACTAAGTTCGTTGCTACACGGCAATATTTTTACAAAATCCTACAAAGCCCAAATACTATTTTGGCACCTATTTTACAAAGCAAAATACTATTTTGGCAACTACTCATAAAGCCCAAAAATACTTTGGCACCTATTTATAAAAGCCCAAATATTATTTTGGCAAAAACAATTACATTATACTCAAAAGCCCAAAACTGTTTCTTGACAAAATCATATTTTCATATACTCAAGTCTCTAACTCATGGGAAATATAAATTACTCATCTCTCAAAAATATTTCTTTTACAAAATTTATAGGAACTATGCTTATTTTTTTTCATAATCAACTAACTACAAAAGCCCATGTATATCACCCATGGCAAAATTATTCATCTTGTAGGGATGAACAAGCCCAAAGAAGCTCAATTATAAGGCCCAGCTAAGCCAACCCAACTCACATGCAAATCTCAGCTGCTAAAGCTCACATGAGCTGTCAAGTCAAAGTTCAGCACAGCCTGACAGTTAGGACCCACTACCATCAGTTCTAATTTGTCAAATCAGGTCAAAGGAGGACACGTGTCCAGCAGGGGTTCAACCCTTCCTTGCCAAGTTCATTTTCATCATTTTTCATGTGATATAAAGTTGGAATGACATGACATAAAACCAGGAAGCTTCAGCCAGCTGTCTTCCCTTTCTTCTCCAACCCATTCAGTCAAAGACTAAGAGCAGCCATAACCAGACCATGAATGCTTCTGGAATAACTGGAAAACATACTCATAACCAAAAACATACTTTCTAGTTCATGAACCAAGCACATGAACCCAAATGGGGAAACTTAGGGAAATGTGGTTTGGAGGGCACCAAAGGGATCTCCAGCAGAGTTCCCAACAAAAGCTCCAAGTTTGACACCTGGCTTGGGGTGACACAATCATTAGTAGCAGCAAAACCAAGATCATTAGCCTAATACATGGTCTAATCTTATCAACTGAAGACAATCAGCATTTAATGCTAAGTCAGAACTTCAACTGCCATTACCCAAAACAACAAAGAATTCTCTAAAGTTGAACTTACCACTCTTGACCAAATCCTAGGAACAATTATCCAAGGATTTTCTAAAGATTGAGGAAGATTTAGCAGAAATTATTTGCTACTTACCCCCTCAAACTCAACTATAAATGGAACTTTCTACTAATACTTCAAGATAGACCAATGGAGATTAAGTTAGACCCATATACACTAAGAGATACACTAATAGAGAAGAACTCTTCTTTAACTTCTTTGTTTAGCCTTCTTTAAGCTCTAGCAAAGTTCTGAGTCACTGAGCTCTTAGCTTCAAGCTTAGAAACTAAGTTCTCCAGCTCCCAGCTCACAAATACCCCTCATACCTCTACTTATAAACACTTATCTATTCCCAATAGAAAGCTTCATCAGCTTTACTAAACACTCTCTCTTACTACTCATACTACCCAAAAATGACCCTTACTACGCACTACATATACTATATCCACAAGCATGTCCTAACATCATAATGATCTTGCCGCGCGAGCTGGAATCTCTTTCTCCCCCTTGATCTCACACTAAGTTTCTTTATTAATTATTATAATGGAACCCATGATATTTGTTTACTCATTTACTATTGAAGGTTATGATGTAATTATTCCTATAGAATTCTTTCCTCATGCTATTGTATTAGAGGACTCTCCCTCAGAATCAACGGATGATGACTTTGAAGATGCAAATATTTTCCTTAATCTGTGAAAATAGCTAACAGTTGGAAGTTTATTCTGTTTTGCTTCATTTTACTGCTGGAATACTTTATTGCTAGAATATTTTACTGCTAGGCTATTTCTTTATTGCAATATGCTTTTTATTTTGCTGATGTGTCTATTGTAGGAAGTGTTTTGGGGCCATCTCATAACCCTTGTCAATCCCATCCTAGGCCCAAGATATAAAAAAAAGGCGAACTCTTCAAACTTCACCGATAGCCTTTAGACCGTGCTTCAAGCCCATCATCGAGTTTCAGTTTAGGCCCCCAACCCAACATAAATCTCATTTGTCGGAAGGAAAAAAATTTTTCCCCCGACAAGATGTAGACGATTTATTAATTTTTTTGGTAACAATCATATATCAACATATGAAAGGTTGTATAACATCATACCATAATATAAATGGAGTCTATCATGGCAACGCAATAGGAAGTATGAATAAATGCTGAATGAAAACGGCAAAGATAAATATTGGCAGCCTAACAGATTGACATGTATCCATAAATGTTTGCCACATGACATTATTTATCATATCATACCTAATAAATGGAAAAAGTTACAATAGATATAGGAGGTGAGGAGGTTGTAATGTATTGGTGACTGTAAGGATTCTATATAATAGCGGCATCTAAATAGTTTGAATTAACGGAGAGACACATGATAGAATTGGAGATAAAGTAATACCTGAATTTAAGGAGTTACTCAATAAATGTCAATCGGTAAATCTAAAAATAAAAAATAAAATAAGAAAATAAATGATGATATAGCACTGATGTGACTTTACTAGAGCATAGTAATAATAAATACTACACTTCAACTTTTAGATATTTATAGAAATATAGATGCATATTATAATTTATTAAAAAATTTTAAAAAGAGAATTAATTTTCTGGAGCTTTTATTTCGCGCTTAACCCCTTGTGAATTACTATTAAACAAAAGTCAATTTTATTTATTTATTTATTAAGAAACCAATTCACTCTATTCAATAAACTGCTTGCAGAGGTTCTCATTTCAAAGTTCTTACGCTTGCAGAGGTTCTCATTTCGAAGTTCTTTATCCCTTAGGAATTAAAGTGTCTTACGCAACTTCCCTTCAGCTAGCAATGCATCATTTGTACTTTTCCTTGTTACAATCCTTTGTGAGCATCAACCAGCCCAAACAGTCTCTTATACTTTAACACAATGTATATTATAATTTTTAAAAAAGAGAATTAATTTTCAGAGCTTTTATTTCACGCTTTACTCCTTGTGAATTGCTATAAAACAAAAGTCAATTTATTATTATTATTATGAAGAAACCAATTCACTCTACTCAATAAACTGCTTGCAGAGGTTCTCATTCCAAAGTTCTTACATTATTATTAAGAAACCAATTCACTCTACTCAATAAACTGCTTGCAGAGGTTCTCATTCCAAAGTTCTTACACTAGCAAAGGTTCTCATTTCGAAGTTCTTATATCCCTTAGGAATTAAAGTGTCTTACGCAACTTCCCTTCAACTAGCAATGTATCATTTGTATTTTTCCTTTGTGAGCATCAAGCAGCCCAAACAAGTGCGTCACATCATACAAAGACAAAACTCATGCTAATTGATAAGCTTTTACAAGGACACAAATACAACTCCAAGCTGGGAAAATTTATTTGGAGGACCACATCACCATTGCCTAATAGTCCACCCACACACTAAAAGTCGCCATGTGTCATAATTATCTTAATTACATTCCAATCAAAATAATCATTTTTTTTTTTTAATAATCAATCAAACTGATCATTTGGTTTTCGTACAATCTAATATAGTAATTAATTACTGTAATTAATAGGTTTCAATCATCTCATAAGTTGAATTTTGAATTCTCTTTCTAAGTTGTGACATATCGGTTGATAAGACTAGTATGTGTAGCACTACTACAAGGTGTAACAAATTAAAATTGAGATCAGGTGCAATAGCAATAGATGGTAGAGATTGAGAGTTGAAAAATCCAACTCACCATCTCAATCATGGAATAAAATAGAGTAGAAATTAATTAAAAGAGTTAAATTAAAAAGCAAGTGTGATAAAAAATTTTGTTATTTTCAACGGTTGAAAACGTCGGAAAAAGTATTAGAAACCATCGAAAAAAGTATTTTCGACGGCTTAAATGACCATTGAGAACCGCCATTAAAAATTATGTTGAAATATTTTTTCTACACCCTATGTGACTGTCGAAAAATGTGATTCACCTTTATCAACAATTATTAAACGTCGAAATATTATTTTAAACTGTTGAAATATATGTTGTCTTGAAATAAATTTCAACAGTTTGAAACCGTTGAAATAAGTTTTTTTTTTTTTTTTTTTTTTTTTTTAAATGCCCTAAAGCAATGCCCTTTGCTATGAGTGTCTTTCCAATACCAAGAAGCCCATATAGCAAAATTCCCTTGGGAGGCTTCACTCCAATATTTTCAAAAAGCTGTGGACGCCTTAAAGGCAATTCCACCAACTCACAAATCTGATTTATATTTAAGAAATCAACATAAATCAGTGAAAAATGGAAGACGATGGTTGTTAACACCAAAATACTTAACCCAACTTATTTATCCACCATAAAGCAAAAGTATTAATATTAGTATTAGTAGTAAGTACAGAAAAAGATGGCAATAACACTATGATCACAATGTGGGAACTCTAAATTTGTAAACTTTAATACATTGGTGGTGGTGGATATAGATACTCCTGCATAGTTTAGGCCTATGATTCAAAACCATAATTGTAGTCCAACATACATAGCTTAGAGAACAAGAATTGTATAAAAAAATAAAGACAACCAAGAGGGTAACAGATTCACAGTTTAATATGTGTAGATGTAGAGCGAGACAAAAGTAATTTTCCTGAAAATTCTACCACCTGTAAAGTAATTTTCCTGAAAATTCTACCACCTGTAAATTCTAATCATTACATATAGCAGTAATTTCATTCATATGACATCATAGTGAACCAAAGAATATTTAGAAAAGTAAAGAGGAAGTCACATGTTTACTTTGCACAAACCAAGAATTTTGGAAATCATCATCATGAGATCTGTTCTGCACTTGAAGCAAAGGGTGAATCAAAACTTGCAAAACATAGCATTTGACAGACTGTTGATAGCTTAGACTGTATCTACAAGAAGATGTATCCAGCCAAAATAGAATGAAAGGTCATACTTTCTCTACAAAACATACTGATTTTTCTCTTTTATACACTTCCAACAACAACCTGCAATGGAAAATTAACAGAAGATTCAATAATTAACTGTGAATTATTTCCATAACTTGTAGAAGAGTTTCATCTCAAATATCAACATTGTATAGACATAAGATTGAGCATAAAAAAAATATATAAATTACCATATAGCAGTAATACAAATACAGCAGTGAGTTCCCTAATAATCATCCCCGTCCCCCCCAAAAAAAAGAAAAGAAAAGCCTGCCCTCCCCTCATCTCATAAATAAAGGAAAAGGCGTTGCAGGGGAGATTCTGCCATCCTCATCTCATACGAGTTTTTCAGTTTTTGTCAATACTAGGATCGACAGACATGGCAGGAGAAATTGGGGTAATTTTCAACATCCCACAACCGTTTACAGTGAGAACTAGGAAGCTATCTCAGGTCATTAGAATCAGTCATCATGATTTCAAGCAATTGGTGCAGCCACATAATGAAGATGGAAAGAAAATTATCTCTAACTTCTTTCACGTTTGGAAAATTGTAATCTCTTCTATTCTAGCTTTAATCTAACTTACATTTTTATGAAGAAATTAAAAGAGATTAAACATCACAAAAGAAGTTATAATGAAAGTTACTTCTCACTAGAAAATGCCCACATTGGGCCTAACGAAGTTGAAACAACTTTTAAACAAGCACATGTAATGCTACTTTGATTTTGACACAGCACAAGAACCATCGTGGTTTGATAAGAAAATAAAGCAAGACCTTCTTCTTGTATGGATATTATGAGTTGGAAAAATATCATTTTCAACCATGACATTTTGTATTCAAAACATTGCTAGTAGCTAGAAAATTTATTGAACCATCACATATCCCCAAAACCATTTCTCTTTACCCTTTCTTAACAAAAAAATGGCAGCTTGAAATGTAAACAGAAAAGTATAAAACAAACCCAACCATCCAAAGATTACACACACACAAAAAAAAAAAAAGGGGGTTAACAAACCCTTTACTTAAAAGAACAAGTTAACAAACTAACCTGATTGGTAAAGTTAAGAACAACAATCAAATTGAGCTAGCTCAAATGGGGCCATGTTTTTGCGTACTTGTGCTACCAAACTCTCAACCCGATTAACTTGTGCCTTCAAGAGTTGTACATTAGCGTCAGTCTCCTTGCGGTGTTCCTCAGATTCTTTCAATTTCCTTAGAAGGTTAGCATCATTCTCCTTGCTTCTTTCCTCAGATTCTTTCAATTGCCTCAAAAGGTTTGCATCATTCTCCTTACGTCTTTCCTCAAATTCTTTCAATAGCATTTGGAAGTCACGAATAGTAGATGAAGAGGAACCCCATAACTCTGTAGGACTAATACCATCACCATAACCACGAACACGACCATGATGTTCAAGTCCAAATACCTCTACAAATATTTCATCGCCAGACATTTGCAAAGACCCTTTAGCCACTTCAGTAGTAAGTCTCTTAAATTTCATTTGCATTAAAAAAGCATTTATAATTTTATACTACATTTGCTAAAAGCACATAAAAAAAAATACATTTTCTAGTAGCATATAAAAATAAATCTTAATAACAAGTTATACAAGCATTTTTAGGAATTTTCATACCAATGCTTCCTGTGTAGTTTCGTTTGCAGCTTGCCCATTAGATCTCGTATGTGTGATCTCAAGTAATTGAAGTCAGCTAGGGTCTTCTCCAATTTTCTCCCTCTATCATTAAACAACACAAAGCATAAACATTCCATAAAATGTCTATCATTTAAACAACACAAAGTATAGACATTCCATAAAATGTCAAGCACCATAAATAACTATGCAACAATATTTTATCTTGAAAAAATTAAGTTTCAAAGATTGAGAAAATGATATATACAAACCTCTTCTTCACTTCTTTGTTGGAAGCTTTTTGATCCAGTAATGTGAATGATAACGTTTTTAGAACGACTATACTTGTTTTTATCACACATTGTCTACATTCAAAAACATACATTGGATTAAAAAATATTTTTAATTCTCTCTAAAATTTCACAAGATAATAATTTTCATATGTAATAGTACCTTCTAGTCCTTATTGCTCCATAAATTCACAAGACAGTTCCAATCATCATCCGCCATGTTAGGTGGCAAAATTTCTAGTGCCTCCTCAGGATCCTTCTCATATGGCTTAAACCATTTTTTCCTCAATGAGCTTCAGTAATTTTTGTATGACCTATTCATTTGCCGCCAAAGAAGAGTCTCTTGACCCTCAACAATGAAGCGTTCCTAAAAAATGAAAACTAATAAGGATTACATTTGTGCATTATAAAGAAAACTTTTATTTCAAAACACTTCGATTTGAATACTGCAGAGTATTTCCCTACTAGTCTTCTCTTTTCCCATATGATTGGGAACCCTTCCATTGTAAAATGTTTTGCAAGTTTTAGATTCCGTGTAGCCCCTCGCCCTTTCTTATTTCCTGTGTAGTCAAAAAAATTGATAGACACATGCCAACTATAGATGGTTGCAAATATTAGAATGGTAATTTGATATACATGTCAAAAAATGTAGTGTTTTAGTTACCAACTCGTGAGCCACCACTTTCACTTGTTCCATACTCTTCTCTTGCAATAGCTCCACTATTTCTAGCACTTCCAGCTGATTCTTCTCTTGCCATAGCTCCATAGTTTCTAGCATTTCCAGCTGACTCTTCTCTTGCAATAGCTCCATAGTCTCTAGCACTTCTAGTCAACTCTTCTCTTGCAATAGCTCCATTGTTTCTAGCACTTTCAATAGACTCTTCTCTTGCCATAGCTCCATAGTTTCTAGCACTTCCAACTGTCTCTTTTCTTGCAATAGCTCTATAGTTTCTAGCACTTCTAGCTAATTCTTCTCGTGCAAAAACATCATTGTTTCCAACACTTCTAGCCCTTCAAATTGTCTTAAAGAAGGTTATAAAGAATAGGAAAAAAAAAAAAAAAAAAAAAAACACTTTCTCATAATATGTGGCCTGCAATACACGAAAAACAAGAATTCTTAATTAAAATATTAAAAGCAAGCAAGAATGACAGTTCTATTCAACTTAAGAATTACTTGGGAAGGAATAATGAAGACATGTAAGTCACTTTTCCCAGAAAGAGCAAAGACATTAACAATTCCATTATTAATAGTAGGCATATCTAAAGACATTAAGAGTTAATTAATATATATATATATATATATTTTTTTTATGAACTACGTACTAATGTGTATACATATATAGACATTCATAGGTATGAAACATATTTGTAGGAACATATAATAAGTAGTATAATACAATAAAGTTTAAATGTGTAACCAACTTCTTAGGTTTAATTAATGATGGCCACTAAAGCTTTGAACACAGTGTCTCTACCCAACTGGCAAAAGTACAAAAGTAGGCAGAACCACTTCATAATTGAGGCCATGGGTCATATAATATAACTTTAATAGTTTTGCAAATCTCTCAGTACCCAAATTAAGCACATGATTTTATTCTCTACTCATCCACGGACTCTCCAAAGATGGTGACTTTACCTAACTAATTTGACTCATCATTAATTCATAGCAGAGGTAGCATAAGAACCTTCATTGTATTTTACAGTTCCAATTTTGTTTTCCCTAAGAACTCGGATAAATAGGCTACCTTTACAGGTCTAGATTATGCGAACTTAATTCAGATTCAATAATACACCAGGACACAGCATGTGTTAACAGATGGAGCGTGATTGAGAAATTGTACTGAAGTGCCTAAAAAACAAAGGAGCAATGGACCACAGCATAGTTTAATAGATGGAATGTTAAAATACCATGAACTTTTGGACTGCTTCCCAGTATATTTAAGATTATAGTCAGTCAATATTCAATGCTTAATAATACTAATCATACACATGTTCATTATGCAACAAATTCCTATGCCTATAATTGTATTCAAAGCATTGCACTTACAATTGATAAAAGCAATCTAAATTATGTTTTAAATTTTTGTGTACATCACAGCCCCAGAGAAGAGACAACGGGTTCCTTCAGCATATAACAGGTTTATTAAGTAAAATCGTTTTTACTCTCTCTCTCTCTCTCAGACTAACTTGATTATGAGTGACGGTAGGAATTGGATTTGGTCTTGAAATTGAGAGATTAGTAACATGCATATACCTTGAGTTTGCATGTAACTTATTTGTTGCACTTTGCAGGGAGGAAATCCAAAGGATTAAGGCTAGTAATCCTGACAATGATAAGTATTTCCACCTTAATGTAGGTTCAGTACCTTAATGTCTTAAGCATAAATAAAGAAAACAAAATAAATAAAAAATAAATAAAAACACCCAATGCACCCTAGAGAACAAAACATTCAAAATTTTCAGTCATAGAAGCCATTGAACAAAACCCCAAATTGCATTAGAGGGTGAAAACCTTAAGTTTAATATAAACACGTGCAATTGCAATTACTTGGTAGGCCATGTTGTCCATTTATTAAAATGGGATGCATATTTAGCATAGGTGTTCCAATTTATGGAATGAATTTATTATAGATGGCACCTTTTATTTCATCATTAGTTGTCTAATTTTAAGAAAAACACTGCAACATGGAATAATAGGCTGGTTCCTAGAAGCTAATATGTTCACTGTGAAGATTTAATCCATGGCCATGGACCACAGAGGATGAAGTCTTTCAAACCCAGAACTAATAAAAGAATGGTAATCCCACTGATTGATGACTTAGCTTCATTTGGCAAAATAGGGTATTTCAAAACAAGCTTCTTGACAATTAAATCATCAATCTAGGCAAAGTGACTAGTGACAGATAGATTGATTTCACTAAAAATTTAAAAACTTCCAAACATATAAGAATTTTTCATTCACATACATATCTAAAATGTTTTTAGTTGTGCATATATGCATCTTTGCAATTATGGGAGTTAATGAAATTCATGAAACTTTCAAATGCAAGAGAAGGCCACAGATTCTAAGCCTTTTTTTTCTGGATAAATTACGCACCTACCTGATGGGTCTTGAATTGACGAGCTCAACCCCACCTTGCTCTTACAAGGGGAGGAGGTGCTATTTGAGCAACAAATTCTAAGCCACATAATCATGAAACCAAATACCTTTTTGACACCAAAAAAAAAAAAAAATGAAAGGATTTTGAAAGAAATATTCTCTTTTGTTACATTGATTTCAGATAGAAAGGAAATGGCTAGGTATCTTTAAACAGTCAAATAACAATTCTCTTATATATTCATACCTTGTTACGGCTCAGCATCATTGACTTTTCCATTGCCTTCATAGCATATAGTTCACCTGTACCTCGCAACTCCACCAAATGAACACTGCAACAAAAACCACAGTAATTTAATCATAAAGAAGAGCAAAGAATCCAATTTTTACTTCAATGCTTTTGATTTTAGGCAAGACCTTTGTGTGACCTGGAGAAAGACAGCAATTTTAATAGAGAGGAATTAACACACTAAAAAGTGTTAAGAACTCATATTTTGGTGTTAACAGGACAAGCCAAACGAGTATATGGACTAAGCTAATGAGACATTGACAAGCAGATAAAAGCTTAACAGAATGTATGAACAGACCAAGTTCATGAAGCTAACCTAGAAACACACATTTAAATTATCAAAATGTGGTATGGCTGATATCATGGTTCCACGAGGAGAAGGTAAAAGTGTTTTAGGCCATGAGACATTTCCAAGTGGTTTATAATTCTACTAAAATGGCAAAACTGGATTCGTGAAACTAATAACAATTTATTGATATAAGCAATTTTTTAGTAACTACAATTTATTAAAACTAGAAACTACAGAAACAGGAATCCAAATCTTCAAACAATCACAATGCTCGAGCAACCTTTGAATAGAAAGTTGTATAACTTATATTCAAATGCAAGGAATGCCACGACAATCTTTATTCTACATCTAATTTTCCTACAACAACAATTACTTAATGAAAAAACAATTGCACAATTATATACTCCACAAAATGAAGTTCAAATGATCGATTCCAACATGAAAAATGACACGTATACATATGTTAAAAGTTTAGATTACCCAAACTCCTAAGCCTTCACTTCCACTTGTTTCGGTCCTTGTTCTGGAAACAACAACCCAAGCCCTCCCTTCCTCTCTCTATGCAAATACTTATCCCGATACAATGGATTCGAGGTCAAAACTTTTAACCCTGAATTCTCACTAATCTCCAAAACCAAAATCAAACTCTAAATTCCAAAAGACCATTGAAAAACAAACCTAAATTATACAGTAAGAGTAATTATATTAATAAACAATAATTCTAGATTTGCAGTTTAATTATACAAGTTATATACAAAAAATCCAAAATCAAAAACAAAACGTTTATGCTATCTATGGAAAAACAAAGAAATACAAAATTGAAGGTTAGGTTTTCAAGGAGAATGTGAAATTGGATTCATCAATGTATAGAAGATACCTAATCAGAGGTTTGGATAGGTAAACTGTGTGAATATATGCAAGATTTGTATGCGATTGTACCAACTCGGTGAATCTGAAGCAAAGAAAAATCAACCAAAGTCAAAAACTCTGTTTGGTTGCCGAGAAAATAACAGAAAAACATAAGGAAGGAAGAGAGAGAGAGAGAACCTGTGAGGAGCTGAGAATCTGTGAGGAGCCGAGAGAGATGTGAGCTATGAAAGAGAGCGGGAGCGAGAGCGAGAGAGCCAAATATCTATCTCCTTAACGTTTTAAAACTCTTTTAAGTTTAAAATGAGCTTTTTTTTCTTTTTTCTTTTTTTTAGGAACATTTAAAATAAGCTTTAGTGTTTTTGTTTTCCAACGTTTTACAACCGTTGATACAAAATTTAATTTAATTTATCTACCGTTGATCAAGCTATTGATTAAGCTATTCTCTCTTTTGTCCCCCTTTTACTATGGTGATTGAAGAAAAAAACTAAAACCAAATACTTTTTAATACTTTTTTCAACGGTTATAACAACTGCAAAAATAAGTTTATGAATTTCCTTATTTTTACTTTACAGTTGTACTCAACATAGAAAATTTAGCTTTTATCTACGTTTTTTAGTGACTATGGATATAAATATGTTGAAAAAACTCAAGTTTGTTGTAGTAAAGTTCTTTTTCTTTCTTTGTTTTTTCCTTCCTAAAATTATATTTTTAAACCAAGAAAGAAGTAAAAGAACAGAATATAGGCTAAAAATAAACAAAGAAGTTGACATGAAGTTACAAAGGGAACTATAAATTTTTTTGTTTTTATTAAAACAATTATTGTTAATTTATTTAAAGAAGTTGATAAAAAGAAATAAACTATTATCTTTATCTAAAAAATTGCTATAATTTAGTGCAGTCACTTGGTATAACACAATTTTTAAGCTCAACTTTTATTATATAATATATGATTTAGACTTTACATGTATTTTGAGTAAATTTTACATTACATTGGAGCCTCCCATGCTATGGAATATCAATATATCAACTTACAATTGTAGTTCTTTATTTCTGAAGTATACATGTTTAATATTGCTCCAGAGAAAATAGATTGTTTGTGTTAAGATATATATGAAACATGTTAGGAATATATGTCAATATTTTATATAATTGGCTAATCTTTTGACAAAACGCACTTTACTTGTAATTTGATAGATTTAAGATGTGTTTAATACTTTAAGAAACAAGGTTTCAAATTCAAGTGTTAAAGCCATGTAAGTCTGTCCAAGAAACAAGTGAAGATATGCTGGATTTTAAATCTCGACAGCTAGTATCTATCAAGGTTTAAAAGCTGCTAAAGCCCGATGCTCAACAGCTAGCTCAATAGATAAGCTATCTATTGAGGTTTATGAAAAATAGATTTTCAGCTTTGATTTTCATCCAATCCGTGTGTATATGTTTGGGCCTTCTTTTCTCACAACCCTAAACATATATAAAAATTATTTTAAGGGCCATAAAAGATTACACAAGTGTGAAGCAAAGTTTTGTTTATGCAAATTGTGACCGAAAACAAAATTTGTCCTAATTCATCTCTCTCTTGAAGAAGCTGCTGTGTTTGTATACCGTAGGGTTTTATGACTAAGGAGCTTCATAATCTTCATCGTATGATAAACTGAAGAACTTTGCAACCAACATCTTTCTTAAGTTGATGATTAAGTCACGTACTGAGATCCATGCATCTATTACTTAGTCACATACTGAGAGCCGTGCATTGAAAATGAGATATTGTTACTACAAAACAAGTCCAATTGGATATTGGGGTAAGGGTTCAACTGTAAGTTGGTATAAGGTACTGGGATTCCTTTACTTGTAACCACTTATTGTGATAATAGTGCATTCTCGGGAGTGATAACTTTAAAATCACCCAGTGAGGTTTTTTCTGTGTAGGTTTTTTCCATTTGTAAACAAATCACAGTGTCAATTTAATTTCCGCTGCATTTAGTTAATTGGTGATTGGTTTGTGCTACCACGTGTTTTGCAAGTTAATTGAATTAATTAATTAACTTAGCTAAATCAATTGGTTAATTTATCACAAGAGGTCAATGCATTCTTGGCCTATCAATTTGTGGACAAAATATTTATTTAAAAATCTGGAAAAAAAAAAAAAAAAGAACTACTTTTGTTTGACTTTAATCTGGGGATGAAATTGAGGCAGTTAAAAACGAGAGGTTAAAATAATGAAATTGATAACTCTTACTTACGAAGAAGCAAGGTTGTGACCGGTAAAAACACAACCGAACAAGACAAAAATGTTTATCTTGGGGAGTATCAACTATCAAGCCACAGAAGCATTTAAATAACAAACAATAACAACCATAACTTCTAATTGATTATATTTGGCAAGTAATTGGTGCTTTGAGAAGTGAAAATTTCTTTAAAACTGTTAAAACTCTATATACCTCAAATTTCTTTTACTTCATCATACACAGTTGAGAAAGAGATTCCAAAAATTGACTTAACAAAACAAGATTAAGTTGAATTTTTCTTTTGAATAACAAGAATTTAGAAATTTCATTTTTGCTTTTTGATAATTCTCGATGCAATTTCAATACTGTCGAACTATGAGTTGTGTCATTCCACCTTAAAATCAATTGGTGATAAGGAATTAGAAATTTCATTTTGGCTTTTTGATAATTCTTGATGCAATTTTAACATTGTCTAACCGTGAGTTGTATTATTCCACCTCAAAACCAATTGGTGATGAGGAAGACATACTCAAATTTTTTATGGCCTTCAACATCACACCACGCAAACCTATTTTTGGAGTGATTGTTGGGAGTCAAATTGTAATCCCCCAACAATCCCTCCCTCACAATGACTTGAACCCATGACCTTGGCTCTAATACCATTTGTTGAACCATGAGCTGTGTCATTCTACCTCAAAACTAATTGTGATGAGGAAGACATATGTTAAGAACATATTTTATATAGTTGACTAATCTTTTGACAAAACGCATTTTACTTGTATTTGGGTAGATCTAGAATGTGTTTAATACTTCAAGAAACATGTTGTTCAAGTCTAATATTAAAGCCATGAAAATTGAACCAAGAAACAAATGAAGAAAATGTGTTCAATAAAGTTGGATAGATAACTCAACACCTGCGGACAAATAACTCGACAGTTGCTCGACAACTCTCGACGGCTGGCTATCTATCGAGCTCTTCAGTTGATTGTTATCGCAATCTTGACACCTTCTCGACAGCTGGTGGATCGATCAAGAAAGCTCTTGTCCCCTCGACAGCTTCTCGACACCTCCTCAACACCTAGCTATCTATTGAGGTTTAAAACTCGACACCTCCTCAACACCTACTATTTATCGAGGTTACGGAAATTAGAATTTTTCAGATTTGATTTTTTGGCCAGGCTTATGTATTTGTGTAGGGTTTCTTTCTCACAACCTTAGACCTATATAAGGCTTATTTTAAAGGCCGTCACATAAGAGAATACAAGGAGAACATATGCAAAAGGTGACTGATGCCTTATTCTCTCAAAAAGAAGCTATTGCATCTTTGCGCCTTAGAGTTTTGTAACCAAGTGCTTCTTGATCTTCATTGTTGATGAAGTGAAGAATTTTGCAACCAACAATCTTTTTTTAGTTGGTGATTAAGTCATGTACTGGGATTCGCGCAATTGGTTAGTCACGTACTAGGATTCGTGCATCATCAAAGGGTGGCGTTCATATATTGAAGAGTTTAGAAATTCTGAAGCGGTAGAAGGTTTCTGCTGTGAGTTCATCTACGGGGACTATAAAGTCTAGGGACAAAGGTTTTGTACTAGATCTAAAACTTCTCTTTACTATAGTAGATTGCTTTTCGGGAAGGTTTCCCCCAAGTTTTTTACTGTGAAACTAGTTTGTTTCATTGTTTTTCCTAAGTCATCATATCTTGTCTTATTTACTTTTCCACTGCATTCATCATTGACATGATATTGATGTTTTTTTGATTTAACAAGTTTTATCCATAATAAACCTAATTAACAGTTTGGATTTAAAACTTGTTAATTTTATCAACCAGGGTCTAAATTTCCCAACAACATACTCAAATCTTTTATGGCCTTCAACATCACACCACGCGGGTCTATTTTTAGAGTGGTTGTAGGGAGCCAAATTGTGATCCCAACAAACACATTCTGAAGAGTTGCTTCTGCATGTTGGATTTTGATAGTTTTTTTTCTTTTTTTTTTTTTGATGCAGCTCTTTAGTTATATATATATATATATTAAGTCTTAACTCTTTAGGAGATGAGTTGTAAAAAGATGTATAAAGATCACAAGGAATCTTGGAATGTTTTGCTCATGCATTTGAAGATGTAAAAAATTTTAGACTACCACATCACCTAAATTCTTCGAATTACATATTTAAACAAATAAAAAATTCAGACCTATTAGTTTTATATACCAAAATAATTCTGTGAACCGTATGGCCTTAATTGTGAGGGTGTTTGCTACATGAGGGTGCATGTGCTTAAGTAAGTCCTATACATTATGTGTGTACTAAGTCGATCCTAATCTATAGAAGCAACTCTAAAAAACTCCAATAGCATTTAGTCTCTTTTGGAAATATTACATCAATTCTTCTACAACCACATACTTTGACACACATCATGACATTCTCACCTATAATATCCATAAGTATAAAGAACTCAGATTTTTGCCATCCTCCATTTGTTTTTAATAGCCTCATACATCCCCAAGTCTTATTTTATTCTGAAATATTCAAAGCTTTAACAACATTGATTGACATCTGCAAAAATAAAACAAGAAAAAGAGAAATAACAAAACAACAACCATGACTTCTTCTTAATAGATTATATTTGGAGAGTACAAAGTTGGTACTAGGAGAAGTGCAAATATACCCAAGATGCAACCGACACTCCAGAGATAATAGGATAACTCCATCCATGTCCTGTAAAATTATTAGAAGAATTAAACTCATCTACCATGACATGGACTGATGGACAGTGCCGGCTCAATGGGTGAGGCAAATAGGCAACTACCTAAGGTCCCAAATGAAAAAATGCCTCCAAATTTTTAATAATAGAGATATCCGTGTACTAATGAATGTATTAATTAAGCCTCAAATATTCACCAATAAATAAAAAATAATCTTTTTTAATCAAAGAAAAACTTGTTAAAGAAAAATATTTTCATTGGAAGCGGCAATGACTATTTGTTTTTCCTCAATTTTAAATTGTGGAATTCATTTAATCTCTCACACAAAAATATTGAAAGAACTCATTAATCTACCATTAGTAAATAAATTTATACTCAAATTTGATTTAAAGAGTTTGAATATCAAACATCCACCTTTATAGCAAAAATATAATCTTGTTCATATTATGTAGAAATATACATGATTTTAGTTCTACATATCAGTTTGGATATCAAACTTAAGATTTGGATATCTCTAAGGTAAAAAATTAATATTATTCTGGTATATTGAAATTGTATCTTAAAAACACTATTTTGATTTTACTAGAAAATTTGGATATCAAACATTAAGTGTGTACTAGGTTAATCTAATCTATAGAAACAACTTGAAAAGGGTCCAATTGCATTTAGTCTGTTTAGGGAATATTACATCAATTCTTTTGCAACCACATTTTTTTGCCACACACCATGACATTCTCACCAATAATATCAAGCAAGTATAAAGAACTCAAATCGTTCCCATCGATCCTTCATATGTTTCCAATAACCTTGTACATCGTGAAGTTTTATTTTGTTCTGAATTATTCAAGCATTAACAACATTGATGTCTACTAAAATAAAACAAGAAAAAGAGAAATAACAAAACGACAACTTTGACTTCTTAGTTCTTAATTTGGAGAGTACAAAGCTGGTACTAGGAGAAGAGGAAATCTCCTATGAACAGTCATTCCATTTTCCTCGCTCATATCTAGGTCCTTCATAACTTCATCACCAGGCAACTTCCAATTGAAATGGTATAAAAGATTAGCAATCACATATTCAGCTGCTGCACTCCCAAATGCTATTCCTGGGCAACCCCTTCTCCCACTACCAAATGGGATGAAATGGTAGTCATGACCTTTGAAATCAACTGGGTTTTTGTTGAACCTCTCTGGTAGAAACTCTTCTGGCTGGTCCCAAAGTTTTGGGTCCCTTTGTATTGCCCATGCATTTACGTAAACTGTCACTTTCGAAGGAATGTCATAACCCCACAATTTTACATTGGTTGAAGTTTCACGAGGAACTAAAAGTGGAAGCGGTACATGTAGTCTCAAAGTTTCTTTAATGATACATTTCAAGTACTGCAAATGGGTGATATCAGTCTCATCTAGTTTTGATTTCTTCCCCACTACTCTTCTTACCTCTTCTTGGGCTTTCTTCATAATACTCGGATTTTTTATGAGTTCTGCCATTGCCCATTCTAGTGTTGTTGCAGTAGTTTCAGTTCCCGCCACAAACATGTCCTGCAAATTATAGAAAAATTATCAACTTTGTTATGGACACAATTTTCTTTTAATAATTTATTGAGATTATAAATTGTGAGTAATGAACAGTTACTTTTACACGAAAATTAATATTAACATCACTTTTCTTTTCACTACTCACAATGTTAAAATAGTTGTATAACTAGTAGTATCCCTAGACTTATTCAAACATTATAGCTTTAGAAGGCTGAGTGTGATAGGGTACTCTTGTGTGCAATAAGAGAGAGAGATATATACCAGTACGACTGCTTTGAGATTTTCCTTGTTAAGCTTAATTTCAAGCATACCCTCCTTTTGAAGTTTGAGGAGAATATGCATAAAGTCTTTCTTATCTTCATCCACGTTCAGCATCTTATACTCTTCAATCAGTTGATCCAATAATGCATCCATCGCTCTTAAAGATGCTTTCAAACTTGCAACCAAGCCTGTTAAATTATCCATCCATCCCAAAGAAGGAAAGAAATCTCCAAAACTAAAAGCCGTAAACTGCATCATTATCTTTTTTGATAACTCTCCAAACGTACTCTTACCATCTTTTTCCCCAAACTTACTTCCAAGAACACATCTCGAAGTAATATTGTTGGAAATAGCAAGCAACATGTCACTCAGATTAACTGGACCTTTACTGAGACATGCATGTATCTGATTGACAAGTAGTGTTACTTCTTCTTCCCTTACAAACTGAAACGATTGCACTTTTTTCAGGCTTAGAAGCTGAAGAATAACAATTTTTTTCGTATGTCTCCAGTAATCACCATAGGGTGCAAATCCCACATCTATACATCCATAAGAAAAGATATTGAAAGCTGTGGTTTTTGGTCTATTTGAGAAAGCAATGTCATGGGTTTTCATCATTTCTCTAGCCATCTCTGCAGATGAAACTACAAGAGTTGGAACATGGCCCAAGTGCAAGAGCATTAGAGGGCCATACTTACTTGATAGCATTCGAAGAGAACGGTGAGGCAGTGTACCAAGCTGGTGGAGGTTGCCTATTATTGGCAACTTTGGAGGTGATGGAGGCAAGTTAAGTTTGCCTTTGTCACCTAATTTTCGGAGTCTTAGAAATAAGAAAGGTAAAAGAAGAGTACAAAGAAAAAGAGCCAACTTTGTCACTCCATGAAGCTCTTGCCACCATTGCTGTGACAGTAATGATAGGAAAGCCATTTTCTGGTTTCAGTTTACTGCATGAATGTATGTTATCTTCAATATTTATGGTAGTTTTTCAGTCTCAAACTTTGACCATTTGACATCATGAATTTCAAATGGATAAGAAATGGACAATCATCAAGTGTACATTTTGTAGTAATCCTCCACCGAGTGGAGACAAAAGTTTACTGTATTTGTAAGGTACAAGAAGAAAACTTGCTTTGGAATTCCAATTCTTAGCTGATGAAGGATGAGATATTGTCATAGTTAGAAGTTTTTTTTTTTTAAAGGTAATTTTTGGAACTGTAATTTAGGTTTATATTTACTTATTTTATAAGGTTTTCTTATCAAATGAGAGTCTTATTTATTGTTAGAATATTGTGAGAGTATAAGTCCAATGGGCATAGGTCCAAAATTATAGGTCACTTGTATATCAGGTCTTGTCTACCTATATAAGGCAGACCATTTTACTTAATTACACACAGTTTAATATAATCTTTCAAACTTTAAAATGGTATCAGAGCATCTCAAGATCAGCTTGTTGACATATTCACTAAGCCTCTCCCACTAGAACACTTTCATGTTTTAACCTCTAAACTCAAGTTGACATCACATCCCCTAACATGAGTTTAGGGGACTGTTAGAATACGGATAGAATATAAGCTCAATGGGCTTAGCATATAATTCTAGGTAACTTGTACTCACACCTTACCTATATAAGACCGTCCCTTTTACTTTATTATATAGTTTAATATACTGTCTTTCAGTCTTTAACACAACTAGTAGAAACCCATTCCTACATGGCACCTCTAAAAAACTCGTTGCTATACGGCACCTCTAAAAAACCCGTTGTTACACGGTATTCTTACTAAGTCCGTTGCTACACGGCAATATTCTTACAAAATTCTACAAAGCCCAAATTCTATTTTGGCACTTATTTTACAAAGCCCAATACTATTTTGGCAACTACTCAAAAAGCCCAATTATATTTGGCACTTATTTATAAAAGCCCAAATATTATTTTGGCAAAAACAATTACATTATAGTCAAAAGCCCAAAACTATTTCTTGCAAAAACATATTTTCATATACTCAAGTCCCTAACTCATGGGATATATAAATTACTCATCTCTCAAAAATATTTCTTTAACAAAATTTATAGGAATTATGCTTATTTTTTCCATAATCAACTAACTACAAAATCCCATATATATCACCCATGGCAAAAATATTTATCTTGTAAGGATGGACAAGTCCAATGAAGCTCAATTACAAGGCCCAGCTAAACCAGTCCAGCTTACATGCAAATTTCAGCAGCTGAAGCTCACATGAGCTGTCAAGTCAAAGTTCAGCATAGCCTGACAGTTGGCACCCACTACCATCAGTTCCAATTTGGCAAATCAGATCAAAGGAGGACACGTGTCCAACAGGGGTTAAACCCTTCCTTGCCAAGTTCATTTTCATCATTTTTCATGTGACATAAAGCTGGGATGACATAACATAAAGCTAGGAAGCTTCAACCAGCTATCTTCCCTTTCTTTTTCAACCCATTCGGTCAAAGACTAAGGGCAGCTATAACTAGACCATGAAAGCTTCTAGAATAACTAGAAAATAGCTCATTATCATGCCAAAAACGTGTAAATTCTAGTTCATGAACCAAGCACATGAACCCAAATGAAGAAACTTATGGAATTGTGGTTTAGAGGGCACCAAAGGGATCTCTAGCAGAGTTCCCAGCGAGGGCTCCAAGATTCACACCTAGCTTGGGGTGACACAATCTGCTCTAGGGAGCTCTCATTCTAGTAGTAGCAAAACCAAGATCATTAGCATAATACATGCTCTAATCCCATCAGTTGAGGACAATCAGCATTTAATGCTAAGTCAGTACTCCAGCTGCCATTACCCAAAGCAGCAAAAAATACTCTAAAGCTAAACTTACCACTCTTAACCAAATCCTAGGAACAATTCTCCAAGGATTTTCTGAAGATCAAGGAAGATTTAACAGAGATTATTTGCTAATTACCCCCTCAAACTCAACTATAAATGGAACTCTCCACTAATACTTCAAGACAGACCAATGGAGATAAAGATAGACCCACATACACTAAGAGATACACTAATAGAGAAGAACTCTTCTATAACTTCTCTGTTTAGCCTTCTTTAAGCTCTAGCAAAGTTCTGAGCCACTGAGCTCTTAGCTTTAAGCTTAGAAACTAAGTTCTTCAGCTCCCAGCTCACAAATACCCCTCATACATCTACTTATAAACACTCATGTATTCCCAACAAAAAGCTCCAATAGCTTTACTAAACACTCTCTCTCACTACTCATACTACCCAAAAATGACTTTTACTACTCACTACATATATTACATCCACGAGCATGTCCTGGCATTATAATGAGCTTGCTGCACTAGCCAGAATCTCTCTCTCTCCCTTGATCTCATACTAAGTTTCTTCATCTATATATTACTAAAAGCTAAAGCGTAGCATTTAATGTTGCTACGCTCACGTTGAGCCATATTAGCAGCTACGTCATCATTTTTTGTTTCCAATTTTTCTTATATATATTTTTAAACATTTTCTCATTTAAGGTGACTTAAAAACTCTATTATTTAAAAATTAAAATATCTTTTTTCCATTATTTTTATTATTAATTTTCCAAAAGTCCCCATCTTTTTTACCTCTTCATCTCCCCACTACTTTCTATTTTAATATTATTCTTTCTCTACCTTTTTATCTTTCTTTATTTTGACTCTTCTTATTTTCAATATCTTACTATAAATTTGACATTTTCTTTTTTATTCTATGCATAGTTTTCTCACACAAAAAATGTTACTTTTATCTCTCTCTCTCTCTCTCTCTCTCTCTCTCTCTCTCTCTCTCTCTCTCTCTCTCTCTCTCTCTCTCTCTCTCAATTTGTTTTTCATTTTTTGTTTGATTTTTTTTATTTTTATTGCATCAATTCTTTAGGTTGATGAATTTTTGTGTTAATTAGAATTCCACTTTGGATTGATGTAATTTAGTTTTTTGTTTTAAGTTGTTATCTTTTATATTCTCTTTGATTAAATATTATCTTACTGCATTATACATATAGTATATAGTAATATAATGTTATTATATTACATAGAACAACTTGGATAATTTGATGTTTATTGTTATATATTTCATTTTTACTCTTTTTTCCTTTCATCTTATTTTATTCAATATTTAAATCCAGACACATCCTCCATAATTTTAAATTATGCAACACAAATCAAGAAAATGGTTAGACACAAACCTGCCTTTCTTTACCATACATTGGGGGAATCAATATATTTGTGTGATAAAGGATCATATAATTTATAATGGGCAAATAACACTCTCCTCCCTTGAGGTTTAGAGAAATGATACTTACCCCCAAACATGAAAGGAAAAAACACTCCCCCCCTGAGATTTAAAAAAAATAACACTCCCCCCCTTCTATTAATATTAGTAACGGAATATTCCAATTTTTTTAAAGATTTTCTTTACCAAAGTTTAACCATTGTTATTGAAAAGAGCATTTACATAAAAAAAATAATAAAAAAATGAAAAGAGAATATTATAATACATTCTTAACTAAAAGGTACGTTAGTGCATAACATTTTTAATGTCAATTTAACAGAGTTTAGATAAATAAATGTCAAAGGGGGGAAAATGTTTTTTTCCTTTAAGTTTGGGGGTGAGTGTCATTTTCCCAAACCTCAAGGGAGGGGAGTGTTATTTGCCCATTTATAATTTAGATAGCACACTTTGAATGTGTCTAGGCCCATAGATTGAGCAATTTGTAAACTTAAAAGGATATTGACAATGAACTTTTTGAATCAATTCTAAAAAAATATGAACTACTATATATCATTTAGAGAAAAACTTTTATCATAGATACATTAATATTTTTTTGCCACAAATTTAAATCACGCAAACTTAATAATTTTATATTATATGTTAGCATCCTCTCTGCTTCTTCTTCTTCTTCTTCTCAAAAATATTATGTATCATCTTTAAAGGATGCTAACAATATTGAACTTATGGCAAAAGTTACATAAAATATTAAGAAAAAAATGTTTTATATTACAATCTACTAAAAATGTTTTTTAAATATTTAAATCTTTCTATTTTTCATATCACTAACGTGTTTTACAATTACCACATGTGCTAACTTAAGTCTTAATATTCTTAAGTTGTTTCGGCAAAAAAAAAAAAATGTTGTCACAAAAGAGGAGTTCATGTAAAGTTTTTTGCAAAATGAAATATCTATTCTGTAAGGCCACCAAACTCCATAATTTGCAAATGATAGAACCACTTGCAACAATATTTGCATAGTTATATAGTTCCAACTAAAGCAATTATGTATACTTTTAGTCTTCTAAAAACGAACATCTACAAGTGATTAAACGTTCATCTTGGGTAGTTTTAACTTTTCATATAATTTTACCTTTACACATATTCATCTATTTTAATTTAGATTTTTTTTTCCAAAAAAAAAAACTTTAATTTAGATATTTATAAGTAAACAATGAAATAATGATTCATGAATAATAATAATAATAAAATTATCTATGCATATTTATCTTGTGCCATTGTAACTTTACATATAATTTTGCATTTATATATTCGTCTACTTAAATTTAGATGTTTATAACGTAATAATGAAATCTATACACAAGGTAATTAAAACAATGATATTTCTACAATTCAAAAAGTCACAATTTCTTTTTTAAAAAAAAGGCCTTTTACATTTCCTTGGAATTATTTTTTAAAATTTTTTAATAAAACCTTTGACATACCACTAATCTAGCCACTTCATACATTAAAAAAAATTTTAAGGCTCATTATTACTTTCGTTAATATATTATAGATATCTTAATTGATTGAGACCAAACTAGAGAAATGCCTTTCATATTTCCTTGAAAATTCAGAAGGAAAAAAAAAAAAAAAAAAATCCTTTGATATACCACTAACATAACTACATTTATAACTATGTAGTCCATCCATGATATCTATTTCTTTTTTGTAACCATAAAATTTACAACTAGCAAGGGAACATACAAAGTAATAAAGAATAAATGAAGGAAGAAAAAAAGAAATGAAATCAAACATCTATTAATAACCGTTATTTGGAAAATAAAAAGGTGGTTGTGGGGGTAAGAGCCCAAACTTGTATACTGGACCTTGGGACCTGTTCGTGGATATATCCAAGGAGGGAAAAATAATTAGTAGAGGCCCCGGAACAGAGGATTACACAAGGAAAGGAGGGAGGAATATAGTCCGAGGAGTTTGACCTCCTCAGATGGGATGAACGTCGCTTAAACAAGTGCTCGGATGATTTAGGTAACAGTTCAGGAAGTTACAACGATAATGATGAACTTCAAGCACGTACGAAGGAGATAATAATATGGAAATATCTCAAAGAAAAGTTGCTACCACCGTATTAAATGCACTGCAGCAACTTTTCTAGCCGCATTTATGGAGAGAAGACCCCTGAACAGTGCAATCCTCAGCTACCGCCACTCACAAATAACAAGAGAGGATACTTGATGGGACGTGTACTCAAGTGAGGATTTAGATGGGTAACAAGTGTATGATCAGGATGACCCGAAAGAACCTATATAATGTAAAAGATCCCCCCATGAATGGGGGATCAGAAAAGAAAAAGAAAAGAAAGAGGGAAAGAAGGAATTACTGTAGCACTAAGAGCTGTATAAAAGTTCATAAATAATACATTGATTCACATTCAGTCTCCTTGGACAATTCTTTTGTCAAGCTTTATGTGCAGTTTGCTCTTGTGTATTATCCAAATATTTTCTAGCTGTTAGAACAAATCATTAAAACCTAACTTTTTGACCCACTCTCTACAAATTCATTGTAGTGGAATTACAAAACCATTGTCCAAATAAATTTTTGGGCTTGGGCTGATAATCGGTGACCCTACAGTGGTCAATAGAGATAGCTATACAGAAGACATTGAAAACTTTATAGTGCAATAAATTCAACAATTAAATATAATAATACAAAATTATAACTTAAAACTAATCAAACTCTAACTAAGGAAATTATATATATATATATATAATCATAATCTTCATACACCATGACTTGAAAAAAGTTAATGAATATTTTACCTCTTATTTAATGTCTATGTTATGCAAATCATCAACCAATAAATATATGATAATGGTAAAAAAATGTTATAGACAAGATTATGAAAAATATGATAAAACTATTTATAAAAAAAATAAAAATAAAAACTATTTATAAAGTCTAGGGACTAAAATAGTATTTTATCTAAAAAATTATCACACGCAACGCATGAGTCTGCGGCTAGTTATTTGATGTAATGGAACCCATGGTATTTGTTTACTCATTTACTATTGAAGGTTATGATGTAATTATTACTATAGAATTCTTTCCTCATGTTATTGTATTAGAGGACTCTCCCTCAGAATCAACGGATGATGACTTTGAAGATGCAGATATTTTCCTTAATCTATGAAAACAGTTAACAGTTGGAAATTTATTCTGTTTTGCTTCATTTTACTGCTGGAATACTTTATTGCTAGAATATTTTACTGTTAAGCTATTTCTTTATTGCAGTATGCTTTTTATTGTGCTGATGTGCCTGCTGTAGAAAGTGTTTTTGGGCCATCTCATAACCCTTGTTAGTCCCATCCTAGGCCCAAGGTATAAAAAAAAGGCGAACTCTTCGAAAACTTCACCGATAGCCTTTGGGCCGTGCTTCAAGCCCATCGTCGAGTTTCGGTTTAGGCCCCCAACCCAACATAAATCTCCTTTGTCAAAAGGAAAACTTTTCCGCCTCCGACAGGATGTAGAAGATTTATTAATTTTTTTGGTGACAATCATATATCAACATATGAAAGGTTGTATAACATCAAACCATAATATAAATGGAGTCTATCATGGCAACGCAATAGAAAGTATGAATAAACGCTGAATGAAAACGGCAACGAAAAATATTGGCAACTTAAAAGATTGACATGTATCCATAATTGTTTGCCACATGGCATTATTTGTCATATCATACCTAATAAATGGAAGAAGTTACAAAAAATAGAGCAGGTGAGGAGGTTGTAATGTATTGGTGACTGTCAGAATTCCATATAATAGTGGCATTTGAAGAGTTTGAGTTAACGGAGAGAAACGTGACAGAATTGGAGATAAAGTAATACCTGAATTTAAGGTGATGCTCAATAAATGTCAATCAGTAAATTTAAAAATAAAAAATAAAATAAGAAAATAAATGATGATATGGCGCTGATGTGGCTTAACTAGAGTGTAATAACAATAAATACTACGCTTCAACTTTTAGATATATATATATATATAGATATAGATGTATATTATAATTTACTAAAATTTTTTAAAAAGAGAATTAATTTTCTGGAGCTTTTATTTTGCGCTTAGCTCCCTGTGAATTGCTGTAAAACAAAAGTCAAATTTTTCTTTTTTAATATTAAGAAACCAATTCACTCTATCCAATAAACTGCTTGCAGAGGTTCTCATTTCAAAGTTCTTGCGCTTGAAGAGGTTCTCATTTCAAAGTTTTTATATCCCTTAGGAATTAAAGTGTCTTAGGCAACTTCCCGTCAACTAGCAATGCATCATTTGTACTTTTCCTTGTTACAATCCTTTATGAACATCAACCAGCCCAAACAATCTCTTATACTTTAACACAATATATATTATAATTTATTAAAATTTTTTAAAAAGAGAATTAATTTTTGGACCTTTTATTTCACACTTTACTCCTTGTGAATTGCTATAAAACAAAAGTCCTTTTTTTTTTTTTTTTTTTAATTAAGAAACCAATTCACTCTATTCAATAAACTGCTTGCAGAAGTTCTCATTTCAAAGTTCTTACGCTTGCAGAGGTTCTCATTTCGAAGTTCATATTATGTCTCTTAAGAATTAAAGTGTCTTACGCAACTTCCCTTCAGCTAGCAATGCATCATTTGTACTTTTCCTTGTTACAATCCTTTGTGAGCATCAACCAGCCCAAACAGTCCCTTACACTTTAACACAATGTATATTATAATTTATTAAAAAATTTTAAAAAGAGAATTAATTTTCTGGAGCTTTTATTTTGCGCTTACTCCCTATGAATCGCTATAAAACAAAAGTCAATTTTTTTTTTTAAATATTAAGAAACCAATTCACTCTATTCAATAAACTACTTGCAGAGGTTCTCATTTCAAAGTTCTTGCACTTGTAGAGGTTCTCATTTCAAAGTTCTTATATCCCTTAGGAATTAAAGTGTCTTAGGCAACTTCCCTTCAACTAGCAATGCATCATTTGTACTTTTCCTTGTTACAATCCTTTATGAGCATCAACCGGCCCAAACAGTCTCTTATACTTTAACACAATATATATTATAATTTATTAAAATTTTTTAAAAAGAGAATTAATTTTTGGACCTTTTATTTCACGCTTTACTCCTTGTGAATTGCTACAAAACAAAAGTCCTTTTTTTTTTTTTTAATTAAGAAACCAATTCACTCTATTCAATAAACTGCCTGCAGAAGTTCTCATTTCAAAGTTCTTACGCTTGCAGAGGTTTTCATTTCAAAGTTCTTATTATGTCCCTTAAGAATTAAAGTGTCTTACGCAACTTCCCTTCAGCTAGCAATGCATCATTTGTACTTTTCCTTGTTACAATCCTTTGTGAGCATTAACCAGCCCAAACAGTCCCTTACACTTTAACACAATGTATATTATAATTTATTAAAAAATTTTAAAAAGAGAATTAATTTTCTTGAGCTTTTATTTTGTGCTTAACTCCTTGTGAATTGCTATAAAACAAAAGTCAATATATTTTTTTTTTAATAATAAGAAACCAATTCACTTTATTCAATAAACTGCTTGCAGAGGTTCTCATTTCAAAGTTCTTGCGCTTGCAGAGGTTCTCATTTCAAAGTTCTTATATCCCTTAAGAATTAAAGTGTCTTAGGCAACTTCCCTTCAACTAGCAATGCATCATTTGTACTATTCCTTGTTACAATCCTTTATGAGCATCAACCAGCCCAAACAGTCTCTTATACTTTAACACAATATATATTATAAATTATTAAAAATTTTTAAAAAGACAATTAATTTTTGGACCTTTTATTTCACGCTTTACTCCTTGTTAATTGCTATAAAACAAAAGTCTTTTTTTTTTTTTTTTTAATTAAGAAACCAATTCACTCTATTCAATAAACTGCTTGCAGAAGTTCTCATTTCAAAGTTCTTATGCTTGCAGAGGTTCTCATTTCGAAGTTCTTATTATGTCCCTTAAGAATTAAAGTTTCTTACACAACTTCCCTTCAGCTAGCAATGCATCATTAGTACTTTTCCTTGTTACAATCCTTTGTGAGCATCAACCAGCCCAAACAGTCCCCTACATATTAACACAATATATATTATAATTTATTAAAATTTTTTAAAAAGAGAATTAATTTTTGGACCTTTTATTTCACGCTTTACTCCTTGTGAATTGCTATAAAAAAAAAAGTCCTTTTTTCTTATTATTATTATTATTATTATTATTATTATTAAGAAACCAATTCACTCTATTCAATAAACTGCTTGCAGAAGTTCTCATTTCAAAGTTCTTACGCTTGCAGAGGTTCTCATTTCAAAGTTCTTATCATGTCCCTTAAGAATTAAAGTGTCTTACGCAACTTCCCTTCAGCTAGCAATGCATCATTTGTACTTTTCCTTGTTACAATCCTTTGTGGGCATCAACCAGCCCAAACAGTCCCTTACACTTTAACACAATGTATATTATAATTTATTAAAAAATTTTAAAAAGAGAATTAATTTTCTGGAGCTTTTATTTTGCGCTTAACTCCTTGTGAATTGCTATAAAACAAAAGTCAATTTTTTTTTTTAATATTAAGAAACCAATTCACTCTATTCAATAAACTACTTGCAAAGGTTCTCATTTCAAAGTTCTTGCGCCTGCAGAGGTTCTCATTTCAAAGTTCTTATATCCCTTAGGAATTAAAGTGTCTAGGCAACTTCCCTTCAACTAGCAATGCATCATTTGTACTTTTCCTTGTTACAATCCTTTATGAGCATCAACCGGCCCAAACAGTCTCTTATACTTTAACACAATATATATTATAAATTATTAAAAATTTTTAAAAAGACAATTAATTTTTGGACCTTTTATTTCACGCTTTACTCCTTGTTAATTGCTATAAAACAAAAGTCTTTTTTTTTTTTTTTTTAATTAAGAAACCAATTCACTCTATTCAATAAACTGCTTGCAGAAGTTCTCATTTCAAAGTTCTTATGCTTGCAGAGGTTCTCATTTCGAAGTTCTTATTATGTCCCTTAAGAATTAAAGTTTCTTACACAACTTCCCTTCAGCTAGCAATGCATCATTAGTACTTTTCCTTGTTACAATCCTTTGTGAGCATCAACCAGCCCAAACAGTCCCTTACATATTAACACAATGTATATTATAATTTATTAAAAAATTTTAAAAAGAGAATTAATTTTCTGGAGCTTTTATTTTGCGCTTAACTCCCTGTGAATTGCTATAAAACAAAAGTCAATTTTTTTTTTTTAATATTAAGAAAACAATTCACTCTATTCAATAAACTACTTGCAGAGGTTCTCATTTCAAAGTTCTTATATCCCTTAGGAATTAAAGTGTCTTAGGCAACTTCCCTTCAACTAGCGATGCATCATTTGTACTTTTCCTTGTTACAATCCTTTATGAGCATCAACCAGCCCAAACAGTCTCTTATACTTTAACACAATATATATTATAATTTATTAAAATTTTTTAAAAAGAGAATTAATTTTTGGACCTTTTATTTCATGCTTTACTCCTTGTGAATTGCGATAAAACAAAAGTCTTTTTTTTTTTTTTAATTAAGAAACCAATTCACTCTATTCAATAAACTGCTTGCAGAAGTTCTCATTTCAAAGTTCTTACGCTTGCAGAGGTTCTCATTTTGAAGTTCTTATTATGTCCCTTAAGAATTAAAGTGTCTTACGCAACTTCCCTTCAGCTAGCAATGCATCATTTGTACTTTTCCTTGTTACAATCCTTTGTGAGCATCAACCAGCCCAAACAGTCCCTTACACTTTAACACAATGTATATTATAATTTATTAAAAAATTTTAAAAAGAGAATTAATTTTCTAGAGCTTTTATTTTGCGCTTAACTCCCTGTGAATTGCTATAAAACAAAAGTCAATTTTATTTTTTTTTAATATTAAGAAACCAATTCACTCTATTCAATAAACTGCTTGCAGAGGTTCTCATTTCAAAGTTCTTGTGCTTGCAGAGGTTCTCATTTCAAAGTTCTTATATCCCTTAGGAATTAAAGTGTCTTAGGCAACTTCCCTTCAACTAGCAATGCATCATTTGTACTTTTCCTTGTTACAATCCTTTATGAGCATCAATCGGCCCAAACAATCTCTTATACTTTAACACAATATATATTATAATTTATTAAAATTTTTTAAAAAGAGAATTAATTTTTGGACCTTTTATTTCAAGCTTTACTCCTTGTGAATTGCTATAAAACAAAAGTCCTTTTTTTTTTTTAATTAAAAAACCAATTCACTCTATTCAATAAACTGCTTGCAGAAGTTCTCATTTCAAAGTTCTTACGCTTGCAGAGGTTCTCATTTCGAAGTTCTTTTTATGTCCCTTAAGAATTAAAGTGTCTTACGCAACTTCCTTCAGCTAGCAATGCATCATTTGTACTTTTCCTTGTTACAATCCTTTGTGAGCATTAACCAGCCCAAACAGTCCCTTACACTTTAACACAATGTATATTATAATTTATTAAAAAATTTTAAAAAGAGAATTAATTTTCTGGAGCTTTTATTTTGTGCTTAACTCCTTGTGAATTGCTATAAAACAAAAGTCAATATATTTTTTTTTTAATAATAAGAAACCAATTCACTCTATTCAATAAACTGCTTGCAGAGGTTCTCATTTCAAAGTTCTTATATCCCTTAAGAATTAAAGTGTCTTAGGCAACTTCCCTTCAACTAGCAATGCATCATTTGTACTTTTCCTTGTTACAATCCTTTATGAGCATCAACCGGCCCAAACAGTCTCTTATACTTTAACACAATATATATTATAATTTATTAAAACTTTTTAAAAAGAGAATTAATTTTTGGACCTTTTATTTCACACTTTACTCCTTGTGAATTGCTATAAAACAAAAGTCCTTTTTTTTTTTTTTTTTTTTTTTATTAAGAAACCAATTCACTCTATTCAATAAACTGCTTGCAGAAGTTCTCATTTCAAAGTTCTTACGCTTGCAGAGGTTCTCATTTCAAAGTTCTTATTATGTCCCTTAAGAATTAAAGTGTCTTACGCAACTTCCCTTCAGCTAGCAATGCATCATTTGTACTTTTCCTTGTTACAATCCTTTGTGAGCATCAACCAGCCCAAATAGTCCCTTACACTTTAACCCAATGTATATTATAATTTATTAAAAATTTTTAAAAAGAGAATTAATTTTCTGGAGCTTTTATTTTACGCTTAACTCCCTGTGAATTGCTATAAAACAAAAGTCAAATTTTTTTTTTTTTTAATATTAAGAAACCAATTCACTCTATTCAATAAATTGCTTGTAAAGGTTCTCATTTCAAAGTTCTTGCACTTGCAGAGGTTCTTATTTCAAAGTTCTTATATCCCTTAGGAATTAAAGTGTCTTAGGCAACTTCCCTTCAACTAGCAATGCATCATTTGTACTTTTCCTTGTTACAATCCTTTATGAGCATCAACCGGCCCAAACAGTCTCTTACACTTTAACACAATATATATTATAATTTATTAAAAATTTTTAAAAAGAGAATTAATTTTTGGACCTTTTATTTCACGCTTTACTCCTTGTGAATTGCTATAAAACAAAAGTCTTTTTTTTTTTTTTTTTATTAAGAAACCAATTCACTCTATTCAATAAACTGCTTGCAGAAGTTCTCATTTCAAAGTTCTTACGCTTGCAGAGGTTCTCATTTCGAAGTTCTTATTATGTCCCTTAAGAATTAAAGTGTCTTACGCAACTTCCCTTCAGCTAGCAATGCATCATTTGTACTTTTCCTTGTTACAATACTTTGTGAGCATCAACCAGCCCAAACAGTCCCTTACACTTTAACACAATGTATATTATAATTTATTAAAAAATTTTAAAAAGATAATTAATTTTTGGAGCTATTATTTTGCACTTTACACCTTGTGAATTGCTATAAAACAAAAGTCAATTTTTTTTTTTAATTAAAAAACCAATTCACTCTACTCAAAAACTGCTTGCAGAGGTTCTCATTCCAAAGTTCTTATGCTTGCAGAGGTTCTCATTTCGAAGTTCTTATATCCCTTAGGAATTAAAGTGTTTTACGCAACTTCCCTTTAACTAGTAATATATCATTTGTACTTTTTCTTATTACAATCCTTTGTGAGTGTCAAGCAACCCAAACAATTGCGTCACATCATACAAAGACAAAACTCATGCTAATTGATAAGCTTTTACGAGGACACAAATACAACACACCAAGCTGGGGAAATTTATTCGGGGGACCACATCACCATTGCCTAATAGTCCACCCACACACTAAAAGTCGCCATGTGTCATAATTAGGTGAATTACATTCCAATCAAAATGATCATTTTTTTTAGGCGAAAATCACATTTTAGTCCCTACATTTTGAGGCTATTCCTATTTTAGTCCCTACATTTTATTTTTACCGCTTTTAGTCCCTATTCTAAAAAACAGTTTTTATTTTAGTCCCTGCCGTTACATCATAAACGGATATTGCTAACATGTCAAACGGCAATGATAAAAAAATAATAAAATAATGTCTACAGTAACCTTGGATTTGCTCTGTTAGTTACTTCCGCCCTTCTTAGTCACGTGTCCCTCACGTGACCCTCCCTAACCCAAATAAAACCCCAAATCTAGCCAATACCAAATAGGAATCCCTAACCCCCAAATTTCCTCAACTCCTCACTTATCAGTCACAATACAAATTGAAGTCCCTCACCAGTAACGAATTAATCCATACATCTTCAAATCAATTGCTCCTCACTCACCACACGGCAGAAAACCATCTTCAAATCAACTGCTTTCCATGGATTCAAGCTCGATGTCATCGTGTGGAAGCTTGAGGAAAAGGGGCCCAACCCAATGCTTCTGCTTGGAGAAACCCGTTTTGGTCGTTTCGTGGACACCTGACAACCCTGGAAGAAGGTTCTACGAGTGTCCAAATTACTAGGTAAGGTAGTAATTTTGTCTGGGTTTTAAAATTTTTTCTGGGTTTTAATATTTTTTCTGGGTAAGGTCGTTTCGTGCAATGATTTTAATTTGTTCGTGTAATATTTTTTCTGGGTTTTAATATTTTTTCTGGGTAAGGTCGTTTTGTGCAATGTTTTTAATTTGTTCTTGTAATATTTTTTCTGGGTAAGGTCGTTTCGTGCAATGATTTTAATTTGTTTGTGTAATATTTTTTTTGGGTTTTAATATTTTTTCTGGGTAAGGTCGTTTCGTGCAATGTTTTTAATTTGTTCGTGTAATATTTTTTCTGGGTAAGGTCGTTTCGTGTAATATTTTTTCTGGGTAAGGTAATTTCTGGGTTTTAAAATTTGTTCTGGGTAAGGTCGTTTCGTGTAATATTTTTTCTGGGTAAGGTAGTTTCTGGGTTTTAAAATTTGTTCTGGGTAAGGTCGTTTCGTGTAATATTTTTTCTGGGTAAGGTAGTTTCTGGGTTTTAAAATTTGTTCTGGGTAAGTCTAAGTCTAACCCTTCTCTCTTTCATTCGTTCTGGGTAAGTCTAAATTTCCCTTTAGTCTAAGTCTAACCCCTCTCTCTTTCATTTGTTCAGGGTAAGTCTGAATTTCCCTTTAGTCTAAGTCTAACCCCTCTCTCTTTCATTTACAGCCCTGTTATTTCTCTTAGTTCTAAGACCGTCATTTTGATCTTAAACCAACACAGCTTCATAATATTTGACAACCAAATTCTTTTGCTAATTCGTAGAAAAAAAGTAGATAACAAATTTTTTTCCTTCTTCATTTTTTTTGCTAATCTGTCTTGGGAACCCAGAATTTCTTTTCTTAAATAAATAAATAATAAAAAAAATAAAAACCTCAGCTTGTTGCTGACAATATTAATTTGGTTTTCTTTGTATTTGGCGAATACAAGTGTTGGAATGGAATATTGTGCTAATACTAGTTGTTAATGGGTTTTGCTAATAAGGTAGTATTTACTGGTAAGGTAGTATTTGCTAATACTATTTGTTCTTGTTTTTCATGATTTTGGTTGAAGATATAATGGGTTTTATCTGGGTGTCAGGTTGGACGCAAGTGTAAATTTTTTCAGTGGCGTGATGATGAAATCTGCGAGCGTGGCAAGGTGCTGATTCCGAAGCAGAGGCAACGAATTTTGACCCTTGAAGCTGCCATTGTAGGCTACAGGAAGAGAGAGATGAGGCTGCTCATTTGCCTGGGGCTGTCTCTGGTGATGAGTGGGATGCTACTCTGTTTGATGCTTCTTTTGGTTGACTAAATAGGTGGGGGGGAAAATGGGTCATTAGGTGGGTAGGAATTAGTGGAAAAAGGCCTGAATTTCGGTGTTGGCATGTGTTGGTATGTATTAGTGGAAAAATGCCATAATTTGTGTTGGTATGTATTAGTGGAGAAGGCCTGAATTTTGGTATAATTATCTTTGTAATCCGAGACTTTAGCAATGGAATGTTATATTTTTAATTAATCTGTGATTTGTGTACCAATCTATTACATTGTTGTGAAGTGTTTGTGTAGTTTGAACAGTGCCTTAAAAAGGGTCATAACAAAATTTTGAATGGAGACAGCAATTTGATATTAACTGTGCAATTTGAGACAGCATCCTGTTTTAGACAGCAATTTGACACTGCAATTTGAGTTTGCCAAGCAAGAAAATGGAGCTGACTGCAGAAACATCAATTTTTAAAACTTATGAAGTAAATTTTCTAATATATTTAGCATCACTCAAATAAAAGGAGCTGACTGTACTGCAAAATAAAAGAGGCAAATAAAAGAGGCAGCTCTTTATGTATTAAAGGAGCACACCATTAAACTGATTAAAGGAGCACACCATTAAAAGAGGCAACTCTATATTTAGCATCACTCAAGGACATGATTAAGATAACAAACAATATAAAACTGACTCATTACATATTCAACTGCATAATTTACCAAACCTGCATAATTTACGCTCATTACATATTACATATTAAACTGCATAATTCATACATCATACATCATTACACAATAATCCATACATCATTAAACTGCCATTTACAAATTTAACATCATTACATATTAAACTGCCTACTGCCCAGCACATTAAACTCCAATGCTCATCAAACCTGCATAATCACCAAACTTCCCAGCACATTAAACTGAATATTACCTGCATAGACTATGTAATACACTCAAGCTTCATCCAAAAGACATGAGTTTAAGCCTTTTAAAAATTAAAGCTAAAAACTAGCAAATCTGAATAATGGAAGCTGAATCATCACAATATTACCTGAATAATCAAAATAATTACAAAATATTTAACACCAATGACTGTTTTGGGTGTACCACAATAATTACAAAATATAGGACCAAGTATACCAAGCACATTCATACAAAAAAGAGACTTGGTCAGCCATTATATTAGTATACCAAAATGCCAATTGTTCTAGCAGTTACATAAACATATGAAGAGTGCTTTCAACATACAGCACAACAACAAAAAAAAAGGTCCTGCTTCAGCTTGCTATCTTTTAGCAGATCTCATTGCTGCCATATATCTTGCTGCATTCCCAATTGCATTCAAGGTCTCAGTAGTGACTGCACTTCTCTTCCTCTGTCTTTTTGGTCTTGGATTGGATTGGTTATCAGTGGGGGGTGGAGGTGCACTTGTGGTCACATCCTTGGCTGGTTGTGCACTACCTATAGCTGGGTTGTTTGCATGACCATCCTTGGCTGCCTGCAAGCACAAGCACAATAACAATTAATAGTTTGCCAATTGAAAAATAAAACAATGGAGATATCTAAGTCAAAATAGTATATTTACCCTCCTAGTGGTCCTACTGGCTTGGGATGCACTCCCAGGCAAGGAAGAGTTCCCTCCTACTTCTCCCTTGCAGCTCCTCTTGTTGTGTCCTAATTTCCCACATAACTTGCATTGTTTTGAGATGCCTAGACCTCTATTTTTTCTATGACTTCTAGGTTCATCAGGCTATAGTGCCCCCTTCTTCTTAGGCCTGCCAGGAGGTCTCCTCTTGATAGGGGGTTGCACAGGTGGTAGTCCACTAGGTCTCCATATATTTTGGCCATTGATGGGCTCTATAATGGGTTCATAGCAATCAATGTAAGTAGTCCTTTTGTAGGATGCATTGACATACTTTTCAGCATCTTCTCTATTGAAAAATATACAAGAAATGGCATGGCAACATGGCATGCCAATTATGTCCCACTTCCTACAGCTACACTTCTTCTCTTCCAAGTCCACAATGAAACTCTCCAACCCATTCTTCACTTCAAACTTCGTACGACCAGCCCAACATGCTATCCACTTGCTGCATGCCAACTTCTCCTTGTATAGCCTCTTCCTTATCTTAGGACACAACTCAGATTCCACCTTCATAATCATTTCTCTGTTTGCTTGAAATCTAGTCATCAGATATAGCCTAATACACTCAAGCTGCAAGCACATAGAGAGAAAGGGAGAATTAATCATGGTAATTAATCATGGATTATAATGCACATGAAAGGGAAAATTATGCATACCATGGTAATTATAGGTTTGCTCCTAAACTTAACTAACATGCTATTGAAGCTTTCACACATATTGTTCAGGACTGTGTCACTCTGGCCATCACTTTTGAACATGTGCCTAGCCCAGATAGTTGTTGAGTGAGACTGCAGCCATTCAAATGCATCTTCATCCACCTCCTTTAGCTCATTCATTGCCCTCTCAAATGCTTGCTGATAGGTAGCCTTGGCTGCTTTCCAAAAAAGGTCTCTAATAAGAACACCAAGATGATTTTTTCTCAAATTATTGTATAAATGTCTGCAGCAGATCCTGTGCTCGTATTGTGGCCAATTGTCAACAAAGGTGTTCACCAACCCCTGCAAAGCACAATCATTTAATTCAGCAAGCAATGAAGCTACCATCAACTACAATTAATTCAACAAGCAATAAATCTACCATCATACCTTCTGCTGGTCAGATATGAACACCCATTTGTTGTCATCTCCTATGTCAGCAAGTAATAAATTAAGAAACCAAGTCCAAGTGTCCTTTGTTTCAACCTCAACTACTGCATATGCTAAGGGAAAGTATTCATCATTAGGATCTCTGCCAACAGCACACATTAGCTGACCACCTATCTTGGTCTTCAAATGGCATGCATCTAGACCAATGATTGGCCTGCACCCTGCCAAGAAGCCTTTCTTGCAACCTTCCAGGCAGATGTAGATTCTTTCAAAATATGGTAGCCCAGTTGCCAATCCATGCTCGACTGCCAAATCACCATCATTAAAAGTATGCACCTTCATCAATACTGTGCTCCTAGGACTACACCTTCTCAACTCATCACAATACTCCCATAGTTTGTTGAACTGTGTAATGTGGGCCCCATCAACAGCATCTTGGGCTTTTTCTCTAGCCCTACTTGCCTTGCCTGCACTTATGTTAACCACATACTTCTCATGCACAGCTTCCTGAATGTCCTTAAGCTTTATGTCAGGTTGTCTCCTAACCCTCTTCACTAACTTTTTCCCAATGTATGATACTGTGCACCTTGGATTTCTATAACTTCTGCTGCATGTGTGTTCCATGTTCAATGTTTTCAATCTAAAACTCTTCTCCCTTGGCACCTTTGCAACGTAGGCAACAAACTTGTACCCTGGCTAGCATCGGGCTCTCACTCTCACCAAGTCATTTTTCACAAATTTTATACCCCACCCACCATTAACTGTATAATCAGTTATAGCATCTTTAAATTGTTTAGTTGAGATGAATAACATATCCTTCTCAAACCTAAGGTGCTCAGCTTTGGCTACTGGCCTAAAGATTGGGTATTTGCTCCTCCTAATAGAATTGTCAACCTTAGCAACAGGGATGTCATCATCACTTGAATCATCACCATCCTCACTGCTTGATGATGATTCGTCAAGGCTAAGTAGCTCCTCACTCTCATAGTCAAAATTCATGACACCACCACCCACTTGTTCTGGTTCAACCTCATCATCTTCAGCTTGATTGTCCTAACTATCAGTACTATCTTCACCAATATTTATTGGTTGAATTTCTGACTCTTCTTCTAAGTCACTCCTTTCATCCTTACTACCCTCACTACTCTCCTCAACTTGGTCATCAACAACTGGTGCTTTGCCAGCCCTCTTAGCACAAACCTGCTCAGCATCTACCTCATGTGGCTCACCATGGTCAACATTAGTAAATTCAGCATTATCATGACCTCCAAATTGTGAAAAATCAAGCCTGTACTCTTCATCACCATACTCAGCATAATCATAATAGTGATCATTTTGAAGCACACTGTCACTAACGAAAACCTCTAAGGCCTTAGCATCTACACCTACACCTACACCTACACCTTCTAGTTCACTACTAGGTAACTCAAGTGGTTCATACACTGGATGCTCCACAAAGATATGAATCTCCCCATATCCCTTCACCAAGTCAGTCATGAACATAGCAGCATCATCATCAACCACCTGATGAAAATTTGAGTGCTCTAGGTTCACACCAGGCATTTTAAACCATAACTTGTCTACTTCAGTGTAGCCAAACTCCCTACAGATACTCTCAATCTCTACTTTTGACCACTTATCTGGGTCACAATCATCCACAATATCAATTGTCCCTCCCACATACACTTGAGGGTCCCACATGAAATGCCCACCATGGTGGACATGCAGACTAAAAAGCTCATCCATCCTGCATGCAAGTCACGGGAAGAAAACAGAATGAAAACAGATATCCACTTTCTGAAATTAATAATACTTTGTTAGGCTAATAAACAAATAAAAAAGCATACAATGCCGACAACCCATTCACATGGACCCAGCCACTTCTTCAAAAGCAAGACACAATACAGACAATCAATGCATGCAAATACCAACACAAAGATTCCATCGTTTATCAAGGTCAATATAGTGGTCCCTGATAAACAATAGTGACACACAATACAGACAAACAACCACAAATGCCAACAAAAATACAATCAGTGTTGTGGTCCCTGATAAAAAAAAGTAAAACAAAAAGTAAAACAAACAGAGCTGCAAATACCAAAAGCAACACACAACAGCCAAACAATGCAAATCCCAAAAATATTCCGCTATCATAGTCAATATTATGTCCACTACAAAAGCTATAAAGGGAGAGAGGAAGACAGAGAGTGAGAGTGAGAGTGAGACACAACGAGAGATAAATAGAGATAGATTGAAATTCAAAACACAACATCTCAAAATTCCCAAATTCTCAAAACCCAACAGCTGAAATTCAGATGGCATTCATAACACAGAGAGAGAGAGACATAACGAGAGAGAAATAATACCTTCACAGCTCAGCACAAACACTCTGAAGCTACGGTCTTGTGATGAGAAATAATACCTTGTGCTTGCCGATTTGTGGGTTTTTTTGTGCAAATCTATGGTCTTGTGATGAGCAACGAGTAAGGTGTGAATGGCTTGCGAATCTAGGGATGGCTTGCAAATCTAGGGATTGCATAAATCTATGGGTCTTGCCGTCATTGTGTTCAGGTGTGAATGGCTTTATTTGGGGCTTTATTTGGGTTAGGGAGGGTTCACGTTCTGATCAAAAAAAAAAAAAAGGGTAGGGTCACCTGAGGGACACGTGACTACTAAGGGCGAGAGTAACTAACAGAGCAATTCCAAGGTTACTGTAGACATTATTTTATTATTTTTTATCATTGCCATTTGACACGTCTGCAATATCCGTTTATGATGTAACGACAAGGACTAAAATAAAAACCGTTTTTCAGAATAGGGACTAAAAGCGGTAAAAATAAAATGTATGGACTAAAATGGGAATAGTCTCAAAATGTAGGGACTAAAATGTGCTTTTCGCCTTTTTTTTTAATTAATCAATCAAACTGATCATTTGGTTTAGAGAAATGCTACGTCTACAATATTTTTACAACAAATCACAGGTAATTAGTTGTTATTGGTTCAAATTTAAAATTAACACTAAAATTATTTTTTTACCCTAACAATAACAATCAGTAATAACCTGCCAATTAAGATTTGTTGTAAAAATGTTAAAGACATATTATTCCTCTTTGGTTTACATACAATCTGATATAGTAATTAATTAATGTAATTAATAGGTTTCAATCATCTCATAAGTTGAATTTTGAGTTCTCTTTCTAAGTTGTGATATGTCCGTTGATAAAACTAGTAGTAAGTGTAGCACTACTACAAGGTGTAACAAATTAAGATTGAAATCAAGTACAATAGTGGATGGTTGAGATTGAGAGTGGGAAAATCCAACTCACAATCTCAATTATGGAATAAAATAGAGTAGAAACTAATTAAAAGAGTTAAAATTAAAAAGCAAGTGTGATAAATAAATTGTGAGAAAAAAGATGAATAAATTGTATGGTGCAGTCATACCATTTCAATCCAACCATTAAACTCAGTAGTTTTAAAAATAACCATGAAAGATTGAGATGAGAGAGGATGAAAAATATTTAGTTTTCCTTCTTATGTGTTTGGTTGGAGGGGTAGAAAAGTGGAGGGGTGGAAAACTCTTTTGTTTAGTTGGAGAGAAAAAGAGAATGATGAAAAATATAATTTATATAAATTGACTATTATACCCTTAATACATAATATGTAAAAATTAGATTTATTTATACTCACTAAATAATATAAAATTTATCACATCATATATATAGATTTATATTATTATTTTTATTATTATAATGTAAATATTACAATAGTGTACATATAAATTTACCACATCATATAGTGTACATATATTTACAATAGTGTACATTAAAAAAAAAAAAAAAAAAAAAAAAGCAGAACCTGGAACTCTTTTCCGTGTGCTGAGAAAGATGAGAGATGAGTAAACAGTAAAGTGATAAGATTTTGTGGGGGCAAAAGTCATTCAGGGCGGTCGGTGGAAGGCATTACCGTAAAACTGCATCATTGCTGTTTTCCCGCGTTACTTTTCCTTCCTATTTGGGAGGAAAAATTTTGTGAGCCCGGGAGAGAAAATTTTCTCCCGGGCATTCCACTCCCCCTATTTTCCCCCCACTCCCAAACAGTAAAAAATCCACTTTCCTACCCCATTTTCCTTCTTATATTTTCTATCCCTACTAAAATCTGTCCAACCAAACACAGCAACCAAACACAGTGTAAAAGAGATAATGCGGGAGGGGAGAGAGAGAGAGAGAGAGAGAGAGAGAGAGAATAAAATATAAAAAAAGCAGTGAATTTGTTAAATTTTTTAGATTTAGCGTAAGCGGTAGTGAAGGAGCTTCACGTATAAATAGTGTTTTGCTCAATGATAAAACCCAGTTTAAATAAATGTATAAACTTAGAATTTTGAGACCATGTAATTAGAGAAAAAAAATAAACCATCATTTCAAAGAGTTGTTAACATTTGAGTAATTTGCCTGGTATTACATTTGGAATCTTGTTAGCGGGATCGAGACTACATACATGAAAAGATGAAAAGATCAAATTGAAAAAGAAAAAAAAATGGTCAACAGGCAGGAAAAGAGCCGATGTGCCCTTTGACAAGTGAGCTTTTCTCCAGTGTATATACAACTAACAATTCTTCTGCATCCATCAGTTGAGTAGAGATATTTAGAAGCCATTTGTGAAGCAGCAGGCCCTGTAATGGCAATCAGATAGACCATTTCACTATACTAGTCAGCTGGATCATCATCTCCTCAGATGATCCCTAGAAAAGAAGGGATGTCTAAGGGCTTCCCGAGCTTTCAACCTATCTAACGGATCATATCTAAGCAATCCCTGCAATAGATGAATGAGATCCCCAGCTGAATGATCAACATGCTCCATTATCAGGTTCTGCAAGAATCAGAGATATATATTAGCTTAATTAGTTCCCAACAAGACAATAGTGAAATCTGTTAACAAAATAAACACAAACAATTAACTTTATGGAGAGTACTCTCCATCAACACCAACCTGAAGACGAGGGAGCTTCGTTACAGCTTTAATACTCTCTCTTGAGGTAGCACCATCTGGCCAATCCAATCTACCTCTCCTAACATACTTCTCCGCATGTCGGCTAAAAAGACCACCAGCAAATCAGAACATTAACCTTTGGCTTTGAATATACTTCCAAAAACAATAATCTCTATGTTGCTAATCACACTATCACTTACTCTACTCTCTTCAACATGTGCTGGGGCAGTGGGCCAAGCACCCTCTCCATCATTGCCAGGTGCTCCAAATTCTCATGAGTTTGAAACAATGCCTCACCCTATGTCATACATCAAATGGAATCAAAAACCCAATTTTAATCTTTCACAACCATATTGACATTACTACAAAAGATTAGCAAGTATACCGTGCATAATTCCACCAAGATGCAGCCAACACTCCATACATCACAGGGATAACTCCATCCAAGTCCTGTAAAATTATTGGAAGAATTCAACTCATCTGGGATGACATGGAATTAACAAAAACAAAATTAGGGGGGAAGACCCCATACCTAGAATCACCTCAGGTGCACGGTAATGTCGTGTAGATACAATATAGGTCTGCTCTTGACGTTCATAGGTTGTACTACCAAAATCAATCACCTTGATGGCACTTGACTTTGGCACTCTTTTAAAGTATGAACCATCCTTTGGCGATCGAGAAGAATTCTGCATGTAGCACGACATTTAAAGAGTTTAACCAAGGAACATATCAATACACAACAAACAATACAGCACAGTATCCAAAAAGAGCATGCCACAATGCATACAACAAATACTGAAAGGCATATTCTGGCAAAGCAGCATATGCCTTATCCTACACCTGGTGCAAAAAGTCTTTGAGAATACAGATAGTACCTTATAGTCCTTGTAATCAGGAACTTTAACATAATCTGATGATACTAAAAGGATATTCTCTGGCTTCAAGTCAGTATGAATCAAACGCAACTCATGCATAACTGCAAAAGCAATTGACAGGAATATCATAAGAGAACAGAGCCAAAAGACAAATAAAACACAAGCCAATTCAACGAAATGACGATAAACATAAAGGATGTTACTGCCACCTCTTAACATATTTTAATGAATGAAAACGGTATAAACATAGAGGTGATTATCTATATTACAGAGTTCAATCAAATATTAATCAATAAATCTCAACATTTAGCCATAGCACGTGCCAGAAAAAACATATGAAAGCCGGATATAAAAAAAACTAGCTTAGGTAATTACTACACACATGCAACACATTCCAACAGTTGTCTGCCAATCTCACGGACAAGATCAATGGGAAATGAGCGATAATTGTTTTTCCGTAGAAAATCGTATAAACTTGGTCCAAGCTTCTCAAACACCTGTTAAAATCATTTGAATTCACCCAAAAGTCTTAACCCCCAAATTATTTGCTGAATTGGGGAAATTAATCCATCACAAAATTAATTAAATACTTACAATACAGATATGGTTACGATAGTCAAACCAGTTCCGTAATTGAACACAACTGCAAGGAATAAACGATTTTAACAATTGCCACAGGGCTTAGGAAAGTAACTAAAGAGTGCCATTAAGGGTAGTAAGCTGTAACACTGTAAAATTTGTAAAACAAGAATCAAATTACTCACCGGTTGCCACCTTTATCATGTTTACCAAGTTGTTGCAGCATTTCAATTTCTATCATAGCTGCTTCACGATACTTCTTGATTCCACGGACTATTTTGATGGCTACCATTTCTTTCCTTTCTCTATCCCAGCACTCCAAAACCTGACCAAAGGTACCTTCACCCATTTTGCTGTGGATTTTATCTGCAAGTATCAATACACACATAATAAATCAGAAACAAGATAAGTGCTTGAGTTAATTTGGGATCACCAACACAAACCCACAGCCATTGGATTACTCTTATCCTGCATACTAGGTTTAAATCTAGAACAATGATTACTTCAGAACAAAAGTCAAAAGCACTAACTGTGTGAAATCAAATAGTTCTATGAAATGTAAGACTTTCGCCGGGAAAAAAAATATCGTTTAGCAGTTTTTATGGCAAAATTCAAACAGATAACGAACATAAAAGTTTTTGATGATGGTAAAGTGAAATTACAGCGAGAAGTTAAATTTTCTCCAAGCTCAAACATGTAATGCCCATCTTTGTCATCATCTCGCCTTGGGGGAGAACCATTTCGAGCCACTCCCTTTTCATAAAGAGAAGAATTAGTGGTAAGGTCGGAGGGTGCTCTTGAAGGTGCAAAGCTTGTCAGACTCCCAACCTCTTGTCCACAAAACATTCCTACCTGAGCCTACACACAGCCATCCATTCATGTACCACTCAAAAGATTAATTTAAAATTCCGGCCCCCTTCGCTATACCTAATACCCACATAAACCTTTCCATGATGGTAAGAGTCCCACAGATCAAAATCACACCAAAAATAATATCATTTAAAAGATGAAACCCACCAACTCAAATTAAAAAAGCAACCACACACAAGAAAAATACCCATCTCATGCATAATTATGAGCAAATAAAAAAGAAACCATTTAGCTTGAATAATTCTAAATCAGAAAATTTCAACACAATTTTTCCCCAATAATTATGAATCAAGACAAGGTAATTGTTTCTTCAACAAAATAACAGCAGTTAAAGACTCCAACTTCAAAAATTCATTATATCTTTGAATAAAAAAATCACCTTTCTTGACAAATAAATTAAACAAATCTTAAAGCAAAAATACCCAATACCCAATCCTCAAGGATGTAAATATCAGATCAAATTTTAAATATATCTAACCCAAAAACCAAATTACCAAAAAAAAAAAAAAAAAAAGAAGAAGAAAAAACTACACACATAGATCCACAGCCAGATTGATTATTTAAATTTTTTTTTTCCAAAAAAATCAAATTTATACACAACAAAAAAATCAGAAATATAAGATCTTAAATTTAAATAAATAATCCATACGTAATGAATTCAAGAATTTCCCAACTAAACAGAAATTATATACAGCAAGAAAAATCTAATTAAATCTAATTTATACACAGAAAAAAAAATATGAACTTAAAAAAAAAAAAAAAGGTACAAACATCGAAACTAATACACAGATCTAACAGATCTAAGGAAAAATAAAGCAAAATCTGTAATAAAACAGAGCTAATCAGAACAAAAATCAAATCAGATCTAGATCTAGATCTAGCAAAACTAAAAGAAGCTTCGATATTTACGAAAACGAAGCGGATCTGAGAATTCAAAGGTGGAGAAAAAAGCGAAAAAAAATTATACCTTTGAAGGCTGAGGAAGAACATCCCAACCCAAACGCGCCCTCTTGGTGGGTCGCCGATCCATGTGCGTGTGGGGAAACTCTGTCACGCGCTCCATCTCCATGACTATCAGATTTTCTTTCTTTCTTTCTTGGCTTTCTTTTATTTTATTTTATTTTTTTCGCGAGAAACAAACAAAGAGTCAAAAGGGTTTTGTTTGTTGTGTATTGTGAAAAACGAATACCTAACCCTAATTTTTAACCTCTCAAGGAGGAAGCGTTAGTCGGTTGAGATGAAATCTGGCCGTCCACGTGTCCACTTTTCTACCCGTAGATTCGTATTTGTCTAAAAGTATTATTGATTAGGTTTTGTTGGTGGGGTTTAGGTGTGGTTAGGGTTGGATCAGATTTAACCATGGTTGAGTTAGCTTTTTCTTGAGAGAATAAAGAATTAAAAAAAAATTTAGTTTTTAAGTCTAATTAATGTATGCTCTTAGAACAGACACATATTAATTATTCATTTTTTGAAATATTTTATGAGAAATTAGAAAAATATATATAAAAAAAGTTGATATTTTTTTTTTATATTTTCATAAAACGATTCTTAAAATAATTTATTAATATATTCACTAAGAGGACACATAAGTAAAGCCCTTTAAATTGCACTGAGCTCCACAAAATTTTTTATTATTACGTTAAAACAAGTTTTAAAAAAATCCCCAACTTCTTATTTCACTTGCTTAAACTATAATCCATCCTCACCCGGTCCAGACTCCATACTATACCTTTTTTTTTTTTTTTTTTCCTTTTTTGATGATCGGTCCATACTCCATACTATACTATTGTAATAGGAAATTGGAGATTTTTTTTTTTTTTAACTACTTTTTTTAGATTTTTTTTTTCTAGTCATTTTATTTATCTAGTGGAAATCAATATAAAACTATTTGCATTTTAGGAGAGTTGACTCAGATGAGTGTCTTATTTCAAATTAGGCATTTGTTTGGAAAAAAAAAATACTTTTATTTTTTTATATTTGTTTTTTGTCTCAACTTAAATAAATTTAAAAAAAAATAACAAAATTATATTTTTTAAAAATAAACTAAGTTTTTGCTTTTTGTCACATATTTAATATAAAAAATTACCAGAAATTGTATTATTTATTTCATATTTATCAATACATACTATCAAAAATTACTTATATGTTTAAGGAATGTTATAAGTTAGTTTTTTACTTATTTTATGTACTGCTTGTTAATTTTACAATACCTTTTGTCTCAATTTTACTTCAAATAATTTTAATTTTAATTTTTTGCAATTTATCTCATATTATATAAATAAACTATCGAAAAATAAACAATTTTATGACGAATACCAAGGAGGAGATGAGTATAATAAGTTAATGACAAAATTTAGCTATAATACTGGTTGTAACCTAACTTTAGACTACAGCCTTACTCAATAAAATAAACATTACTACATATTTTAAAAATCTAACTGTTAAACTATATATTTTTTATGTTCTTAATACACATATCAAATTTTATGTGAATCGGATATTATTTACTATATAATCTATAAGTTTATATTTTATACATAATTTTAAACTACAAAAACTTAATATTTAAACAATTTTTTATGGCATATCTATTGATATTTAATTTTCTAGAAACTTGCAAATATGAAGGATATAAGAAGAAAATGATGTAATCCAATGATAGATTCGTTAAAATTCACTTCAAATAAAAACATATTGAATAAATTTTAACCATAAGTTTTTTTTTTTTTTATAGAGAGTTTCAACTTTCAGCTTATGATGTCCTTTATCATCATACAAATACACCAATCAATTTTTTTTTTTTTAGAGAATTTCAACTTATGGCGTCCGTTTCTGATGATAACTCTTTATCATCAGACCAAGACACTAATTAGTTTTTTGGTGTAGTCGGGAATTGAACTCTAAATCTCTTATACAACCATCAAAGACTTTACCAATTGAGCTAACTAAAACCTACAATACACCAATTGATTTTTGATGTAACATAAAACCTTAAGGTAAATCATGCAATTTATGTTTAAAAAAAAAAAATGATGGGCCCATTAGTGAAATCAACACGGAATTGGTGGAATCCAGATAAAGCTAGGCAAAGAGCACACGCTATTTCCCATTAAAAAAAAAAAAAAAAAAAGCAGAGCACACGCTATTAACTATGGGCCAAATGGCACATTATTTTAAAGGACGCGTATGAATATAATTTACTACTTTGTAGATATTCTGTGTCCATATTCTTTTTGTCATTTTGGGTTTGGGCCCGGTTTGATTTAGAAGCCCTTTTCAAGTGAGTTGTGTTTGTTGGGTTTTTATTAATTTTGTTTTTTCTATTACTATGTCAATTTTTGTTTGTTGGGTTAGTCCAAAAACTCATTCAACAAATGAATAATGGGCCAAATTTTCACATTATTTAAAGGGGACAAGTGTGAACCTTTTTTTTTTTCTCAAATTTGTTTATTTAATTTTAATTTGAGTCTTGAATATGTCAAGGATCTTTTATCTCAAATTCTAAACTTATACCTTTTAGTATTTCCAATAGAGAAGTTTCACGTTCAAAAATTTTTTTTTTCAGCTATCAATTTTTGTTTTTAATTTGAATGACATGCTAAGAGTTTTTATAAAAAAAGTCATACATTCGTGTGCGAATTTGTTTATTTTTTAGAGTTAGTCTTATGATACCTCTGGCTATATTAGTAGTTCTAAATACACAATTTTTGTGAGAAAAAAGTGTAAACCTCAAATTGAAAGAAGTGAAAATTATGACATTAAACCAAAAAAAAAGTCTTATCATATGCGTGGAACACGTGTAATAAGGCTAGTCTATAATCATGTCTTTAAAAATATTAGGAATTAACACAAATTTAAAATTATTATAATTTTTTGACACTTTTATTCTCGAATGCCGTTTTACTTTCTATTTTTGAATAATAATAAATAAATAAAACATTTTAGTACCAAATCTAGTTGAATAAACCAAAATAATACAAAATTGTGTACACTCCCACTTTGGATTTTAACATGTTCATAGATAAGGATAAGAGAAGAGATAAACTATTAAGCATATCATAATGAAATGCCAAAATTTCTAAACTATTGAAACTCAAATTCAACAAATTAAAAGGGGTTTAAGTGAAAGTCCGATGATAATGGCATCCATATCTTTTAATGTGACTGGTTGAAATCCCATCTCCTGCACCTCACTATATAAAGATTTAAAAAAATTAAAAGTCGTCAAATTAAACCATCTAAACGTACAATTAAAATCTTGTCAAAAATCTTCTAAAAAAATCTAAACAATAAGAACTGTTTAACATCTTCATAGTTCATACCATATCAACCACATAACAAAATTGCATGATATCTTCAATTCATGGTAGCAATAAATCATATCTTGTTCCTACAAAAACACAAATGAACTTTCTCTCAATTGGCCATTAAAATTGCACAAAATTCCTTCATAAAAGCTTTGAACTGTCTTCCAATTTGTTACAGTACCATCTTGAGTCTTCACCAATAGAGGCATCATGTTTTGGGTTATTTTGATCATTAACCTTTTGGAACGTCAAACCCATTAGTTACCACCGGCCCTTCACCGGAGTGAATTGAAACTCAACAGACAACAGCAGTTCGGTGAGTTTTAATTGAAACTTAGTGGCAGTGATGTTTCTGCAACAAATAATCTATTAGCTAATAAATCAGAGATAATGTACATGGTTATATATATATATATATATATATATATATATGTATGTATATCGTACATGAACAAAAAGAAGATGTTGAGTGAATACCTTTCAAATTTTAATTGGAGCAATTGCCAATTGCTGACTTGGTGAAGACAACCTTGGGGCCAAAGGGAATGGTAATTTTTTTTTTCCAGACTTGAGAGGATGTTGCTCTCTTAGGAATGTAGCCTCCACAATGAACTTTAACAGCTGGGTTGTCAACCGTCATTTGCAAAATTTTATCTAGAAAAACATAAAACAACCTTACTTAGGGATAGAGATGGGAGAGATTATAAAAAAAATTAGCAGAGAATTTTGTTTTACTTTTAAAAGTGAAATTGATTGTCCTATCCAATTGTTAAGACTTTCAAGTTTTTAAATGTGGGTATAGACGTGTAGATGTAAGGAATTTCTTTTTTGGGAAATGCAAGTAGTTGTGTTTGTAAACAGGTAAGTCTTAAGTTTTATAAAGTTAATAAATGCCTATAAAACCAAAGTAATGGTAACTATTCATTGTAAGCCAAATTAACACCAATAAGATTTTTCAGTCTATGAACTGAAGGATGTAAACAGAAAAATCACCAAACCTCTCAATCTCAAACAAATTCGTTTTCTCTGGAACAGGAAATTTTTGATTTTGTAATATGTAATACATGATACACATAACAACTGAAAGTTCAATTTGGGTATGAAACACCCTTGAACGTTTTGACCTTAAATTACAAATTATCAATTCAAGCTTATTATCAAACAATTAATGTGCGGAATATGAACATAAGCCAATCACAGAATTGATAACTAATCTAAGCCCAATATAAACACAACCACAGCAGTAAATATAAGGCAAAGATAAAGGGAATGAAGATGCAAACACACAGACAACACACGATGTGTTAACGAAGAGGAAACCGAAGCCCTCGGCGTAAAACTTCTCTGCTGCCCTCCAAGCGGTCAAATAATCCACTAAAAAATATAGTTGGGATACATGAACAGCAGAAGACCCTCCAAGCCTAATCTACCCAAGTACCTAAGCCCTCCAAACTTCTTGCTCCAACGAAGTTACGTCGAACCTATTTCTTCTTTAGCTTCCCGGATTCCGCTACTAGACCATAGCATCAACCAATGAAGATTGGTTCCTTCCTAACTGCTTCCCAACAGCACCAAGTGAACCTTCTCACAGACGTGGATGTGGTGAGATAAGGATTTGGTAAAATGTCTCTCAAAGGTATAACAATAGAGAGGAAGAGAGAAGAGGAATTTGTAGAGTCTCTAAGATGAAGATTGGGGATGAGGCAATCTTGTTTTTCTCTAGGGTTTCTCTCACAAAATTCTCTCTAGAAGCTCTCACAATATAGTGGGTATAAGGGTATATATATAGTAAGGTGAGAAAGGAATGCAAAACGTCAGTTTTTGCCAAACAGGGCATTTTGGCGACTTGACCTTGCGACTGGTCAAGTCGTGAGTTCAAGTCGCGATCTAACGGCCTGGCCAGCCTAGGACTTTTGTCTTGTAGTGCGACAGCTGGCGCGACTCTTCAACTTCTGGCATGCTTGGCATGTGTGCGAACTTTTGGCAACTTGCAAGCCGCGACTCACCTGCGAGATCCAGTCGCGAGACTCTGTTTTCTTGCACACTCTTGAGCATTTCTTCACATCTTCTCACACACTACCCTTACAATTTTCCCACCTAAATACAAGGTTACTAAGTGCTAAATTACAAGCAAATTGGTCACGGAATAAAGCCAATAAGATGGTTGATTAAATTCAACCTTACAACAACAAAACAAAATGTATATATTTGAAATCAAAGCCAACAGCAAAATGAAAGTTTAAACAAAAAACACAAATGCACACTCACAAAATCTCTAAATTAAAGCGCATACCTCCAAACACTCAACTCACCAATTAAACCCCTCGGTTGGAACTCAAATTCTACTCCCATAGTTGTGCAATGATGTAATCGTGCTCAAGCAGCCTCCATTACAGGCTTATGACCACATCAAATTACTATGAACACCAACCAAGATGTGTTGTAGGTTTTTAACTTCCTTCACTTTTTATAGTAGTAGAAGTAATCCGAAACTCTTGTTAGAGACGTGGGTTTTTTTTTTTTTTTTTTTTTTTTTTTTTAAGAATCTCAATTTCAAAACATATACATGTGTTACATATTTTTAACTTCCTTCAGTTATTTTAGTAGTAGTTATCCAAAATTCTTGTTAAAGATAACAATTTATTTTATTTTATTTTAAGAATTTGAACGTGGGTTGGGTTTGGACATGGTATTTGAAATTTTTTGGATTTGTTTTTAACTTTCAGTTTTTTAAGCAGAGTAGTTATTGGAAACTTTTGTTATAGAATTGAAAGTGGTTTTTTTTTTTTCCACATGTCTAACCCTACCATTTAAGCTTTACAAATTGGTAAATGTGAGGGTATTTTGAGCATCAAAATTGAGGAATCCAAACGAGAGAAGCCCCTTAAATATAGTAGTATAGATAAAAAAAAAAGAAAAAAAAAGAAAAAAGAAGTTAAGAGCAGTTAGTTTTTTAAAAAGGAGTTAAAAATAGTTTAAATTGTAATCAAACGTGTATATATCTATTTTTCTATTTTTTAGAATAAACTTGAGGATGTTAAAAAAAATGATAAGGAGATAAACGTGAGGTGAGAGTTAGAGATATATTTTTACAGTGTTATCCTCAAGTTTAGCCCCTATTTAAATGTAGGTTGTAGGGGTATTTTGAAACCAAAAATATGTCCAATCCAAATATAGAAAGCCCCTTAAATAGTAGTATAGATGACATGGAAAAGCCAAGTTGCCAAGGAATATGTGCCTTGTTTGGTTTGTGTTTTCAATTTGGTATTTTCAAAACTTTGTTTTCCTAGTGTTTTGAGAAATTTTTCTAAAAAATAGTTTCCAAGTGTTTCATAAATAAAAACTAGAAGTTAAATAAGGGTCTGTTTGGGATATGTTAGTTAAAATAACACAGTGGGACCAGTGAATAGTACCAAAAAGTGTAGTAGGACCCATAAATAGTAGAAAAAATAAGTTGAATGGTAAAATAAGTTGGCAAAAAATAAGATAGTCAAACAAACACTAAGGGTCTATTTGGATACTACTTATTTTGTTGAAAACTGAAAACTGAAAACACCGTAGCAAAATAATTTTTAAATGTGTGAATAGTATTGAGGAACCCAGTTTTAAATGTTTTTTCTTTTGAATAAAGTACTCGTGGGTCCCATAAACAGTGCACGGGATCTACTGGAAAAGCAAAAAAACGCCAGTGCACGTTCTAAAAAAAAAAAAAAAAAAAGGAAACGCCAAAACGCAGATGCTGGGTCTGTTTCAACTATATCCAAACGGATACTAAATATGTTGATTATTTTTTTACTGAAAGTATTGTAGCTAAAAAAGTAAAATGAGACCCGCAATAATTAAAAAGTAACTAACATTTTGTGCAAAAAGTATAGCATGGGACTCTCAAACAATCAAATTTACCACACTTTTTGAACAAAAAGTTATTGTGAAACCCCACAATGTGCCAAGCCGGTTGAGCAATTAGGCTCACTTAAGCCAAACATAACATCTTATTTTGCAATAAGCATTTTTTTTTTAGAGAGTTTCAACATATGACGTCTGCTCCTGATAGTAGCTCTTTATCAGACCAAGACACCAATCAATTTTTAGTATAGGCGATGATTGAACCCCAATTCTCTTATTCAACTATCAAAGACTTTACCAGTTGAGCTAACTGAAACCCACATTTTGCAATAAGCATTAAGTTGGCAATTTCAATAATTTAAGTACATCCCAAACACACACTTATTTTCTATTTTTCAACAATTTAAGTGCACACTTCCCTCACACAGTGATAGAGAAACGATAAACGAAAATTACAAAACTACCATCAAGTTATTTACAAAAATGCCACCTAAAACAGAAAATAGGACCTGAAAATAGGTCTGGGTTATTTTTCGAAAATTATTCTCCACAATGAAAAATGAGTAGTTTTCTGAAAACAATTTTCAAAATATAATGATCAAACAAATGCTGTTTTAATGGGACCAACATTTTTTTTTTTTTTAGTTGAATAAAACTGTTTAAAATTGGGGCACCAAATAGGCTTTGAAGTTTGAAGTTTCCACATTTAGCATGATGATTGTGTTATAAACTTATAAGATTCTCATTTTTACATGGGTCTTAGTTGAGAATTGAGATATATATATATATATATATATATTTGAATTTAAAATAAATTACAATAAGCTCGCTTAATGTTTGGAGACATTATAAAAACCTCCAATGAGTACGCATGAGGAGTACCAAACTATTTTGTTTTTGAGAAATAAGCTCGCTTTGTTTGTTTCGATGAAAAACTTCTGTAGATAGTTTTTTTTGTGTTTTTCAGTGTTTGATAAAAAAAAAAAAAAAAAAAAAAAAAAAAAAAAAAAAAAAAAAAAAAAAAAAAAAAAAAAAACGTCAAAAGAAAACTATCTTAAGTTAATAGAAAAAGTATGACTTATTTTTAGAGATTGTTTTCCATTAATTTTTTTTTTGGATAACAACTCTATCTCACAACAAGCTAAATTGAGGAAGTTAAAAGATTGTTTTTCAACTCATTTAATTACAAAATATAGGAAAATGAAATAGTTTTATAGAAAATACTTTTTAAAAATGACTAATTTTCTAGAAAATATTTTTATCTAAGCAAACAAAGCATAGAAATGGCTACCACTATTGAATGTTCAAAATAGGTATAAAACACCCTTGAATGTTTAGACCTCAAATTACAAAATATCAATTTAAGCTTACTATCAAACAATTAATGTGCGGAATATGAACATAAGTCAAACACAAAATTGATAAATAATCTAAGCCAAATATAAACACATCCACAACAATAAATAAATGGCAAAGATAAGGGAAAGGAAGATGCAAACACACGGACAACACACGATGTGTTATCGAAGAGGAAACCGAAGCCCTCGGCGTAAAACCTCTTCGCCGCCCTCCAAGCGGTCAATAATCCACTAGAAAATGTAGTTGGGATACATGAACAGTAATAGACTTTCCAAGCCTAATCTACCCGATGTACCTAAGCCTTCTAAGCTTCTTGTTCCAACGAGGTTGCGTCGAACCTTTTTCTTCTCTAGCTTACTGGATTCCGCTATAGCCCATAGCATCAACCAATGTGAATTGGTTCCTTCCTAACTGCTTCCCAAAAGCACCAAATGAACATTCTCACTGATATGGGTATGGTGAGAAAAAGATTTGGTCAAGAACCTTTCAAGGATGTAACAATGGAGATGAAGAGAGTAGAGGAATTTGAAGAGTCTCTAAGGTAAAGATTGTGGATGAATCAATCTTGTTTTTCTCTAGGGTTTCTCTCACAAAATTCTCTCTGAAAGCTCTCTATATTTGGTGAGTATAGGGGTCTATATATAGTGGAGTAAGAAAGGAATGCGAAGAGTTAGTTTTTCCCAAACATGGTGGTTTGACGGCTTGGCCTCACAACTGGTCTGAGTCGCGAGTTCCAGCAATGAGTTAACGGCCTGGTCAGCTTGGGACTTTTGTCCTATACTGCAATAGCTGGCATGACCCTTCACCTCCCCCGTGTGCTTCTCACGTGCCTGCAGTTGGCGGCTCCTAGTTGCGAGTCACCCGTGAGTCCTAGCCGCGAAACTCTGCATCCTTGCACAATCTTGAGCATTTCTTCACATCTTCTCACACACTACCCTTACAAGAATCCCACCTAAATACAGGGTTACTAATTGCTAAAATACAAGCAAATTTGGCACTGAATAAAGCAAACAAGATGGTTAATTAAATTCAACCTTACAACTATCAAACTAAGTAATGTTCAGCCAAACAAATGGCCATTGATGCTCCAAATTTACTTTGCCTCTAAGCGTGCATGTCTAAGTTTAGTAGAACCCCATTTCGCACATAAGCCCAAGTTGTGATGAAACCGGAAAAAAGAAGGAATTTTTTCGCACAGTTTGCTCATAGTGCAGGTCCCACTTGTATTTTGTAAAAATTTCTTGATTTGTTTCATATGGAAAGAATTTTTTTTTTTTTTGAAAGATAATTAGGTAATTACGGCGCCAATTGATCAGCTACAAACCCTTGGCTCATGGAAGGATTATTTAAAGTTGTGGAACATTTTATTCAGGCAAATTCTTATTTAGATAGTTCTTGTCTGGATCCAAGATGATTTCCTCAACGAGAAAGGTTCCTTGGCAACTTCGCTTTTTAATGTTAAATTTATTACTTATTTGCTTTGCATAAACACTAATAAAGAAGTTTAGTAAGAACTTGGAATTGCAAAAGCAAGTAGGGGAACTTTTCTGTGAATGGCTATCCCAATACATTCGGTCATGCCCAAATCTTCTCCTTTTGCTCCACCAGGCAATGCCCAATCAAACTTGTACACAAGATTTGTGAATAAAAGATCAATGGTAGCCATGGAAAACGTAATTCCTAGGCATCCCCTCCTTCCAGCTCCAAATGGGATCAGCTGGAAATCGTGTCCTTTAAAATCTATTGTAGAATTCAAGAACCTCATTGGTTGGAACTCAGTCGTTTTCCACAATGAAGGGTCTCTTGCAATTGCCCATGCATTAGTGATAACCATGGCACCTGCAGCTATGTCATATCCCTTTATTTTAACATCTTGAGTTGATTTTCGAGGAACTAATAATGGGATTGGAGGATATAAGTGAAGGGTCTCCTTGATTACAGTTTTTAAATAATGCATTTCCTCTAAATCATTCTCAGTTATATAAGGTTTGTCTTTGGCAATTCCCCTTTCCTCACTTTGCAATTTTTTCATGACTCTAGGGTGCCTTAAGGCGAGCGTTTGGATATTGGGTTAAATGGCGTTTTTTTTTTTTTTTTTTTTTTTTTTTTTTCTCGGCTGCTGCACCAGCTTTTTGGGAGACAACAGCTACTGTTCATAAACAGTAGCCGTTGTTTTTAACTTTTAAACTCTCTTTTCAGTTCTGTGGGTCTCATGAACAGTAAATGGAACCCACAAATTTTACTTTTTATTAACTTTTTCATTAAAAATGAGTCCCGCTGCACTATTCACACATTTAAAAATTATTTTGCTACAGTGTTTTCAGCAACTTTCAGCAATAATATGCTGTATCCAAACGGACCCAAGAGCTCTGACATTGCCCATTCTAGGACTGTGTAAGTAGTATCAGTTCCAGCAGCAAACATAACCTAGAAACCAAAATAGGTAAAGAATCTATTGTTAAAAGAAATATGTATGGGTTAAGAAAAGGGGGCCAATCATGTTAAAGTAGGAGCTATGACTTATAAGCATTCAAGTATTCAACAAAGAGTTTATACAAAAAAAAAAAATATTTAACATGGCAATGAGGCTGAGGATTGATTGTAATAGGTATTATAGAATTATCTGATTTTAAGATGGCTTTAATAGAATTATCTGATTTTAAGATGGCTTTAATAGAATTATCTGATTTTAAGATGGCGTTTAATTACAGTTTTTTTGTTTTTTTTGTTTTGTTTTTAGTGACAAAAGAAATGAACTAAATGGATATTTGATGTGAACACTAGGTATATGTATGTGATTGAATTTTTTTTCAATCAAACAAATAAATCATGAATAGAATTTTTTTTTTAATAGAAAATATGTGTGTACAGTTTATAATTGAATATTTATTTGTACTCCTTAGAACACTTATTAATAAGACCCTTAACCTCTGGCTTTGTGCTAAGCATATTCAAACAACAGAATATTGCCCTTCACTTATAAATTATTATACATGGGAATGTGGTAAGAAACTTTAAGTTGTACATTATAGGCTAAAATCACTACAAAAAAACGTGTTTAGAAGCTGTGTTTTTAAGCTGCATTTTTCAAAAACACAGCTACAGGGGGTAATTTGAGCTGCGTTTTTGGAAAACGCGGCTCCACCCCTGGACGTATAGCCATGTTTTCTAAACACGGCTATAGAGCAGCTCTAAAGCCGCATTTTCTACATGCTGAGGCTGCGTTTTATTGGAAAAGCCTTAAGCTGCATTTTTAAAAACGCAGCTCTAGGCCCATCCAGGGAATTTTTTTTTTTTTTTCAATATATCCCAGAGCTGCGTTGAATAAATGCAACTTGAACCTTTATAGAGTTGCGTTTAATTAAACGCAGCTCCAGACCTGTTTAAGCTGCATTTAATCAAACGCAGCTCTAGGTTTGCTATAAATTGAAAAACACCCAAAATTTCAACACAGTTGAGAAAAAAAACCCTAAACTGAAAACCCCTCTTAGCTCACTCTCAACCTACCTCCCGATCCCAAACTCGTCGCCGTGCTCTCAACCTCTCATCTCCGTGTTCTCAACATAGAAGCCCACAAACCTCACGCCTTTTAGCCTCCCTCATCAATCGGTAAGCTCTCTTTCTCTCTCTCTCTTTCTCTCTCATCGATCCTCTCTCTATAAAAACGCTTGAACCGAACTTTTCGGTTTCGTCAACATCCACTTTCTTCGTTTCTTCCCTTTGATCTGTTCTTCCCTTTTCCCCATTTCACAGTTTCATTCCAATTGTTCTTCTTCACCATAACCGGGTCTAGCGTTCTCTGTCGGACCGCTTCGTAGATCCTCCACCAACAACAACAATTCAGTCATGAATCTTGAATAGTAAGCATCTTGAATCTCAATCTCCTTTACTATTACAACTTTTTCCTCTGTTTGGTCGCTCAAAAAATTAAAAATGAAAAGGAAATGAAAAATCTGAGTTTATTTTTCGTTTTCCGTTTTTTTATTTTTCCTCTTTTGTTTTCTATGCAACCGAACGTGATATTAATTTGCTTAATCTCTTGAGATCTTTGATGATTTTGTGCTTTTTACGGTTGTGGATTTGAGAGAATTTTTTGATGAATTCCTAAAATATAGGTTAACCGAGAAAAATAAGGGGAGAGGAGAAATTATAGTCGCCAATTTTAGCTTTAATTTTTTTTTTTTTTTGGGATAATTCAATGTGCATTCTAGTTGTTGTTTGATTGATTCTTGTGGGTTTTTATTTTTATTTTTTCATTTTGTTTGAGGAAATGTGTAAATCGGATTTTATTTATTTTTTCATTTGTTATCGGAAATGTGTAAATCGGTGCACTGAGGTTCCTTGTGATGGCAATAGGTTTTTATCTTCTGTGTTCTTAATGTAATCTCACCCTGTCTCCTTAGGTGAGAATTAGCGGTGTACATGCTTGTATCATTTTTTTTTTTTTTTTTTTCAATGACAAATCTCAGTTTTCTAAGACATTTTGAAACATTTCCTTTTGTTGTTGACGCATATCCTGTCATTGAAGACATACTAAAATAGCTTGGTAATTAAAATATAGTATTGTAAAATATATGCAGTTTGTAATAGTTCAATATTGGCAATTTGGCATAGCTGACCAACAATTTGATGAAATAGCTTGGTTAAATGTGGTTCTGAGACTACCCCTTTTTCCCCTTTCCCATGAGGATGAAAAATGCTATTGCATTTGGATTAGGATTGAATTTTATGATATAATGGATTAGGTATCCGAGGATTCTGTTCCAAAAAAAATAATTGTCTTCTTATGGATTTAAAATAATACTACTAAATAATTGTGTCATCATTCCAATAAAAATAATTGTGTCAAGAAGTTAATAGAGTATTGTACACCTAATCATTTTAGATCAATGCATTCATTAATAAAGATCAAACCTATCTAAATAATAGTTTACTAGGTTGGTGAGTATGATGTAATTTGTCATGGTTTGAGGAAGCATTAATCACATTGTGCTCGTCACATTTGCTTTGTATTCTAAAAGAGTTAGTCAAGGTATGAATATGACTATTTGTAATCTTTTATCCAGACAGATTCCATCTAATAAATATCCCATGTGGATACATATCGCTAAACTTATCATTGATACCAAGAGAACTCTGTAAGACTTTTCATAAAAATAATTCAAATACATGTGTGACACAATATCATTCATTTCAATGTCTCGGAAACACAACCCCAAAAATCATACATCAATCTTACATTTGAATAATTTTTGCTAGGCCCTATGCTAAGAGTCGGTGTTTCTTTATTTTGTATAGTATTATATCACAATCAAACAAGTTGATTCTTGTTTCTATTTTATGGGATTTGATTCTTGTTTGGTTTCCGTAAGATGGGCTGTCATTCTAATATTGTATGCATTACTTAGTTTTAAAATCACATTGACCTTAAATCATGTCTACCACAATACTATTATCTCTTAATTATTATGGGATGAGCCGAATAAGATCAAGAAGCTCAAGCTTTTTTTGTTTTTCTTTTCGTATCATTGCAATTATAAAAGTTCTGTCCTACTCCATGTTTTCCTTTCAGTGATAATAAAATCCTAAGTATTTTCGATGGCTCCAAATGGAATATGTTGGGACTATAACATAAAAAGTCAAATGTGTCGCAGCTTATATTATTTTCCTGTTGCTACTAACTAGTGAGTTGTACTATATTTTATGACTAAATTTCCAATTGCTTGATTAATATGACAGTGGTGTTAGGTGATGCACAAAGAGATGCACCAAGGGTGAGGTCCCATGTTTGAGTCCGAATATGGACTTGCGTGGGGTTGCCTTCCTTAGCAGCCTAGGATTGCTGGTGCTCCTCGTGGGGTTGGGGAAGCTATGGCTCACCGGTTCCCCTGCACCCCTATAGGGCCCGGACCCTGGTGGGTAGGGTGCTTCTATGGTCACGCCTAGGTAGGATTGTCACGTTGGTCACCCCCCTTACCCATTTTTTATTCAGCAAAAAAAAAAAAAAAAAAAAAAATGACAGTTGTTATAATTTATTGCTATTTTTGCTTTGGGGATTGGGATCTTTGGCTTCATTGTACTGTTTATGAACGTGAGAATTTGTGTTTGTTACACAAACTTAGTATTATCTTAACCAAAATTAAAAAGAAATCATAGGAATAAGAGACATTAAAGAGAACCCTGTAATTTATACTGATTCTAATTTGAACGTACTCTTACAATTATTTTTTTTCTCTTTATAAACAAAATATTTTTTTCTCACCAATATTAACTAATAATAACCTACCACTTAAGATTTATTGTGAAAGTATTATGAAAATATTGTGACAGTATTTCTCAATTTTAATTTCTTATTCTTTATTTTATGTTTCCCTTATTTTATTTTATTTTTTTATCCATATTTCCTTCTTTTTTTTCCTTCTTTTTTTTTTCCCTCTTTTTTTCTCCTCCACACACATGTACCCTTACTTTTTTTTCTTTATTTCCTTCTTTCCTATTTTTCCCTACCACTTCCTCCACACACGTGCCTTTACTTTTTTTTTCTTTATTTCCTTCTTTCGTCTTTTTCCCTACCACTTCACACTCCAGAACGTTCCACATAGAGCTGAGCTCTTTCTTCCTCTTTCTTTTTCTATTTTCTTTCTTCCTTTCTCCTTTTTCTCTTGCCACTTCGTCTGCAAGTTTCTTTCCCTCTATCCCATCAAAACACACAAACTTAAAGGTTACACACAACCACACCATTTGATTCTCATTAAACAAAGTTGGCTTAATACCATGTCAAAACTCTGGTGGTACCTAATGGTTTTTGGTAGTAGATCAGTGTTGCTTGGTGTTTTGTTGATCAAAACTCTACCTTCAAAATGTATTTCTCAGATTAGATTAGACAAATAAAATTTTTAAAAAATATACAGAGGAATGCGCGTTGAAGAAGACGAAGAAAGAAGAAGAGGATGGCGTGAGAGTGAGCTTTAGGGCAAAGGGCAGAGTAGAGAGATGAGATGAGAGGAATGAGGAATCTGGGCGTGAGAACTTAGGACATCTTCTGATTTATGGAAGGGTAATTTGGTAATTGCTCTGTGAGTCCAACGGATATAAATCAATGTGCACGGACTTTTTCCAAAATGCATCTCTGAGCTCCTTTATGGCATTGCGCGTTCTCTTCACAAACCCAAAACGTAACTTTTTCCAAGAAGTTGTGTTTTATACCTAACCAAACGGGCTTTTTGTATTTGCTTTCTTCAAAACGGGCTTTTTGGGTTGGGAAAGCTGAAACAAACAGGTACTAAAAACAAAACAAAAGATTGGTTTACACCATCTTCCTTCTGCCGATCTTGGACAGCTGTCCTCAACGTCTAGATTGCCCTTCCCACAGCCACTTGTCAATGTTCAGGGACTTTATATTCCAAAAATACATATCCAAAGTTTTATTTTCTAGGTCTTTATTTAAACTCCTTTTTTTTTTAAATATTAATTTTTAGTGTGTTTTAACGGAGCACTCTTACGGAAGCAAACGGAAGGTCTTAATTGAACAACTTGGAAACTTTGAGTAGTTCACCAAAAAAAAAAAAAAAATCAAAGGATCGAAATGAATTCTGACTAAACCTAGAGCGTGTATTTTACATTTTAGCCTATATTCTAAAAGGTGCCATAGGTATAAGAAAACATGGAAGCATTGTAATAGAAATTAAATAATCATAAAATATTGGAATATTTACAGCTTGTTATAAAGTTATCATAGAAAGATTTGCACCCCTCAATAATTTTGTTAAAGTAGGATATTTAAAGAATAATCTGGGAGTACAATAAATGAATATTATTTCCTCTATCATAATAGTGAGTCTTACCTTTAAGATGTCTCTAGAATAATTTGAGAGTACAGCTTACACTCCCCCTTCCAATGTGAGGAAAGAGTTGCCAAGGGCCTTGTAGTAGAATTGGTATTACCCAAGCACAGAGTGCTTGAGGGTCTAGGGAGGGATGGAGTTCAAGTTGCAAAGTTAGTAGCATATTATAATTATCTCTCTAAAAAAATGTGAGAGGAAAGAGTACGTATTTATTGTACTACCAAATTATTTTATTATTTTTCATTAAACAGATGTTTCTATACAAAATTGGGCAAATAATTTCTTTTCCTTAGTTTTTTCTACAAGAGAAAGTAAAGAAGGGAAAACAAGAGTGTTAGGTTTAGTGTTAGCAAATTCCAAGATCATGTATCATGTTTGAGTCATAATTGTAGAATTTCAAGTACAGGATTAAGTTCCAAAATTCAGCTCAAGAGAAGGTAGTAACTAGAATCTCAACTAACCTTTGATCGAGTTTTGATTGATTGAGACAAGCTTCTCAATCAAATCTAGACTAAGGCTCGCTCTATTGAGACATGGGAAACCTCATTTTTAATCAAACTCATTTAGTCGATTGCTAAGTTGGAAATCATGCCCTACATGCTAAACTATATAAGGGCATATAAGAGTCAATTGAAAAGGGGTCTTTCATAAAACATTTTGTGCAGCGTAGTGAAGAAACCCTCAAACCTCTCTATTCACCATCTATCAAGAGTTCAACAAGTAAATATAAAGATTGGTTGTTCAAGTGGGTGATCAAGGCTACAAAGCCATTGATGTACCTTTGCAATGAAGAAGAAATCTTCATGGTGGTCCTTCAAGTCATGGACACTGTTCATGGGAGAATTTCAATTTAAAAAGGGTCAAATCAACTTGGAGTAGAGAATGAGGCCACATTTGTAAGTATTCTATTGGATAGAGACCAGGGATTAGAATATAACATAGTTGTAGGCTTTAATTATAAATAGTGAAATATTTCTTGCTGCTAGGATTAACCCTGGTAATGGTTTTCCTTAGAATGCATCTAAGGTTTTCCACGTCGTCACCAAATAACCCGTATTATTTACTTTATTGTGTATTAGAAAGGCACCCTAGAGTCATCAAGAAATTGCAAAGTGAGGTTAGGGGAATTTGTTGGGTGCACGTGACACCCTCAGATTCCATCACACATATTTGTCAAAGCTCATTTATGATCTTGTTCCAAAAAGTCTTCTTAGCTAGCTTTTCATCTATTGAGAAAGGACCAAAGCATGGGAGTGATCTGACTTCTCTTGTTGAGAAGTGATGCAAGGCGTGTAGGACACGCTAAAGGAAAAGAAAAGAAGAAAAAGAAAAGAAAGGCCATTTGGCCTGGAGAGCTGAAGCAGAGTTAGAGAGCCATATTCGGCCATTGTGTGTGAGTTCTAGAGAGTGCAAAAACACAAAGAGATATTCAGCCATTTGAGAGGTGCAGTTCGTGTGAAGGGATAGAGAGAAACGCAATGAGAGTGTGAGAGAGTGAAAAAGAAAAAGGAGACATTTTTTCTTTGCTCAAGTTACACACAAGGAAGATAAATTGGTGGAGTTCTCATGGAGTTTTTGAGTACTACAACTGTGGAGAGTTGGAGTATTCAAAGGAAGATTTTGCTACTGGTTTTGTGGTGAGATTGTATTTACTACTTGAGATTTATTTGTTGTATATCCAATTTATTGTGGACTTAAGTTTACTGTAAACTTGATAGTTGTAATTTCTATTTCATAGTGGATATTTTTCGGAGCTGCCCCATGGTTTTTCCCTCTACACTAAAGGGTTTTCCACGTAAGATTTGGTGTTCTTGTGTGGTTGTGTTTATGTGGTGCTTGCTGGAATTTTTTTTTGTTTCCATAATATTGCTATTGCTTGGTAGTCATTAATTTTAATTCACACATAAACATTGAGGGGATTAGGATTTTTCCCCAACAAGTGGTATCAGAGCTATTGGTTGCTTGGGTTTGACTGTCTTGTGTTGGATTAAATGGAGAATATGGGTATGTATACTATGGTTAAACTTTTGGCATCGAATTATTCAATTTGGAAGCTGATGATGGAGGATGTCCTTTATTGCAAGGATTTACATGACCCTATTGAGGGTGATAGTGCCAAGTCTAGTGATATGTATGATAGAGACTGGGAGAAATTAAATAGAAAAACTATCGGGTGTATTAGACAATGCATCGACGTTAGTGTTTTTCACCATGTGTCTCAGGAAACAAATGCAGAGGCTCTTTAGGAGAAATTAAGGAGTCTTTATGAAAGAAAGACGGCTCAAAATAATGTTTTTATTGCTAGAAAGCTTGTGAATTTGAAGCTTAAGGAGGGTAAGTCCATTGCCGAGCACCTTAGTGAGTTCCAAGACTTGGTTAATCAGATGGTTACAATGAAGCTAGTAATAGATGATGAGTTGCAAGCTTTATTGCTTCTGAGTTCCTTACCTGACAGTTTGGAGACTTTGGTAGTGTCACTTAGTAATTTTGCTCCAAATGGTGTGTTACAACTTTCCATGGTTAAAGATAGTTTGCTTAATGAAGAAACTAGAAGAAAGGATATGGGCAAGAATATTGCACATGCTCGTCACAAAGAACAAGGGGAGAAGTAAGAGTAGAAGTTCTAAAGGGCGAGGTAAATTCACAAGTCGGTCAGAGTCAAAAGAAAAATTCAAGTGTTTTTACTGTGATAAAGAAGGTCACATAAAAAGGAATTGCAAGGCTTGGAAGAACAAACAGAAAGAGGATAAAAATTATAAAAAGGCAGATGATGAGAACACTGCTGCTATTATAGTGTTGGAAGATGACATTCTAGCCATAGGACAAGATAATTGTTGTACAGTTTCAAATCCTTATGTTGAATGGGTGATTGATTCAGCTGCTTCCTGCCATGTCACTCCTAGAAAGGAGTTATTCACTTCATTCAAAGCAGGAAACTTTGTGTAAGAGACCGCGCCCCCGGCCCCTTTTTTTAGGATGTTGGGCCAAACTCACATGAATGGGCGGAGTGGTGTTATTGCCTCTTAAAATGGAGGTTCGACTAGTTATATTTTCCCCCTTAGATTAAGGGTTTTACAATAGAGTCGCCACTTATTTAATTATTGGAAAAATAAGAAAACCATAATTAAAAAAAAAATTCCTCATTTTATTAATTTGAAATTTACATTGATCATAGGAAAATTACATGGCTTTGGTCCTAGATACATTCTAAGATAAAGTACATGGCTTTATTTCCTAGTTACAATCTAAAAATAAAAAATTACATGGATAAGCACTTGATCTACTAACCCTTGATCTAAGTTCGGAGGCTATGTTACAAAGTGGGAAGGTATTAGGCACCTACCTTGCCCGGTAAAACCGGTCTTCTAGACTATGGTGACCAACGTTCATATCACATCATCCAATATGTTTTTCAATCAATTTACATGTTGAATTTAATGTGTGTGCATGTGATAAATTCTAATTCAATTTATTAAGCATTGCATTTGGATTGAAAAAATAAATAAATTTTAGTGAATGTGTGTATGATGATATCCTAGATTCAAGAATTTGAAAGAATTATGAAACAAACATGTTTTTCATATTTTTGATATGGATTTAAGATCAAAACTAGTGTTTATGCATGAACATATGATGAACAATCAAGAACATGTGAAGAACATATAAGAACAATTAAGAACATTCAAACATATTCAAGGAAATTTAAGTGATTACTATCATGCTTTAATCTTAAACTCTCATCATGGCAACCCAAAAAAAAAAAAAAAAACAATTAGGGAAAGGGATTATACCTTTATGCACGATCCATATAGTGGAAGAGGAGACTTTTGAGGGAGATCCTAAGGGTGGCGGAAAAGAAGAGCTAGGAGAGGGAGAGTGAGTCTCACTCAATACCTTGAGTCTCAGGAAGACCAAGATATGACAAGACCACTCAACTTCACTAGAACTCAAGAAAGGAGAAGAGAGCGGGTTTTGGTGTGTTTTGGAATGAAGGAGAGGGGGGGTTTATATAGTAGTGGTGGAGGAGATATGCACAGAAGGCTATTTAATAAGGGTTGACAAAGAATTATGAACCTAGACCTCATTATAGCCTTGGGGAAAATCTGGTGCATTAAATGGAAAGATTGGTGGGAGCGAGGAGCAAGCCAAAATTCGGTTTTTTCGTAGCTGCTGTAACAGTTTATAGAGCCAATTTCGAAAAATCATATCTGATTCAATTCTGATCGGAATTGCCTCGTTCTTGTGCTCAAATTGAAGCCCTGGATGTCTAGTTTTTGGGAAAATTAATCTCATTCACAGATTCAAAATTTTCTAAGAGATATTGATGAAATGGTGAGCAAAGGTCATTTGTTAAAAAATGATTTCAGCACAATTAATATTAATAGGTCCCAAATTAGCCCCCAATTAACATTAAATGGCTCCAATCACTCCCATTTCAGACTTAATTAGTTCCAAATTGACTCTAATTAAAAGATAATTACATAAATTACTCATTGAATAATTAATGTTTAATTATCTAATTAATTAGGTGTATGCAACCTCATCATAAAACGTATTTCTAACCAATCAAATTATGACACATCATTAATCTCAAATTGATTATAATTATAACAAATTGAAATGAATTGATCATAATCATGTATAGTTGGACTTAATTTATGATAGTGCATCTCAGCCATTAAAAATTGATTTGATGATAACTTTCAATCTGTTGGTCCAATTAGGGCTTATGACCAGTCAATTTGATCGTTACAACATCAAGATCATTTTGGTGAAATGAGATTAAGAATCTAATGGCCAGACCTAAGATACAAAATTCCAAGGTGAAAGTACCATTTTACCCTCCATGTGAGGTTAAATGAGGGTTGCAAAATGGGGTGTTAACAGAATGCCCCTCATTGGCAGAGCTTGAAAAGCGAATGTCAATGTATGAAACAGACACCTAACTTTGCAATCAGTATTTAACCCAGGTGAACGTATGATGCATATAGATAAAAATGCAGATGGTCATGTTATGGATCAAAATGTGGTCCGAATCTCGAGGGAGATTGCCTACGTACCTCTTGGTGGGAGGATCAGGTCCAAACGTAGTTCATGCATGCAATTTTTTTTTTTTTTGAATAAGTACAAGACATGCTTACTTGAGGTCAAGAAAAAAAAACGGAGGACCAAGGATCCTGACTCATGTTTTCAGAGGACCTAGGATTTCTGGATCTTGGCTCGTGTTTTCAGAGGACCAAGGGTTTTTTTTTTTTTTTGGGCTTTGGCTCATGTTTTTAGAGGACCAAAGGTTCTGGATCCTGGCTCATGTTTTCAGGGACCTAGGATTTTTGGATCTTGGCTCATGTTTTCAGAGGACCAAGGGTTTTTGGGGCTTTGGCTCATGTTTTCAGAGGACCAAAGGTTCTGGATCCTGGTTCATGTTTTCAAAGACCTAGGATTTTTGGATCTTGGCTCATGTTTTCAGAGGACCAAGGGTTTTTTGGGCTTTGGCTCATGTTTTCAGAGGACCAAAGGTTCTGGATCCTGGCTCACGTTTTCAGAGATCTAGGATTTTTGGATCTTGGCTCATGTTTTCAGAGGACTAAGAGTTTTTTGGGCTTTGGCTCATGTTTTTAGAGGACCAAAGATTCTGGATCCTGGCTCATGTTTTCAGAGACCTAGGATTTTTGGATCTTGGCTCATCTTTTCAAAGGTTCTGGATCCTAGCTCATGTTTTCAGAGATCTAGAATTTTAGGATCTTAGCTCATGTTTTTAGAGGACCAAGGGTCTTTTGGGCTTTGGCTCATGTTTTCAGAGGACCAAAGTTTTTGGATCCTGACTCATGTTTTCAGAGGCCTAGGATTTTTGGATCTTTTGGCTCATGGCAATGTGTGTGGGCCTTTTACCCTAGGGTCTGCAAAATAAATATTTTCAATTAGTAACAGAGTTAATCATTGAAAAACAAAATTGGAATACCTAGCAAATGCCCCTAGTTTAGGACATATTCCATGCCTTGATAAATGCTGAGGGTAGACAGTTGACTTGATGTTGCACCACTAGAGAATATAAAAGAGGATTATAGCTCTCTGTTCTTGAAGAAGAATTTAATGAAGAATTTATTTATTTATTTTTTTTGAAAAGATTGGAAATCCTGAATTTTTTGAAGGAATTGAAAATTTTGATTGATGATTTTTTTTTTGAATTTTTTTTTAAAAGCAGCCTAAGAAGTACAGGCCCGATGCCCCCAGTCCCTAGGCTTTTTGAAAATTCTCTCTTTTCTTTTCTTCTCTCTCTTTTTTTTTTTTTTTTTGAAAGATATGGAAGTCCTTTTTTTTTTTTTTGAAAAACCTATCCTTTGAATGAGAATGACTTTGGTTGGAAGTTGATGCGGATTACTAGATAAGTCCTTGCTTGATTCCTATAAAAAGATAATTTCAATTAGCAATGGGTTTACTCATTGAAATGAATTGGAAGCACTTACCCAATGCCCTTAGTTTGGAGCATATTCCATGCTTAGATTGAAGCTGAATTCATTTGATGTTGTGACCATTGGAGAACATGAAAGAAGATCATGGTCCGCCATCCTTGGTTCCTGCAAAAAGGCTTTCTTTCTCTAGCTTGTTAGAAACCAATTATTGTGAAAAGAAAAAAAAAAAAAAACAATTGGCCAATGCCCCTAATGTGGACATACTTACAAAAAAAACTGATTGATGCCTCAAATGAAAACATGCTCTCATGCAAGAAAGACATATCTGCACACAATATAAATAGGCCAATGCCCCAAGTTTAAGCATGCTTGATGCAAAACAAATGGACTTGGCCTAACTTGCACCCAAACAATTTTGTCACATTGTTTTGACTTTGCTCCACAAGGTTATTTGGATGATTGGGACCGGGCCTTTGAAAGGTTGCCTACATACCTCTTTCGTAAAGGATCAGGTCAAGACATAGTTCAAAAGAACTAGATTTTGGAAAAAAAAATTTTGGGGCAGAAATGAGATTTCTCTTCCTTTTATTTATTTAATTTTTAAATAAGATGTGATCCTTTGAACAATCATTTTAGCAAATCAAAGTGTTTAAGAATCAAACAAATCTCTTTGATTAGGAAGGATCAAGATCATTAAACTCATGTAATCAAATTTGCTTCATCCTTTTGAACATCGTCAGATTAAGTCTCCAAAGGCAATCAAGAAATGAAATGAATCACATTGTTGGGTGCAAACAAGGAGAGTGCTCGAGGTTTGGAATTTTTTTTTATTATTTATTTTTTTTATAGTCATTTTAAGGGTTTGAGAATTTGAGAAATTTTTTCCTCAAACATATCATCCTGTGGAGTTTAACAATTTTAAGCATTTTTCCTTTTTAAGTCAAGAGAAAAATATTATTAGAGTTTAAGATACACCTACAATTAGCAAGACTTCAAGCAGGTCTTATTCATGGGTTGTAATGTAGACCGGGTTTAGGTTATGAAATGAATGATATAAAAAGGCTCAAAATTCCCTATGATATTCCTCCAAGTATGCATTACTCAAAAATCAAGTATTAGAGGAGTTTTCCCATTTCTTCTTCGCCATCTTCTCACTAGTCTTCATTGATCACTTGTATCAACATTTGTTTTTATGCTCATTCCCCTTGAATCATACCTCTAGACTTTCATCTTGTAAAATCCTTTTCTTTTTAGATTACATCTTCAAATTTTCAATTTGCTAGGATTTTCCCTCTTTTTTTTTTTTCTTTTTTTTTTTTCTTTGGCCCTAACTTTTGCCTAGACCGCCCTTTTGGGTTTTCAGCCTACCAGACTTTTTTTTTTTTTTTTTAATTATTGATTGAATGAACTTTTTTGGGGATCTTTTGCCTTCCTTGTTTTCCTCAGCTTAAGTCATTTTTAATCATTTTGATGCACTCTCTAAACTTCTTTCTTGCCTCAATGCACTTGCACCTTTCTGTGCTTGATGAATCTTTTTTCTTTTTTGATGAACTTTCTTTTGGATGAACCTTCTATTCCTCTTGGCATGATGAATTTTAGGCTCTTCAAACTAGATGCACACTTTTTTTTTTTTTCTCACATTAATGGAATTTCATTTCTCTTTTCTTGATTGAGTGAAAGCTCATTTTTCTTTGATGATATCTTATCTTTATCTTAATGAATTCTCTTCTTGTCTTTCATGTCCTCTAGGAGAGCTTTATCAATTAGCTTCAAAGCTCAAGGTCGACTCCTCCTTAACATGAGATTTAAGCATACATACTTTGAATTTTCTCACCCTAGGTTTATATTTTAGTGGGTTCATGCAAAAAAAGAGGCTAAGTGTTTAAAGGCTCAAATGGGCTAGCAATGGATAATGATCATTCTAGGTATTAAGGTATAATCTTGTTTTACCAAAGACGGCCTCCTATCCCTAGCAATGCTTGCTTGTAGGCACAATGACTTAAGCTCTTTTAATAAATTCATCTTAAAAGAAAAAGTATGAATGCTCTAATGTTGTGAAACAAAAGATCTTTGAAAATTGGTTTGAGTGCATGGTTTCTTGGGATTTTTCGATGGATGGATTCTTTTTTATTGCCTTTTAAGACCATTTCTTCTTATATTCTAAGTCAAGTAGCAAAAGTCTTTACATGGATTAAATGAAATTAATCATTCCTTGGTACAATTTGATTGCTCAAGCCTTTAAACATGAAGATTTAGAAAATGTTTTGTCCAAGGGATCCTCATGTACCATTTTGAACAGAAGACTTTTTTTTTTTTTTTTTTTTTTTTTTTTTTTTTTTTTTAAATCTTGAAAGAAAAAAATTGGGTCTTTTTGAAAAAGCCACTAGGAAGTTCAATGGTCCTAGTTCAAAGAATTTTTTTTTTTTTTTTTTTTTGAAAATTTTTCTCTATTTTTGGGAAAGATTTTGAAATCTTGAAAAAAATTTTTGAATTTTTTTTTTTTTTAAATATATACATGAACAAAGTACATCAAATGCTACATGGATTTTTAGAATTCAAAGAAACAAAGAAACATGGAATAAACTAACAAACTTTAAACTTAACCATGATGTTGCAAACCAAATGTGGAGTGAGGCAAAGTTGGGCCACTTCTTCTTGGTCCATTTAGGATGCTTGAACCTTGATTGTGATGAAATGGCTTGGGCTTGCACTTGGAAGGCTTGAACCTTGATTATGATCTTTTGGTATTTGCTTGAAATGGCTTGGGCTTACACTTGGAAGGCATGCATCTTGTAAGCTTTTGGTCTTCAATGTTGATCATGTCTTCACCTTCATAGGCTCAAGTGTTAGGCTTAGACTCATTCAAGAAACAATTTTGGGCTTCCATACCAAGTAGAGTTCAATCATAGGCTTTTGGGCTTGAGTTAATTCACAACATACAAGGTTCAAACAATCATGATGGGCTCAAGCATTGGACTTAAGTCATCATGGTTCAAACAACGGCCAAACAAATGTGTAATGAAATGCAATTTACATGGATCGCCCTAAAGGTAGGTTCTATGGGTCATTACAACATGGGTAGAAGGTAGGTTAAAGGTCCCCATAAGATAGGACGTTATACCTCCCAACTTGTGACGCTAGGAGCGCTGCGTTGGTCTAAACGATACAGTTTATCCCTATGAACCACCATGGCATAACCATGATGATCCTTGTCGCGATGGGTGGTAGGTTCACTGCTTGGTATGTGAGTCTCAGGAAGACCAAAATTCACGACTAATACTACTGGGCTTCTGGGCTAGCACACAAATAAAATAAATTTCATTCAAGCAAATGATGCATGACATGCAAATATAATGATATATTAGATATATTATATACAAAAAGCAATAAACAAACAATAACATGGTTGGCCACCATAACCTAATTGAAGCTTAGCCCTCAATTTTCTCAGTGGAGTCTCCACTGTGAGAGACCACGACCCCGGCCCCATTTTTTAGGATGTTCGGCCAAACCCACGTGAATGGGCGGAGTCGTGTTATTACCTTTCAAAATGGAGGTTCGACTAGTTATATTTTCCCCCTTAGATTAAGGGTTTCACAATGGAGTCGCCACTTATTTAATTATTGGAAAAATAAGAAAACCATAATTAAAAAAAAAAATTCCTCATTTTATTAATTTGAAATTTACATTGATCATAGGAAAATTACATGGCTTTGGTCCTAGATACATTCTAAGATAAAGTACATGGCTTTGTTTCTTAGTTACAATCTAAAAATAAAAAATTACATGGATAAGCACTTGATCTACTAACCCTTGATCTAAGTTCGGAGGCTATGTTACAAAGTAGGAAAGTGTTAGGCATCCACATTGCCCGGTGAAACCAGTCTTCTAGACTATGGTGGCCAACATTCATATCACATCATCCAATATGTTTTCAATCAATTTACATGTTGAATTTAATGTGTGTGCATGTGATAAATTCTAATTCAATTTATTAAGCATTTCATTTGGATTGAAAAAAAAAAAATCTAGTGAATGTGTGTGTATGATGATATCCTAGATTCAAGAATTTGAAAGAATTATGAAACAAACATGTTTTTCATATTTTTGACGTGGATTTAAGATCAAAACTAGTGTTTATGCATGAACATATGATGAACAATCAAGAACATGTGAAGAACATATAAGAACAATTAAGAACATTCAAACATATTCAAGGAAATTTAAGTAATTACTATCATGCTTTAATCTTAAACTCTCATCATGGCAACCAAAAAAAAAAAAAAAAAAAAATTTAGGGAAAGGGATTATACCTTCATGCAAGATCCATATAGTGGAAGAGAAGACTTTTGAAGGAGATCCTAAGGGTGGCGGAAAAGAAGAGCTAGAAGAGGAAGAGTGAGTCTCACTCAATACCTTGAGTCTCAGGAAGACTAAGATATGACAAGACCATTCAACTTCACTAGAACTCAAGAGAGGAGAAGATAGGGGATTTTGGTGTGCTTTGGAATGAAGGAGAGGGGGGGTTTATATAGTAGTGGTGGAGGAAATATGAATAGAAGGCCATTTAATGAGGGTTGACAAAGAATCATGAACCTAGACCTCATTTTAGCATTGGGGAAAATCTAGCGCATTAAATGGAAAGTTTGGTAGGAAAGAGGAGCAAGCCAAAATTTGGTTTTCCCGTAACTGCTGTAACAGCTTGTAGAGCCAACTTCAAAAAATCATATTTAACTTAATTCTAATCGGAATTGCCTCATTCTTATGCTCAAATTGAAGCCCCGGATGTCTAATTTCTGGAAAAATTAACCTCATTCACAGATTCAAAATATTCTAAGAGATATTTATGAAATGGTGAGCAGAGGTCATTTGTTAGAAAATGGTTTCAGTACAATTAATATTAATAGGTCCCAAATTAGCTCCCAATTAACATTAAATGGCTCCAATCACTCCCATTTCAGACTTAATTGGTTCCAAATTGACTCTAATTAAAAGATAATTATACAAATTACTCATTGAATAATTAATGTTTAAGTATCTAATTAATTAGGTGTATGTAACCTCACCATAAAACATAGTCCTCACCAATCAAATTATGACACATCATTAATCTCAAATTGATTATAATTATAACCAATTGGAATCAATTGATCATAATCACGTATAGTCGGACTCAATTTGTGATAGTGCATCTCAACCATTAAAAATTGATTTGATGATAACTTTCAATCTGGTGGTCCGATTAGGGCTTATGACCAGTCAATTTGATCGTTACAACATCAAGATCATTTTAGTGAAATGAGATTAAGGATCTAATGGCCAGAATCAAGATGCAAATTTCTAAGGTGAAAGTACCATTTTACCCTCCATGTGAGGTTAAATGCAGGTTGCAAAATGGGGTGTTAACACTTTGAGAGAGTGAAGATGGGCAATGATAGTTATGCCAACATTGTGGGAATTGGTGATATATGTGTTAAGGCTAACACTAGATACACCCTGATTTTGAAGGATGTGTGACATGTTCCACATATTCGCCTAAATTTGATTTCCGCTCATGTTCTTGATAAAGAAGGTTATGGCAATTATTTTCGTGATAGAAAATGGAGGCTTAGCAAAGGATCATTGGTGTTTGCTAGAGGGAAGATTTGTTGTACACTTTACAAGATACAAGTAAAGTTGTGCAAGGATGTTGTTAGTGCAGCTTATGAGGATTCTTCGCCTAACTTGTGGCATAGGCGGCTAGCTCACATGAGTGAAAAATGGTTGTAGATTTTGGCAAAGAAGTCTCTCATTCCCTTTGCCAAAGGTACGTCACTAAATCCTTGTGATTTTTGTTTATTTGGTAAACAACATAGAGTTTCATTTAATATACCCTCTACTAGAAAACCCAATGTATTAGATCTTGTTTATTCTGATGTATGTGGTCCAATTGATGTTGAGACTTTAGGTGGCAATAAATATTTTGTTACATTTATTGATGATGCTTCACGAAAGGTGTGGGTTTATGTTTGGAAAACTAAAGACCAGGTTTTTGAGCACTTCAAGAAATTTCATGCCATAGTGGAAAGAAAGAAAGGGAAGCCTTTGAAGTGTCTCCGTAGTGATAACAGAGGTGAATACACGTCTAATAAATTTAAAAATTACTGCTCCGAGAAGGGCATTAGACATGAGAAGACAATTTCTGGTACCCTACAGCAAAATGGTGTGGTAGAAAGGATGAACCACACTATTGTTGAGAAGATCAGATGTATGTTGAGAATGGCTAATATGCCAAAGTCATTCTGGGGTGAAGCTGTTGTAACTGCATGCTACCTAATTAATAGATCTCCATCAGTTTCTTTGGATTTTGATATTCCAGAAAGAGTATGAACAGGAAAAGATATTTCTTACTCTTACTTGAAGGTATTTGGGTGCAGTGCATTTGTTCATATGCCTAAGGAACAAAAATCAAAGCTTGATAGCAAATCCACTCCTTGTATATTTGTTGGGTATGGAGATGCAGAATTTGGCTACAAGCTATGGGATCTTAAGGAAAAGAAAATGATTAGAAGTCGAGATGCAGTTTTTCATGAGAATGAAAACTTGGCAGACTTTGAGAAAACTAAAAAGCCTAAAGCTATAGTTGAAGGTGTTCCTAATCTTACACCTACCTTTTCTTCCTTAGATAATGCCATAAATAGGGAAGAGATACAAGATGAGAATTATGGTGATGAACCAACTGAATTTGATGCTGATGAGTCAGCATGTGTTAATGGTGATGATGTGATAGATACAGATGGTGTTGAGCAGGGGGAGCAGCCTCCTCCATTAGAGATGGTAGAACCTCAGGTGAGAAGGTCTACTAGAAAGCGTTGTACATCGACTAGATACCCCACTTCTGAGTATACTATGATTACTGAAGAGGGGAAGCTAAAAAGTTTTTAGGAAGTACAAGTTCATAAGGATAAGCAAAGCTGGTTGAAGGCTATGCATGAAGAGATGAATTCTTTAAACAAGAATAAAACTTATGACTTGGTGGAACTTCCTAAAGGCAAGAAGGTATTGATAAACAAATAGGAGTTCAAGCTAAAGAAAGATGGTGACAAGTTAGTGAAGTATAGAGCTCGATTGGTGGTCAAGGGTTTCAGTCAGAAACAAAGGATTGACTTTGATGAGATTTTTTCTCCAGTAGTCAAGATGAGTTTCATTCGGGTAGTTCTGGGATTAATAACTAGCTTGGATCTTGAGTTTGAGCAACTTGATGTGAAGACTGCTTTTCTTCATGGTGATTTGAAAGAAGAAATCTACATGGATCAGCCAGAGGGATTCAAAGTGAAAGGGAAAGAACATATGGTTTGCAAGTTAAAGAAGAGTTTGTATGGTTTGAAGCAAGCTCCAAGACAGTGGTACAAGAAGTTTGACTCATTCATGGTGGGTCACGGGTACACAAGGACAAATGTAGATCATTGTGTGTATGCCAGAAAATTTCCCAATGGTAAATTTGTTATTCTTCTGTTATATATAGATGATATGTTGATAGTAGGACAAGATGCAAGTGTGATTGGAAATTTAAAGAAGGACTTGTTCAAGTCATTTGATATGAAAGACTTGGGTCCTGCAAGGCAAATTTTGGGTATGCAGATTTTACGTGACAGGAAAGCTAAGAAGCTATGGTTATCACAAGAGAAATACATCGAGCGGATTCTTGAAAGGTTAAATATGAAACATGCCAAGCCAGTCAGTACACCTCTTGGTGCTCATTTCAAGTTAAGAAAGAGATCTTGTTCTTCATCAAAGAAAGAGAAAAAAGACATAGCATCAACTATTTATTCCTCAGCAGTTGGGAGTTTGATGTATGCTATGGTTTGCACACGACCAGATATTGTTCATGCAGTTGGTGTTGTCAGCAGGTTCATGGTTAATCTTGGTAAAGATCACTGGGAAGCAATGAAGTGGATTTTCAGGTATTTGAGAGGTAGCTCTAAATTGTGCTTAACTTTTGGTGATTCTAAACCAATTTGAAGGGTTATGTAGATGCAGATTGGGCAGGTGACCTTGATGGTAGGAAATCTACATCGGAGTATTTATTTACTTTTGCAGGAAGAGCTATATCATGGCAGTTAAGATTGCAGAAGTGTGTTGCCTTATCTAAAACTGAAGCTGAGTACATTGCAACTAATGAAGCAAGTAAAGAGATGCTTTGGTTGAAACGGTTTATCCAAGAATTGGGTTTGAAGCAAGATGAGTATGTAGTTAATTGTGATAGTCAGAGTGCTATAGACTTGAGCAAGAATTCTATGTACCATTCACGCTCGAAGCACATTGTGGTGAGATACAATTGGTTGAGACTAGTTGTTGAACAATAGTCATTTGAATTAGAGAAGATTCACACAAATGAAAATCCAGCTGACATGTTAACCAAGGTTGTGCCAAGAGAGAAGCTAAAGCTTTGTGTCGGGTTGGCTGGCATGAATTCTAACTGAAGACTTGGGTTGAAGATCTCCTTTGTAGTGTGCTGGAGGGGGAGTTTGTTGGGTGCACGTGACACCCTCAGATTCCATCACACATATTTGTCAAAGCTCATTTATGAGCTTGTTCCAAAAAGTCTTCTTAGCTAGCTTTTCATTTATTGAGAAATGACCAAAGCATGGGAGTGGTCGGACTTCTCTTGTTGAGAAGTGATGCAAGGTGCGTAGGACACGATGAAGGAAAAGAAAAGAAGAAAAAGAAAAGAAAGGCCATTCGGCCTGGAGAGCTGAAGCAGAGACAGAGAGCCATATTCGGCCATTATGTGTGAGTTCCAGAGAGAGCAAAAACACAAAGAGATATTCAGCCATTTAAGAGGTGCAGTCTGTGTGAAGGGATAGAGAGAAACATAGTGAGAGTGTGAGAGAGTGAAAAAGAAAAAGGAGACATTTTTTATTTGCTCAAGTTATACACAAGGAAGATAAATTGGTGGAATTCTCATGGAGTTTTTGAGTACTACAAACATGGAGAGTTGGAGTATTCAAAGGAAGATTTTGCTATTGGTTTTGTGGTGAGATTGTATTTACTACTTGAGATTTATTTGTTGTATATCCAATTTATTATGAACTCATGTTTAGCATAAACTTGATAGTTGTAATCTCTATTTCATAGTGAATATTTTTTGGAGTTGCCTCGTGGTTTTTGCCTCTACACTAGAGGGATTTTCATGTAAGATGTGGTGTTCTTGTGTGGTTGTGTTTATGTGGTGTTTGCTGAAATTTTTTTTGTTTCTATAATGTTGAGAATGATTTAGAGGAAATGCATTACTTGAAAGCTGTGATCAAAGAGACCCTTCCCTTATAGCCTCCAATCTCATTACTAGTTCCTTGAGAATCAACCCAAGATGTTAAAATTAAGGGATATGACATAGCTACTGGTACCATGGTTATCACTAATGCATGGGCAATTGCAAGAGACCCTTCATTGTGGGACAATCCAGCTGAGTTCCAACCAGAGATTTTTGAATTCTACAATAGATTTTAAAGGACATGATTTTCAATTGATCCCATTTGGAGCTGGAAGGAGGGGATGCCCAGGAATTACATTTGCGATGGCTACCAATGACCTTTTATTCACAAATCTTGTGTTCAAGTTTGATTGGACATTGCCTGATGGAGCAAAAGGAGAAGATTTGGACATGATTGAATGCACTGGGCTTACCATTCACACAAAATTTCATCTACTTGCTGTCGCAACCCCAAGTTCTTGCTAAATTTCTTTATAGTGTTTATGCAAAGTAAATAAGTAATAGCTTATTTTTATGGTGTTTTGAAAAATTGTTCTAAAAAATTGTTTCCAAATGTTTCGTCACCCAAAAATCTGTTTGACACTTATTTTCTATTTTTATTACTCTTAATCAGTAATAGAGAAATGGTAATAAAAAGGTCTACTTGACTTGTGTTGATACCCATTTTCACGACACATTTCGTACAAGTCCGATTCAACCAAGCTCGACTTCCTTATGGACTCGATTCATGTATTATATTTTATTTATGCTTTTAAGCATGGCCCAAGCCCATGCGACATATCGGGGAAATTGAGGAAGTGTGGTTTGGAGGGTATGGGTTGGTTCCTTTCGGACCTTTTGCATGAGCCCAGCCCATGAGTGCTACCAAGTGGGCAAGGGACACTAGTAGCACCTCAGGCTCATGGAGGAGGTCTTGTATCCAAAATTTCCACCCCAAAACAGCTTTTATGCTCTGTGTGACTGTGGCCCAAAGTTTCTGTCCGAACCTTCTTTTTCCTTTAAAAATGGTTGGCTCTCATTGGCCAACTTCAGCTGCTAGCTCTCATCTAGTTAAGCTTCCCAAAAGTCTGAAACAACTGAAAATGAGGAGCCAATGAGGGTTTAGTCAAGCTTTCCCTTAATGATGATAAAAGTAATCCTTCCTTTTATCCAAACAAAAGCAAACCTGAAAATCACTCATTGCTTAACACCTTGGGGTCCAAAGCCTTTTCTATTAGCCAAAAACCAGTCACTTAGAGCACCCCAAACTCAATATAAATTCCACAATCAGATTCAAAACAAGGGAGAGGACATTTTTACTCTGAGAGCAAACACCCAAAGCTCAATACAAGAGTCTTTCTTCAACTAAAAAACAACAAGCCACGTTCTACCTAGAGAGCTGAAACTTTAGAGCAAAACCCCGTTAAGCCAGTCAACAATCTCACAAATCCGAACCTTAGGGCTGGAAATATGGGTACAGGGGAGCCTTCCCTCTCTTCCTCACGACCTCCCTCAATTTCCTCTTCTGTGTGACTGCGGGTCGAAGTTGCAGACCTGTTAAGCCACGTTTTACTCACAGACCTGAAACTTCAGAGCAAAACCCCATTCAGCCAGTCAACAATCTCACAAATCCGAACCTCAGGGGTGGAAATATGGGTATAGGGGAGCCTTCCCTCTCTTCCTCACGACCTCTCTCAATTCTCTCTTTTGTGTGACTGTGGGTCGAAGTTTCGAATCTGTTATGTTTTTTATGCTTTTTCTGAACTTTTGTCTTTAGCATTTTGATTCTCTCTTGTCAAAGCACCATTAGCCTTTGTTTTTTATACATTGTGAATTTTGGGCTTGATTCTCCATAAACAAACACTTCTAAAGAACCCAAGGGGAGATTTGGGCCGTTTTCGCATTTTTGGCCCTTGTCGCAAAACGTCCCCGACAACTTGTAACCTCAGCAAAAAACATATTTGCCTGCTAGACGTTACGGTTCTAGCAGTTCTCACGGTTCCATTTTTTTTTTTTTCAGCAAATACCGGCTGAAATTAAAGATTTGGCCGGCATTTACTTTGAACATTTTTCAGATCTGGAACCAGAAGATTTGTGAGGGAAAAAAAACAAAGTGAGAAGGAGAAGATGAAGAAGATGACAAAGTAGGGGCTGTGCGAAGTTGAAGCAACAAGATAGCAATCCAGTACAGATCGCCAGTCACGGCCTTCATCTTCGTCTTCTGCTCCTATTTCTTCTTCTTTCTTCTTTTTCTCTTTCTTCTTTCCGTCTCCACAGCTGGGTTTCTGAGTTTCTCATCTTCTCTCTGATTGTGCTTGTTTTGAATTCTTTGTTACGTTTTCAAGGTGCCTTCACGTGCCTTGCATTGGGAAAAAAAGAAAGACTTTTGCAAAGTGTTTCAGCCTTTGGATAGATCTAGCCCCTGATGTGGCACTAGCCACTTCTTTGTATTTTTCCAAGTAATGGTACAATGAATAGAGAGAGCAAGCTTTTTATTTTTATTTTTATTTTTTTTTATTTTTTATTTTTATGCTGCAGGTCTGGTACACTATGGACATTACTGTACAGTGCACAATTGTCATAATTAATTCATCTCGTGACATCACAATTGTCATAATTAATTCATCTCGTGACATAGCACAGTGTCATAATTAATCCATTTGAAGAACTTGATATTTGACCATTCAAATTTTGCTATGTTTTGCTATGTCATAATTGTGATGAAAAAATTGTAAAATATTTTATAATATTAAAATTTATTTTAAAAAAATTGTAAATATTAATTAAAAGTACTTATAATATTTTATTTGTTACATTTTTTGTATGTGTTCTAATAAGTATTATTATTTACTAAAAAATAAAAGTTTGAATAGTAGAAAAAAAATAATGAGTCAACAGATAGTATATAATAATTATTTTAATTTAAAATTACTAAGTGTCTTTCTAATTCTTATATTATTACAATATTACTTTTATGAGTTTAACTAATCAACATATAAATAAATAAAAAAATATTATATCTATGTATACTTAGAATATGATATTTTTTATTTGTCCTGTAAAAGTTATGATATGAAAAAATACATTTGAAAGATAGATTTCTATATTTAATTGGGTCATTTAATTTTATTTTTCTATTTATACTAATTTTTAATATATTTAAATCATTATTAAATTAATTATGACGTCATCACAGTTCGACCCTGGTTCAACCTCGATTTGATCTTAAAAACCTTGAACCTCTCCTTTTTACGGTTTAATGAACGGTTCGGGTTTGAAAACCTTAGTACAATGACACTAAAACTTTATAATCACTTTATAGAACTTCCTCCATAAATGAACTCATTCATAACCAAAATAATTCCGATACTCCAAAGAACTATATGGAGGTATACACCACTGAGCTCATTCTTGGAGTAATCTTCATGCAATAGAATCTTTCCCCTTAATTTGTATAGCAAGTTTTTTGTTTTAATTATGACGTAAAAGACATGGGGAAAAAATTATCAATTTATCATCTTTAAGTAGATCATAGCCTCATCAATCTAGCAACTTTTAACAAAATTCCATTGATACAATCCAAATTTGATGTGTATTAAAATAGGATTTTCCAAAAACTTTATGAACCCTACCAATAAACATTGTTCGAAGTTATTTTGGATGAGATTTTATTCTTAAAAATGTGAATTTTGACTTATTTATATTCTTGAATTAACTTTTAAAATATGCATATATCATTTGTAACTGATGAAATTAATATTATAAAGCAACACCCTAGCAATTTTATTCATAAACTCTCTCTCTTGGAGTGGGAAAAATTCCAGTCTCTAAAGAACCGTGCTAATTAAGGAAATTAAAATTTAAACCGAGAAAAATTATTAGATTCCATATAAATCTTCAGCTCTTTTGACTTTGGAGGCACATAAAAGTGAGTGGTTTTACTTCATTTCTAAAATAATTATTAAGTGATAATCCAGTTCTCTCTCATTTCATATTTATAATAGACTCAACCATGAATTTAATTAACAAAAACTACCAAAAATAGGAGAGTAGAGAGCACCAAGTTATCACTTATTAATTGCTTTCAAAATGAAGTAAAACAAAGGTTATTCATAATGGATTCATTACAAAGAAATAGCAGCTAGCAGGATAATAAGTGGCGTAGAGCATTCCCATCAAGATGAGTAAAATTTTTAGCATATACCATCTCAAAACCTAAAATTTTAGCATATAACAACTCATTTTACAACACATTCAACATCAAACATTCTATATTTTTTACCATTTCATTTAAATATTCTTTTTTTATTATTTCTTTATTGTTCAATTATATTTCTCTCTCTCTCTTCATCTCTGTTACTATCAACCTCAACGCAGCAAACCCAACCCACCCCATCCACCACCACCGGAATAAAACACCAACCACCCATACCCAACTAACATCTATCCAACAAACTCACACTCTTCCATCTCAACCTAGCAAACCCATATCCATCCCAACCATCACCACTGAAAAAAAAAAAAAAAAATGGCCCAGCCACTACCTTCTTCTTCCAAATCACAAATCAACCACCATCACAATCACAAAACCCAGATCGGCGAGAAGAAAGAAGAAAGACAGAGAGGCAAACCCATCACACTGGTGAGCAAAACACAAACACACACACAAACCCACCGCGGCAAACCTCCACAAAAGCAAATCCATCACGCCGATCCACTGCACCACGACCCACTACGACCCAGACCCACAACCCAGAGACCCACGCCCATCATAATCCGAAGTCATAAACCCACAGCCTAGAGACCCACGCCCACGCCCACGCCGATCACAATCCGAAATCACAAACCGATCACAATCCAAAATCACAAACCCACAACCCAGAGACCCACGCCCACGCCGATCACAATCCGAAATCACAAACCCACACCCAGACCTACGCCAATCACAATTCGAAATCACAAATTTACAACCCACAAAATCAAACCACCCCACCGTCAAGCTCTACCTCCATATCGATGGCAACACTCCGAAGACGTTTGGGCTTTGAAGTTCCTGACTGACGAACCTTGGAGGGGAGGAGCTCAAACCGTGAACCCAAGAGAAACAGAGAAGCTACGGGAGAGAGGAAGAGGAAAGTGAGAGTGGAGAGAGAAGAAAGAAGGGAAAAATAAAAAAACAAACGCACAATAATTGTTGGAATAAAAAAAATAATTTTTGGTTTAGGATCTAAGCTACAGTGAGGTTGTATTAATACAATCTCACTGTAACAGTATCTCAAAATTTTTGAGATTTGAGAGGTTTGATGGAGATGGTTTTTTAGAATTTAGATGCTAAAAAATAGCATTTATAGCATATAAGAGCTTTGATAAGAATGCTCTAACAACCCATGAAAACAACATTTGTGGCTAAAACTTACCTATAGAAAGAGAGGGGACTACCACAAAAAGGCTACGGATAAGGATCAGATATTCATCAAGTTTTAGTGGAGCTCAATAGCTGAGATGGATCCCATCGTGATTTAAGTTTTAACTTCTAGCTATACGTTTTTGTCTTTTTCACTAGCTGGACTTCACGTGTCGATCATCCACACTAACTTATCTGGATCCACTCGTTGCGTTCGTAATGTAAATATTTAGATCTCATTTGAGACAATTTACAGTGGCCACAAATATAAAAGTTGAATCACTGCGGAACATCAACAGGGGAGATCAGATCCCAAAAGCTTAAACATACACTTGCCTGAAAAAGAGAGAAGAAAATGTCACACTTCCTGCAATTTTTAGTTACAAATGTAACATCCTTCTTGCTTCAACCCTCTGTTTTAACAATTTTGGCCTTCATCTTCATACTCCTATTCAAATGGTACTCCATCCTTCCAAATAGTAACACCAAAAAAAACTCACCACCTTCACCACCAAAGCTACCCATCATTGGAAACCTTCACCAACTTGGCTTGCAGCCTCACCGTTCACTCCAAACCTTAGCTCAACGCCATGGCCCTCTCATGCTGCTTCACTTTGGCAGCGTACCAGTCCTTGTTGTCTCGTCTGCTGATGCTGCCCAAGAGATCATGAAGACCCGAGACCTCAACTTTGCAAACCGACCCAAATCAGGCACATCAGAGAAACTATTATACAATTACAAAGATGTGGCTTCAGCCCCCTACGGTGAGTACTGGAGGCAAATGAAAAGCATACTTGTGCTACATCTTTTAAGTAACAAAAGGGTTCAGTCCTTTTGCTCTGTGAGAGAGGAGGAAACTTTCCTGATGATTGACAAAATCAAAGAGTCCTGTTCTTCTTCATCTGTGAATTTGAGTGAAATATTTGCAAAGCTTACTAATGATGTAGTATGTAGGGTCGCCTTGGGAAGAAAGTATGGTGAAGGGAAAGGTGGAAGGAAATTCGAGGAGCTTCTCAGGGAGTTTGGGGAGTTGTTGGGTGCTATCAACTTGGGGGACTATATTCCATCGCTTGCTTGGTTGAACCGTGCCAATGGCTTGGATGCCAAAGCAGAGAAAGTGGCTAAGCAATTAGACGATTTTTTAGAAGGAGTAATTGAAGAGCATATAAATTGTCAGAAGAAAGGGGATCATGACCGTGGTTTTAGTCAAGAAAATGAAGACCAAAAAGACTTTGTAGACATTTTGCTTTGGATTCAAGAGGAAAACGTGATTGGTTTCCCTATTGATAGAGATAGCATTAAGGCTTTAATCCTGGTAAGAAAATTTTCTCTCTCCCTGTGTGTGTTCATTCATCAAGGTGAAAATTTTAGCTCCAAAAGGAAATTTCTTCCAATTCACTAAATGACGATTTATAAATTTGTCTACAAGTATTTTTAGTCACATAATTTAGTTATTGAATTATGTGATTTTTTAAATAATTCAGGATTATGGTTTATGAATCACCAAGCAATGGGTTTGTTGAGCATTGCATGGGAAGTATGGTTATGTCCAAATTACTACATTTTTTAGAGGTGAAAGATAAATGGGCATTGATTACTACACACTTTTTACAATCAATCGTCTATAGACATCTAGTAGTTCATGTTTTAAGAGTGAGCATGCTTAAAAATACTTGAAGTTTGTATTAATTTTAATTAAAAGGTGAAACATTACTTCCATGCAAAAGTAGCCAGTGGCATGATAAGCAGAAAAAAAAAAAAAAAAAAAAAAATTCGGATCTATTTTCACTATTCTATTTTATACTCCACAAACTGCAGCATTATGACATGTCTGTTTTTTTTTTTTTTCATCATCTTAAAATTTGATTATAAATTCAAAACAGGAGATAGGTAGTGGACTGCCATTAGTGAAGTGAACTATAAAGTGGAACCTCTGAACATGATAAATGATTTTTATAAAGATAAATGAACAATAATTGTTTACACAAATTTATTGTGTCCAGCTTATTATTTATTTTTAGATTAATCTTATGTCTTAAATGGGGTAGAATAATTTCTTTAAAAAAAAAAAATGTTTCCACCCAAAATTGAGCAAAAATGTTTACCTGTCAAGCTAATGAGGAGTTAAATGGGGTAGAATAATTTAGAATGGTTAACAAAGGGACATTACTAGTAATACCAGATGGCCTAATTTCAAACAGAACAAAAGATTAAAAAGAAGAAGAAGAAGAAGAAGAAAAGAAAAGGAAAGAAAATATGCTCAACTGCTAAAGGGTCTATATTAGTGTAGGAGGCTATCGTATTTCACACTCTTTCCTCATGTATATTGATAACTTTCTCTAATATTTTACCGTATTTTGTTATAGGATGCATTTGCTGCTGGTACTGACACTACATACACAGTTTTAGAATGGGCAATGACAGAGCTCATTAGGCACCCTGAGATGATGAAGAAGGTGCAAAATGAAGTGAGAGAGATTGCTGGCAACAAAAAGGACATAACTGAGGATGATTTGGATAAAATGCATTACTTGAAGGCAATAATCAAAGAGACTCTTCGCTTTCATCCGCCTATTCCACTATTAGTTCCTCGAAAATCAATTCAAGATGCGAAAATACATGGCTATGATATCGCAGCAGGCACTCAAGTCATTATCAATGCATGGACAATTGGAAAAGACCCTACATTATGGGACGAACCAGAGGAGTTTCAACCAGAAAGGTTCTTAACTTCTTCAATAGATTTTAAAGGACATGACTTCCAATTGATCCCATTTGGAGCGGGAAGGAGGGGATGCCCCGGAATTTCCTTTGCCATAACTACTATTGAGCTTGTTTTGGCAAATCTTGTGCGCAACTTTGAATGGACATTGCCTGACGGAGCAATAGGAAAGGATTTGGACATGACTGAATCTACAGGTCTAACCATTCATAGAAAATTTCCTCTTATGGCAATTGCAACTCCATATTTTGGCTAGTATATATAGACACAATACATATTAGTAGTAGAACCCCAGGTTTAGTTTGGCTAGAAATATCTAAACTACTAGAAAAATGACATTTAGTGTCGAACTTTTAAAAGCAAAAAGATTATGCAAAAAGCGTATTTTTTGCATCAATCAAATTGTTGCCACATAGTGATGTGATAAATTGTGACACCTAAAATCTTTATTTGACATGAAAAATAAATTATTTTGGTAGCAACTAATGTCTTTTCCATGTCAACAGACATACATGCATACATACATACATACATATATATATATATATATATACTGTTGAGTGAATCCATGTCAACATTTTGGTTGATGCAATCTTTTTGTGTCAACATTTAAAAAGCCTATATAAAGTCGTCATTTAAGTTGCCACATATTGTATTATATATATTCAACATATGTTTTATTAATTTGGTTTCCCCAGAAAAAATTATCAAGTTTGATACAACAATTGTTTCTATAATTCTCAATGTATGCTACGGTGAGATATAGAGAATTGGCTGATGAAGAGAGAGACCTGAATGTATAAATTCAACGAACTTGAATTGAAGCATTGTTAGAAAAAATCATTTGAAAGATATTCTTCAATTGTCGATTGCAAAAGGAATTTGATCTCTTTATCAGTCTCAAAACTTTTGATCACCTTATCAATTTCCCTGCAAACAAAATGATAACCAAAAGTTTATCAGAAACCTAAAATGAATTCAATTGCAATCACGAAACCCAATCTAAAAGAACCAAAAAATATAAAAGAAGATCGTGTTAATCAAAACACATAAGAGATCAGAACAAAAAAAAAAAAAAAAAAAAAAAAGGAGAAAATATATCCCAAAATCATATCAATGTGAGAAAATGAGAGAAGTACTAATCTCATAGCAGCATGGATTCGAAAGTGAAACCCTAGAGAAATTCACAGAGAGAGAGAGAAAGAGAGAGATAGAGAGAGAGTGTAAAACAAAGAAAGAAATTGAAAGAGTTACAAGTGGCCTATCTTTTAGCACATAAATAAAATTCCCAACAGCCCCCTCTGGTGTGGCTTGTGTCCAGTGGAAGTTTCCATTGGACACATTGGATTGTGGACATATGTCCACTCTTGGACACGTGTTCGAATCTGGACGTGTCTAGGGAAAATTTCCACTAGACACAAGCCTTTCCCTCTCTTTATTAGGCTTATGCCCATCTTTCGTGTCAACTTCTTTTGTCATTATTTTTTTATTTATTTATGGAATTCGTGTCAACTAATTGAGTGATGAGAAATGATGTGTACATCTTGATGGTAAAGATATATTTTTTCTTGTAGTGTTCTCTTTGTTATCCACTCCATTTTGGCATGAGAATGGAATTTGGAAATAAATAAAAGAGTATAGTACCTAATAAATATTGAACCGAAATGCAATGAAGTTTCACATCAGAAACAAAAAATTAAATTTACTTAATAATGTATGCATTAATAACAAAAATACAAGAAAATTATAATGTCTCAATATTAGAAAAATTATGTACAGAAAAAAGGCAAGTGCCAAATAGTGGTGCAACTAGAAATTTTTACTTAAGGGGTCTAAAATAAATATATCAATAATTTTTTTATTTCACCAAAAGTATATAATTTATATTTAAAACATATCTTTAATATGACTTTTATATATATACTAAAGAAAATTGCCACCACCAACCTCAACTTTTTATCATATGTGGTGTGGTAATGACTAATTATCTTAGCACCAATGGACAACCCTAATTCTTATATCATCTGTTATCCAATATTCAAATTCATCATTGAATTCAAACAAAACTTAGAAATATAACTATATATATATATATATATATATATTTCAATAGTTTTGATATATAAATGTAAGGAGTCCTTAGCCCAAAGGTTGGTGGACTCAATCCCAAAAAGCCCAAAACAATAAATTTGTAGAGAATGGGTTGGAAAAACTGGGATTTAATGAATCAGACAAATACCAAAGTAGATTCAGATGGCAAGAGAATAAGAATAAACACGTTTATACTGAAGAGAGTCGTCCTCGCCAGAGTCCGAGGAGATCAGTTCTTATATATTTCTCTCAGGTTGGATTACAGGATCAGTTCTTGATGCTACAGTCTTTCTTCTCTTAGTTTTCTGATCCCCCCTTTTTCTCAGGGGTTCCTTATGTTATATATCTCCCTTTGATTGATCTTGGCCCTCCATTTGTTGATCATCTAAGCTATTACTTGAGTGCTTGTCCCATCGGACACCCTCTTTAGGTTGCACTATTCTGGGGTCTTCTCCACATAAATGTGGTCAGAGAGTTAGTTACAGAGCATTCAATGCAGTGGTAGTAGCTTTCCCTTGGATATTTGAGCTTTCATCCCTCATGTACGCTCATAATACACGTCCCTATTAGTAGAACGTCCTGGAAGGTCACCTTGAATGATAAGATATATATTTGATCCATGCTTTGCTCATCCGAGGAGATAATCCTCCTCGGACCACCTTTCTCAATCTTTCTGTTTGCATCTTACTCATGGGCTTCTAAACTTGACATCCCCACTTCTGTTTATCCGTCCTCGGACCAATCAATGTCCTCGGCTAAGGCCCAAAACCCAATATACAATTTTGGGCCCTTATCTCTACAATAGCTCCTCAAAACTCCGGTTTCTCCCTCTTATCCGAGGAGAAAAAATGGGGTTTTGATTTGTTAAAAGTTAAGGTCATTCATTTCTTTGGCTTACACGTGTGGGAGTACCATTTTGTGCGCCTCATAACTGTCACTGACGCTTCGGAGCTTGCGATGCGTCATTAATTGCTCTAGGCGACGCTTTGTTCCCCACATCCAACGGTGCGATGTAGATCCTGTGGTTGACATTTCTACTTGAATTTTTGGTGAGATAACTCCCACTTAATTCCACCCCCTATATAAGGCACCCGGGGAAATCATTTTCCTTCATTTTCACAAGTCTTTAAGCTCTCCAGACACTCCTAGCTCTCAAACCTTTAAGACTTCCTAAATCTTCAAGTTTTCCCGATCCTCTCCTTTTAAAATTTGAACCTCTGAGAAGCACCAGAGGCACCACAAGTGTTGATTTCCGTAAGTTTCTTCTTTTCATAGGTTCATTTCTTCTCTGCCGGTCTCCTCGGCCTTCCAATTCATATTCTTTCCCTTGAAACTTCATTCGTTTCCTTGTAGTTTGTCCAAATGGGTAGGTTTAAGCACCTTGTAGACTCTCCTGCAAAAATGGAGGCCTTTAAGGCCAAATATCACATACCATAGGGAGTTGCTTTGCGGTATTATGCTCCAAACCAATTATTAACATATAGAGAAGAGGGGGAAGTCATCATTCCCATGATAGCTTTTATAGAAGGAGGAAATACGCTCCCTATGGGTAGAGTAACTCGAGACTATCTAATTAACCATAGGTTGTGTCCTCATCAGTGCGCACCCAACCTCTTTAGGGTCTTAGGCAGCGTCGATGCTCTAAACGAGCATCTAGGTTTGGGGCTCACCTGGCATGATGTGGTCCATATGTATGAGTGTCATTCACTCTTTGATGTGGGGTTTTGCCTCAAGTCTAGATCGCCTATCGTTAGGCTTGTCTCATGCCTTCCTAAATCTAATAAGGGTATGAAAGACGACTACCTGATAGCTTCTGAATTGTGGCATGATGGGATTTACTGCCCCGTCTAAGAGGGAAAGCCAGGTGGGACACCTTAGAGTTAGGTTCCTTAGCAAGAGATTTAAACCTTTTGACCCTAACTATGTTATTATTTCTCCTTCGTTTTGCTTTCTCTAGTGATGGATTTTGACTCTCTAACCATGTTTTGCTCCTCGGCTATTTTTGTAGATAAGAGGCAAGTAGTGCCCAGGCTTAGTCTGACCAACGTTGCAGCTCTCAACTATTTGTTGAGGTCCGAGATCTTCGTAAGTGAGGATAGGCAGTTGCGAGCCGCCCATTTGATCTTGGACTTCAAGCCCATCTCGGAGATATATCAAGAAATAGGCCACGCCATAAGAGCAAGTGACTCACGGCTAGCTTGGATTGATGTGTCACGCCCAAATTTCCTAGCCCAAGAAGACCTTCCACCAGTCGTACTGCCCCTTTAACGGGTTCTGCCTGAAGTAGCAGCAACACTGAGGGAGGAGACTGCCTTTTCACGCTTATCACTCGAGGAGGAGATAGACAGATTTCATTTTGAAGAAGAAGAGACTTAAGGGGCTCAAGTAGTTTACATCTCGGACGCCGAGGATGAGCCTGACAGGCACTCAGGTGTTCACGCCCTTGTTTTGGTGATTGCCCGTCCAAACAGCACCTCTGAAAAGGAAGACGAGATGGCGTTGAACCGGGGGAACAAGAGCCTAAAAGAGCTCATGTCCACAAGGAACAAGGGGTCAACTTCAAAAGAAGTTCCTAAGTCCCAAGTTCCTTCCATTTTTCCCCTTCTACCCCTTTACCCTTTATTGACCTCGGACTGCATGCTCATCTAAATCTAAAGAAAAAAAGACCAGTGTAGGACCTTGAGGAAGGGGAGGTGGCCCCTTAGAAGGGTACCAAACAACAAAAGGTGGCCAAAGATCCTAGGGATAAGAGGTCCATTTCTGTGGACAGCCGGGAGGAGTAAACTGTGGCCGAGATGCACCTTCAGTAACGCACCTGGTCTCCTCAGCTAGAGGTGGATGGGGCTGCCATCCCTTGGAACGCCTTTGTTAAGGAGTTCCAAAGAGGACATTTTGCATATATAGCTGAGGCTTTGGAGCAGCCACTTCTTTTACCTAAGGATATGGATGTTGTGAGGAAGCTGAAGCAGCAAGACCTTTTCATGTCCCTAAAAAGGGACTTTGCCATGGTAGGTTCACAGCCACACACTTTTTATTTATTTAAGTATTAATAAGCTTTTTCTCTCTCTTTTGTTCACGTGGGGTTGCTATATTGTTTTTTTCCAGATCACCCAGGAGGTCTTTGTGGCCGAGGAATGGGTCAAGGAGGCCCGAAACGATGTTAAGAACGAGGTCCACCTCCGCCTCAAGATTGAAAAGGCCTTGGGGGCCATGAATGAGGAAAACACGGAGCTGTTGTCCAAGCTGACTGCCGAGGAGAGGGAAAGAAAGAGTGCTTAGGTGGGATTAAAGAATGCCGAGACTTAAGCTGAGGACCAGTGCAAGTTGCTTTATCAGACTGAGATAAAGCTGGCCACTTCAAGGCAACTTGTGCTGGAGTTAAATGCAGATCTGCAGAAGGCCAAGGAGGTAGCAGAGGCTGAAAAGCAAGCATTCTATGCCCTTAGTGTGGAAGAAACACAAGCTCGGCTCACTGAGGAGCTAGCCGAGGTATGCAGGGATTACTGCGATGCAACATGGGTAGAAGCCCTCAACATTGTAGGAGTCCCTGCAGACTCGGAGTGGAGGTAACCGGGGAAGGTCTACTACCACCCCAAGATTTGTGTAATCCCGATTGGCCTCCCATCTCCCTTTGCAACTGCTCTTGAGTCTTCAGAGCAGCCCCTGATTGCACATGCTGCCGTCCTCCTCTCTGTGGCTTTGAAAGAATCCAACCAAGCTGGTGATCAAGGCCAAGGGCCTGAGGGGGCCAAAGACTAAGATAAGGGCAAGGAGACTAAGCCCTCCTCAGAGGCCAAGGATGCTGCTAAGGCCAAAGCAAAGGAGACAAATGCCAAGACCAAAGAGAGTGATCCTCAAGCCAAGGATGTCCCTACCTCCTAGCTGAGCCAAAAAGAAGACCCTCCCAAGGCCAAGAAGTAGCACTTAGGACGTTTTTTTTTTTTTTTTTTTTTTTTTTTTTTTTTGCAGTGGCATTCTTTCACTGTATATAATGTACTCCCTTTGTTTAATGAAAATTATTTTCTTTTTATCTCTTGCACCTTTACTTTATATGCTTTGAAGCTTATTACTATTGCGAAAAACATTGAACTGCTGCTACCCTGTCTTCAATAAAAACTAACAATAACACACTGCTAACAATCTAAGTAATTTGATAAAGTACCAACAATAAAGATGTCTATCACATATTTGTATTTAAGAATTGAACCTTCTGCAATGAAGGCTGAATCTAATGAAGATAAATATATTCTTTGTAAAAAATAAAAGGGCAGACAACCTTCATCCTGCTCATCACTTAGATAAATAAATAAGGACTTCAACTTACTCAAAGCCATCAATCCGAGGAGTTGGGTATGACCCTAGATATGTTTTGACACTTAGTAAAAGACCAATAGATATCACAATGTTAATTTTTCCCAAGTATGTGATCCGGGAGATCAGTCATGACTAGGGTTTTGTTTAACACTTATAAAGATGTCATAGAGTGTTAATTTCTCCAAAGCATCTGGTCTGAGGAGCCAAGCACATCTAAGGTTCTGTTTAATCACTTAGAAAGATGTCATAGAGTGTTAATTTCCCCAAAGCATGTGGTTCGAGGAGCCAAATATGTCTAAGGTTCTGTTTAATTACTTAGAAAGATGTCATAGAGTGTTAATTTCCCTAAAGCATGTGGTCAGAGGAGCCAAGCATGTCTAAAGTTCTGTTTAATCACTTAGAAAGATGTCATAGAGTGTTAATTTCTCCAAAGCATGTGGTTCGAAGAGCCAGGCATGTCTAAGGTTTCGTTTAATCACTTATAAAGATAATAAGAGCAAGTACGATGTATTTACACAATAAATAAGCATATGGCAAATGAAACTTTCATTAATAATAATACATTTTCAAGTTGTTTACATTTCAAGGGCGTGGTATTACATATTCATCTAGGTCTTCGAGGAAGTATGCTCTTATACCAGCCATCAAGGTGATGCGGTATGACCCCTCTTAGTTGAGCCCCAGCTTTCCCCATGCTGGGTTCTTTGTAGTACCTAGAACCTTTCTTAACACTAAGTCTCTAGGTGCTAACGGTCTCAGCTTAACATTGGCATCATAACCTTGTTTAAGCTTGTGTTGGTAATATGCTAATTGGATCATTGCATTTTCTCTCATTCTTCAATAAAGTCTAAGCTTTTTTCTAGTAATCCATTGTTGTTGCTTAGATTGAAAGAACTTGTTCTCAGCGTTGGGAAGTCGGTTTCTAAAGGAATAATCGCTTCGGCTCCATAAGTCATTGAAAAGGGGGTCTCCCCTGTTGATTTGCGAGGTGTGGTTTGGTATGTCTAGAGGACATGCGACAGCTCTTCCACCCATTTTCCTTTCGCATCATCCAACATCTTCTTGAGTCCATTCACTATGACCTTGTTAACAGTCTCGGCTTATCCATTCCCTTGGGGATAAGCTGGGGTAGAATATCTATTCGTAATTCCCAAGTCACAACAGCATCTTCTGAAAGATTTGCTATCAAGCTGAAGGTCATTATTTGAGATGAGGGTACGAGGGACCCTGAATCTTGTGACAATGTTTTTCCAAACAAATTTCTTGGCATCCAAGTCCCTAATATTTGCCAAAGGCTCAGCTTCAACCCATTTAGTGAAGTAGTCCGTGCTGACTAGCAAGTATCTCTTATTTCGTGCTGTCTTGGGGAAAGAGCCTATAATGTTTAAGCCCCATTGAGTGAATGGCCAAGGGCTAGACAGAGGATTAAGGACTCCTCCCGATTAGTGTATATTCAGTGCGAACCTTTGACACTGGTCGCATTTCCTTACATATTTATGTGCTTCATTTTGCATGTTTGGCCACCAATAGCCTTGAGTGATGGCTCTGTGTGACAAAAATATGCCTCCGGTGTGGCTTCCACAAATCCCCTCATGTAACTCCTCAAGGAGTAATTCTATTGCCTCAGGGTGTATGCATAGCAGGTATGGCCTAGAAAAAGAGCGTTTATATAATTTTTGGTCCTTGGACAGCCAGAACCAAGGAGCCTTTCTTCGTACCTTGTCAACTTCTGATTTCTCCTCGGGTAGGATATCCTCCTTCAAGAATAGTACCATGGGGTCCATCCAGCTAGGCCCTACTCTAACTTGGTGAACATAGACCACCTCTCTTTTCACCTCTGTGGATTTGTACAAATCCTCTACAAGGATGACCTGAGGCAAGCTCTACGCTGAGGAGGTTTCAAGTGTGGTTAGGGAATCAGCATGTGTGTTTCCACTTCTAGGGATATGCAATAGGTTGAAAGATTCAAACCCTGATTGCAAGTGTCTAACCTGACTCAAGTACCTTTGCATTCTTCCATCTCTCACTTCAAACTCTCCTTTCACTTGACCAACGACCAATCTTGAGTTCGAGAATATCTCTACTGCCTTTCTGCCCATTCTTTGGACCATGGCCATTCCCATCAGTAGAGTTTTATATTCAGCTTCGTTATTTGTGGCCGAGAAGTCCAACCTAAATGATTTCTCAATAGTAATCTTTTTAGGGGATATTAGAACTAGCCCCACTCTGAATCCCTTCTGATTTGCTGCACTATCAACGTACACTTTCCAGGATAAGGGATCTTGTTGGGAGACCATGCCAACCGATTTTCCATCCATACCGCACTTCTCTGCATCTAATTCCAATAAGGAATCAACAAACTCGACTACCAGATCTGCAAGGAGTTGACCCTTAACAGAGGTATGAGGCATGTATTTGATGCCAAAAACTCCTAGGATTATGCCCCATTTAGCAATCTTCCCCGTGTAATCAGCACTTTGGAGTAAAGCTCTGAGCGAGAGCTGAGTTAGGACAACTACTGTGTGTGCCTAGAAGTAACGGGGGAGTTTACGTGTAGCATGTACCACTGCCAAAATGGCTTTCTCTAGTGGTAGATAATGGATCTTGGCCTCATGTAGTGACTTGCTCACATAATAAACTGGCCTTTGTATGCTGCTATCAACTTGAACCAAGACCAATCTTATAGCATAAGGGGCCACAGTAATATAAGCAAACAGGACCTCATCCATCTCAGGATTGGACATGATAGGTGGCCAAGAGAGATAATCTTTAAACTGCTGGAAGGCTAAAGCACACTCCTCAGTCCACTAAAATCCCTTCCACTTATTCATCAATAGGAAGAATGGTCAACATCTATCCTCTGACCGAGAGATGAACCGGTTCAAGGTAGTAGTCATTCCGGTCAGCTTCTGGACTTCCTTGGGATTCCGAGGTGGTTGTAAACTGTTGATTGCCTTAATCTGGTTAGGGTTAACTTCAATTCCGCGATATGTAACCATATACCCTAAAAACTTCCATGATCCGACCCCGAAAGAACATTTAGAAGCATTGAGTCTCAGTTTGTGTTTCCTCAGAATTTCAAAAATGTTCCCGAGGTCTCCTACATGCTCGGATACCACCTTACTCTTCACCACCATATTGTCTATATAGACCTCAATACTCTTGCCCAACTGTGGTTCAAACATCCTAGTCATCATCTTTTAATAGGTAGAACCTGCGTTTTTCAAATTGAAGGGCATCACCTTGTAATGGTAGTTTCTAGTGGGAGTGACAAAAGCTGTCTTTTCCTGGTCATCCAGGGCTAGCGGTATCTAGTGGTATCCTTGAAAGTCATCTAAGAAGCTTATCCGAGGATGGCCTACAGTTTCGTCCACCAACTGGTCTATCCTAGGCATAGGGAATGGATCCTTTGGGTAAGCCTTATTTAGATTTGTGAAGTACACACACACACATGCCACTTCCCACTCTTCTTCTTCACCACCACAGTGTTAGCCAGCCACTCAGGGTAGAAAACCTCCTTGATAGCCCCTGTCTGCTTGAGCTTCTTCATCTCATCTCTGACAGCATCAGAATGATCATTGGATGAGCGCCGAGATGGTTGCTTCTTCGGGGTGACAGATGGATTAACATTTAAATGATGGCAGATGAAGCTCAGATCCACCCTTGGGGCTTCGCAAGCGTTCCATGCGAACATATCAACATTTCTCTTAAGAAACTCTATCATCTTTTTCTTCTCTAGAGGAGGCAGCTGAGCTCAAATCAGAAAAAACTTCTCCGGATCATCACCGATAACAACCGTTTCTAAATCTTCACATTTTGCCCCATAGGCTAATCCATTGATAGGCGAATCCGAAACTTTTAATTGCTATAAGCCCCTTTTAGTAGAAGTCGAGGACTCAGATTCAGGCTAATGTAAGATGGCAGCCACCAGGCACTGCTTAGCCGTGGATTGACTTCCAACAATCTCTTTAATTTGGCCGCCCGACGGATATTTCACCTTTGGGTGTAGGGTAGAAGAGATGGCTCCCAGCGCATAAAGCCAGGGCTTGGCCACAATGGCTGCGAATAAGCATCCACCACGAAGAAGTCCACCTCCACCACTTCTGAACCAGCTTGCATGGGTAGTCTAATCTGGCTCCTCGGAATGACAACCTTCCCATCAAAACTCACCAAGGGTGAATTGTAGGCTGTTAAGTCCTTGGGTCTCAAGTTCAGCCCCTTGTACAGATCGAGATACATTATCTCAACACCACTACCTTGGTCCACCATCACCCTCTTCATGTCAAACCTCTCAATCCTGAGCATGACCACCAAAGCGTCATCATGGGGCTGTATAGTTCCAATCTTATCCTCATTCAAAAAACTTAGGATCGATTGGATATCCATTCTAGCCTTCTTTGGCTCTAGATTGGTGTCCTCAGTGGACAGCCGAGCCACAGACATCACTCTGGAAGGACAAGAACCAGTCCTTCTTGGAGCGACAAAGATGACATTTATTGTACTCAAAAGAGGCCTTGAAGAAGCATCTCTCCAGGGTTCTAGATTTGCTTGTCCCTGCAGACCACTGGAATGATGCAAAAACTACTTTAGTTTTCCCTCTCAGACTAGCTAGTCCAAATGATCCCACAAATTCCTACAGTCCTTCGTAGTGTGTCCCTGGTCCTGGTAATACTGGCAGTAAAGGTTTTGATTGTGCCTCATAGGGTTTCTTGCCATCTTATTTGGCCACATGAAGAATGACTCATTCTTGATCTTCTCTAGAACCTAGTGCACCGGTTCTTGGAATATTGCATTAACTACCTGAGTATTGGTAGGCCTTGGCTGCTTAGCAAAGTCTCTCCAAGATTAGTTGTTATTGTATTAGTCTGACCTGAAATCCCTCATCTCTTGAGGGATAACCTTAGCCTTACTTTTCCCCTGCTATTGGTCTTCCTCAACCCTTTTATACTTGTCAATCCGGTCCATGAGTTGGCACACACTGGTGACAGGTTTTTCTGTCAAATACTTCCTTAAACCGTGCTCGGTTAGAAGGCCAACCTTGAAAGTACTGATGGCCACATCGTCAAAGTCACTATTTATCTCATTGTGCATCTCTCAGTATCTATCCGAGTACGTTTTCAGGGTCTCCCTTCTCACATGGACAAGGACAGTAGGGAATCTAAGCACCAAGGAACTCTGCTACAAGTAATAAAACGAGATCCAAATGTCTAGGTGAGCTCCTTGAAGGAATCTATGGAACCTACCCTTAAGCTATCGAACCATCTCATTGCCACGGGTTTTAGACTAGAAGGGAACACCTTGCACATCAAGGCTTTGTCCTTGGAATGGACAGCCATTCTCTAATTGAAATGGCTCACATGCTCCACAGGATCTGCTCGACCATTGTAGATGGTGAACGTTGGCTGATTGAATCGCCGAGGAAGTCTTGCCCTTTCAATCCTACGCGTGAAGGGTGATTTGGAAATCTAGTTCAATGCCTTACTCATAGTGTCATTTCTAGGGCCTTTGCGAGGCGGGCTCTTATACCTAAGTTTGTGATAGTGCTCCTTATTGTAGGAGAAAGACTCGCTGGGTGGGGTCTTTGACCTTCGTTTATAACTATCATCCTCTCTATCATCAAAGGAAACATCAAAGTTGGAGGGGGTTTGCTTTCGCTGTGCACAGCGCAGCTTTCTCTTTAGATGGTCAACCTTCAGTTGCAGGGCTCTTGTATCCTCCTCACGAAAGAGATGGCTCTTACCTCAGGACTGACTCCTACCGGTTTGGGCAGTATGCATACTCCCCTCCCGATTCCTTCTACGCTCGAGGTTGACAAAATGATTTTCACGTTGGGACCCTATGGATTCTGCCTGGTGTGGACCTAAACCTACCATGGTTGAACGCTTAACTCACTGAAGCACTGAATTTTTTTCCCACAGACGGCACCAATTGTAAAGACCTGGTTTGGGTCTTTAGCCCAAAGGTTGGTGGACTTAGGCCCAAAAAGCCCAAAATAATAAATTTATAGAGAATGGATTAGAAAAACTAGGCTTTAATGAATCAAACAAGTACCAAAGTAGATTCAGATGGCAAGAGAATAAGAATAAGCACATTTATGCTAAAGAAAGTCATCCTCGGCAAAGTCCGAGAAGATCAGTTCTTATATATTTCTCTCAGGTTGGATTACAGGATCAGTTCTTGATGCTACAATCTTTCTTCTCTTAGTTTTCCGATCCCTCCTTTTTCTTAAGGGTTCCTTATGTTATATATCTCCCTTTAATTGATCTTGGCCCTCCATTTGTTGATCATCCAAACTATTACTTGAGTGCTTGTCTCATCGGACACCCTCTCTGGCCCTCTATGAGTTGGGATAGTCAAGGCTACACTGTTCAGGGGTCTTCTCCACATAAATGCGGTCAGATAGTTAGCTACAGAGCATTCAATGCGGTGGTAGCAGCTTTCCCTTGGATATTTGAGCTTCCATCCCTCATGTACGCTCATAATACACGTCCCTATCAGTAGAACATCTTGGAAGGTCACCTTGAATGATAAGATATATATTTGATTTGTGCTTTGCTCATTCGAGGAGATAATCCTCCTCGGCCCACCTTTCCTAATCTTTCCGATTGCGTCTTACTCATGGGCTTCTGAACTTAACATCCCCATTACTGTTTATTCGTCCTCAGATCAATCAACGTCCTCGGCTAAGGCCCAAAGCCTAATATACAATTTTGGACCTTTATCCCTACAATAAATAATCTCATTGATATATATATATATATATATAAATTCGTGATATTACATCAACGTTATTAAGGGAAGACTCATAGTTTATCTCTTCAAATGTATATCATGAATCAATTTTCATAAAGTCTCTCTCTTAGAATGGGAAAAAAATTTCATCTGTGAAGAGTCATGCTAACCAAGGAAATCATCAAATCAAGATTCAAATTGAGTGAACCCACTCGCTAGAAGTTCCTCCAAAGTCCAAGGAGCCAAATATTCAATGGTAACTAGTAGGAGAAATGGCGTAACCATACAATAAAACAACATTTGTGTCCAAAACCTACGAAAAGAGAGAATATACCACCATAAAGTGCTGGAATATATAATCTCATTGATATATATATATATATATATAAATTCGTGATATTACATCAACGTTATTAAGGGAAGACTCATAGTTTATCTCTTCAAATGTATATCATGAATCAATTTTCATAAAGTCTCTCTCTTAGAATGGGAAAAAAATTTCATCTGTGAAGAGTCATGCTAACCAAGGAAATCATCAAATCAAGATTCAAATTGAGTGAACCCACTCGCTAGAAGTGCCTCCAAAGTCCAAGGAGCCAAATATTCAATGGTAACTAGTAGGAGAAATGGTGTAACTATACAAGAAAACAACATTTGTGTCCAAAACCTATGAAAAGAGAGAATATACCATCATAAAGTGCTGGAATATTAATCAAATATTCAAACATTTTTGTGGAATTGAAATTGAGGTGCATCACACACATATTGTGTTTTACCTTCTAGCGTGTAACATTTTCATGCCCAGTCTGTATTTTCCTTCTTTTTACTACACGTGTCTAGCATCCACATGTCGCGTTCGTATCCTGCGAATTGAAGCGTATCATTAGTCACTTGCTGATTCTTATTCACATTTATGTTGATACTAGGGGCGGTTGGGCATGACATGAGCATCCAAAGCGCTTATATATATATATAGCTTGTCTTAATACTCTCAATGTTTCTTTGCAGGACAAGGAGCATAATACCGATACTCGTACTACCGACATTGGGGCTGCTATCAATATAACTACCAATAATAAGTGGAATACAAATACTATTACCACTAATAAGTGGGATATTAATAATATTTATACCACTAGTAAGTGGATTATTATGGCTCCCTCGGCAGAGAGGAAAAATAAGGGGAAAGCTCCTGTACAGGACTATTCCCAAAACAAAAGGTTCAGACAAACACAGAAATAGTAGAAACACAACAACACTATCACCAGCCAGAAAAGAAATGGCTCTGATACCATAAAGGGGAAGGGATGCAGCGCTGAAGGCGGAAGCACAGAGTATATAAAGAAAGTGTGAAACTAAGATACTGAAATTAAGGCAGTAGAACCAGCCAAGCAATGTATATCAAAATAATTCCAAGTAAATGAAAGTAATTAAAGAACTTTAGATCCATCCATTGTGGCGATAGTAACAACGATATATGAAATCAAAATAACTGAAAGTACTTGTTTATTGAAAGTAGAACAATAACTTACAGTAGTAGTCTCAAGCTATAAGGTTGAGAAACATGATAAGTGTTAAAGCCGTTACTATTGCTTTACCCTAATGATGATATTCTTGCTTTTGGTCTCTTCATCTTTCTGACCGAAGTCTCTCTTGACATTATTTGGAGGCATCCATAAGCTTTAAGAGACAAATTGATGTAAAAGTGACTAATTACTATTCACATCACTATTCACTGTTACTGTTCACAGACCATTATTCATTCGATTTTTAGCATATTTAAAGGGAGGTTGTCCCTTATGTTAGATAGGTTTTAGTTTTTAGATTTCTCTTCTCTTATTTCTCCCTTCCTAGAGACTACTTTGAGAGAGAATTCACTGTTGTTCTGTTTAAGCCTTACAGCCTTACAAACCTGTAACCTATAACACTTATCATGTTTCTCAACCTTATAGCTTGAGACTACTACTGTAAGTTATTGTTCTACTTTCAATAAACAAGTACTTTCAGTTATTCCATTTTCAGATATTATTGCTACCGCCACCTTGGACGGATTACCGCCATAATAGACAGATTTAAAGTTCTTTAATTACTTTCATTTACTTTGAATTATTTTGATATGCATTGCTTGGTTGGTTCTACCGCCTTAATTTCAGTATCTTAGTTTCACATTTTCTTTATATACTCTGTGCTTCCGCCTTCAGCGCTGCATCCCTTCCCCTTTATGGTATCAAAGCCATCTCTTTTCTGGCCGGTGATAGTGTTGTTGTGTTTCTACTGTTTGTCCGTGTCTGTCTGAACCTTTGATACTCTGTTGTTGCGTCCCCTTCTTTCATTCGTTGGCGCCACCTCTGATGTAAAGTGAATTTCGAGAACTGAATAGTAAGGCCCGTTTAAGCTAGGAGAGCGTTTAGGGCATGAGAGGTAAACGGTTTTCTGGGGTATGTGTTACGAAATGCAACGGTTGTGAGAAGAACATGATAATTGAGTGTTAAAAATAGGATAATATAGATAGATTGTGGAGATCCAATTCCTCTGTCAGCTCTAAGACTAGTGGTCCTCCTGATTTTGTGAATGAAGAAGATCACACTGTTGAAGAACATGAGCTCCCTGATTTCCAGAAATGGAACATACCTAAAGTTAAAACTAAGACTGTTTATAATACTACTTGGACTGAATCTATTACTGCTTACAAAGTTAGAACTATTGAACAAGTATTTTCTATTTCAAAACATCATGAAAAATGTTGTTTGTTTTCAAAGAAAAATATTCAAGATTTTCTTGCTAAAAAGATGTTTAGTTATTTGCATATTGGTATGGTGCAAGTTGCTATTAAACCACTTACTCGAAAGGGTATTAATGCTTCTGTTCTCATGTGTTTGCGTGATGCAAGATTTAAAATGCTTTCTGATAGTATTCTTCGTATGATTATTGCTTCTTTGTATGATGTTCCTCTTTATTTTAACTATTATCCTGATCTTACTCTTGCTTTGGATGATCCTAATATTGTTAAAGCTTTGACTTTAAATATTTTGACATCTGGTTATATTATGGCTGCAGGTAGTAAACCTTGTGCTTTGATTTACCGCATCTATTACAGATTGTTAGGTACTCAGTTGAATCCTAAGGCTAGGACTCATAGAGAACCTGCTGGTAAAACTATGTTGATCACCTGCTCTACCCCTGATGCTAGAGTTCAAGTTCCAAAAATGATTAATTGGAATGATGTTAAAATCCCTAATCAATGGTATTTGCAACAAGAAACTCCCATTGCTAAACTTGTTTTTGATGAACTTGATTTGACTAATATCCAACAATTTGTTGATGGAACTATTAAAATAAGTTTTCAAAATGCTCCTGCTTTAAAGATCAACGAAGGAAGACATTCCTTTGCTGGATATGATAGTCTTTCAAAAAAAGACAAAGATGTTGATGAAATTTTGCAAAAAAATGTTGAAAACTTGAAATTAAAAGGTGTTTCTACTAATTCTCAAGTTAGTACTCCTTTTTATTCTACTAAAGCTGAATTTTCTTCTCCTTTTATTAAAACTGTTAATGAAGAAGAAGATGACTCTGTTTTAGTTGCTCCTTCTGATTATGATTTTCCTCCTATTAAACCTGTTGATTATGAAACTAATCAATTCATAGTTATAAATGTTTTAAATGCTGATTTTGAAATTGATTCACAATCCCTATATGATGAATTTGTTTCTTCTAAGCATAAAGCTAAAAGGAGATATTACCAAAATACTTTTGCCCAGTCTGAAAAAATCCGAGTTAAAAGAAAATGGATGGAAAAAATGCATGACTTGAAAAGACATTTTGTTTTTTGACTTTTTGGAAAATTATTATGTCTCAAAAGATGAGATTTCAAAACAATATTTGAATGTGATAAAAAAGTAGACTTTTGTTAAAACTGATGCTTCTACAGTTAGGTCTACTCATCCTCCACTTGATACAGTTGTCATAACTTGTAATAAAGTTGAGATGAAGGCTTGTCCTTTCAAAATTGCTGATGATGCTACCCCTGTAGTTAGCATTATTGAACAAAACAATTTTACTAATGAATCTATACATATTATTGGGCAACAGCTTGATCGTATTGAAGAAAAATTTGATGAAAAAATCACTATTTCAAAATCTGTTGAAAAGGTTTCTGTTTCAAAACCTGAGCAACCTTTGATTAATTTACCTAGTCAAAGAGAAAATATGATTTTCAAAACCCCTCAGACAAAAACTCTTGAGGCTGTTGAGAAAATGCTTGCTGATTTAAAAGTAAAAACCGAGAGTACTTCTACCAGTACTACTCGTGCTATTTCAAAAAATGATACTGAACCTGTCACTGAAAATACTACAGATTCTGAATCACAATCCTCTACTTCTGTTGAAAATGTTTTTGAAGATTGTAAGGTTGAATTTAATCAACCATCTTATTGGCTTTATTCCGTGACCAATTTGCTTGTAATTTAGCACTTAGTAACCCTATATTTAGGTGGGAAAATTGTAAGGGTAGTGTGTGAGAGGATGTGAAGAAATGTTCAAGAGTGTGGAAGAAAAACAGAGTCTCGTGACTGGATCTCGCGGGTATGTCGCGGCTTGCAAGTCGCCAAATGGTTGCACACGTGCCAAGCATGCCAGAAGGTGAAGAGTCGTGCCAGCTGTCGCATTACAGGACAAAAGTCCCAAGCTGGCCAGGCCGTTAGCTCACGGCTTGAACTCGTGACTTAATCTAGTCGCGAGGCCAAGTCGCCAAAATGCCTTGTTTGGCAAAAACTGACGTTTTGCATTCCCTTCTCACCCTACTATATATATACCCTTATACCCACCATATTGAGAGAGCTTCTAGAGAGAATTTTGTGAGAGAAACCCTAGAGAAATACAAGATTCCACAATCTTTACCTTAGAGACTCTACAAATTCCTCTACTCTCTTCCTCTCCATTGTCATACCCTTGAGAGGCCTTTAGCCAAATCCTTATCTCACCACACCCACGTCTGTGAGAAGGTCTATTTGGTACTGTTGGGAAGCAGTAAGAAGGAACTAATCTACATTGGTTGATACTATGGTCTAGTAGCGGAATCCGGTAAGCTAAAGAAGAAATATGTTCGGTGTAACCTCGTTGGAGCAAAAAGCTTGGAGGGCTTAGGTACTTGGGTAGATTAGGCTTGGAGGGTCTTCTGCTGTTCATGTATCTCAACTATATTCTTTAGTGGATTATTTGACCACTTGGAGGGCGGCGGAGAGGTTTTACGTTGAGGGCTTCGGTTTCCTCTTCGATAACACATCGTGTGTTGTTCGAGTGTTTGCATCTTCCTTCCTTTATTTTTACCTTATATTTACTGCTGTGAATGTGTTTATATTTGGCTTAGATTGTTATCAATTCTGTTATAAGCTTGTTATCATATTCCGCACATTAATTGTTTGATATAAAGCTTGAATTGGTATTTTTGTATTTGGAGTCTAAACGTTCAAAGGTATTGTATACCCTTTTTGAACTCTCAAAGATAAATTACTAGAAATTAAATGGTTTGTTGGAAAACCTAATCCTATATCTTTTACTAAAAACTGGTATTCTAAACCTACTCCTCCTGATATGCAGTTTGAAGAAAGATCTTTTCAAACTCAATTTTCTGTTTCTGCTAATAAAATGTATGAATCCGAGGTATACATGCCCAAAAGTCCCCCTTCCTAGAAGCCTTCCTTTCTTCCATTTGGACTGTGAAGAAGTTGTGTTGTCACTGACAATTGTTCTTGTGTTGGGCAAGGCAGAAGGGCTAGTAGGAGAACCCGGAGGAAGAGGCAGACGATGACATTGACTCTTCCCATCTTCTTGCTTTCCAGTAGGAGACTCCAGGCTCAAGCAATGCCATGGGTGAAGAGGTGATGTGGGGCTTGTCGGTCCCCTTGACCCTGGACCCGGGCTTCTTGATCTCAAGCTAAACATGGTATCACCATGTCCTCTACAACCAAGATACAACATAGTTTATCGTTCATAGTAGCATTAAAGAAGCTTAACTGGAATTATTCGTTCAGGTTTTATTTTTTTTGGGATTTTAGCTAGACAATAGAATAATAGCTAACCTCACTAATCCCATGCCCACAACAAGTTGTATCCTAGACTTCTGCCTCCATAAAGAGAAGTACCAGTTGGTACAAGGCCACTAATTGGTCAGATTTTTCATTAATTTCTTAAAACTAAAACCAAGTACAGTCCATTATATTCAAATTTTTGCTATCTTTCTTCACAGTGAGCATTGGAATAATGATTAAATAATTAAACTTATAATTTCTTAATAGCTTAAGCTTTTAGGAAAAATTGTAGTTTATCAAAGGGAAATGTATAAAGTCAAGGTAAGTACGTAGAATGTTAGATATGAAGTATTTGACATCCTTGTTATTGAAGAAAGCAGCAGAGACTATTACAATGAGTAACACTGAGTTTCGTGCAGAAAAATGCATGTGATCAAGATTGTCCAGCAATGTATAGAAATTTCATGACTATAGCTCAAATTCTCAAGAGAACTTAAAAGCTTCTGATAATTTTTTTTCAAGGGTAGTCATCTATTTACAGGGTTAAAAAAAAGGCAAATACTCGGATAGGCTGTCAGGGTGAAAGACAACTATAGAAACGGACAAAATTGAAAATAAGTTCATGCGGCTCAGAGAACAAAGCTGACAGCACACCCACATCTATACTACTATTTAAGGGGTTGCACCTGTTTGGACCGGATTTTTTTTTTTTGTTCCAAAATACTCCTATTTCTCTAAATTTAAGTAGAGACAGAACTAAAGGACAACAAAGTAAAAATACATCTTTAACCCGCACTAAAACATTGCCTACAAAATAGGATTACTCTTCCACTAACCCATTTATTCAAAAACAAACTTCACACTTAAACTTTTTTCTTTCTTTATTTTTTTATTTGGCCGAATATATATGTATATATATATATATATATCTCACGCACGTTTGATACTTTTTTTTTTCTAAAAAGTAGCAAACACTAAACCAACCATTTACTCCATTTCAAATCCTAAATTTTAGGGTAGTTTCTTAAAAAGAGTTATTACTTTATTAGACCGGTTTTTTTTAGCAATAGAGTCCTATACAAACACAGACACCTCTTTATCTCTCGGTACGTGATAGACTAAAAGGAAACAAAATTGCTACTTGCAGAGTAATCGAAACTACATATTTACATTTGACTTTGGCTTAGTTTTGTTTGCAGATTGATTTGGTTGCTCAGTGGATTGCTAAAAATTGTTTTCAAGATTGCTGTGTTTGATTTTTCTCGACATGGTATGTGTCTAAGTTTTTGTGATAATTTTGGTCCTTAGAGATAGTTGAATGCATTTGTATATTCACATAATCACATACTTGATATTCTATAGGTTTCCCTGGATCCTAATGCTGAGAAAGTAGTAGTGCCAAAGGAAGAGATCTTGGATTTTGTTGAGGTATGGCCTTTTCTTTTTTAAATTGTTGATGAGTTTGTTGGGCATTGCGTCTGCTGAATTTTTCTGCATTTTTTATTTTATCTAATAGTTGCAAATTTTATTATTATTATTATTATTATTATTATTATTTTTTTTTTTTTTTTTATAGAAAGCTTATTAGATGGTTGCAAAATTGTTTGGGGTTTGTGTTTGTTTTAACTTTGGTTCTTTTTTGATAGCTCTATTACTGTCCTTTTGTTGAGCAAGATTTTTCAGTCCTCTGAACTAAATTAGTAGCCAAATCCTTGCATTTTTTTTAACTTCTCAAATATCTAGCAACTTTGGAAGTTGAACTTAGAGACTCAGTTTGTATGTAATTTTCTCCTTAAAGTTCATTATTTTTTTGGTTCTTCCTTGCCATTCCAGGACAATGTTGCAAGTTCAAACACAAGCAGCTTAAGATCATTCTTTATTGGAAAGGGATTCTTATTTCACACACACCCATAACATTCATCACACTCTTAAGAATTTTTGTGATTGAAAAATATAGCAATTCCAAATTATGTTGGATGTAAATATATGATGGGCGTCCACAAAAGAATTTACCCAGTGTGTAAGTTTTAATGAATTTATTTATTTCAATAAATTCACTAGCCTAATCCTATATCTGATTTATTTTTCCACTTAAGTAATGTTTTATTATATATTTTCTGATTTGGTAATCCTATTGTGGTTCTTTTTCCCCTGTATTATGGTGGTGAGGGAGATTCAATGCAGATGGAGGTGGTAGTGCCAACAAATATAAAATTTGATGCAGTTTCGGCTATAAAGATTTTGAGGCATGGAATGCTAATGTTTTAATTTAGGTAGAGAGTGTGTTGCTCTAGAAGATAGATATGTCAAGTTTAAAGTAGAAAAAAAAAAAAAAAAATCAAACACAAAGAACGTTATGATTGGTAGATTATAAAGTGGAACACAAGATATTGTACAAAAGATTTGTATTCATTCATGTGATCTGTATATTAATAGTTGTGGTTTTTTCTCTTTTGTAGTGTTTGCCCTTTTTAGATGGGTAAGCTTTACATAAAAAATATATGCTTTCAATTGGGATTGATGGGTCTTTTGATGGAATAATTTATGAAAATTTTAAGGTTGTTACTTTGACAGAAATGTTTATACTTTAAAATGTACAATACCCAATTTCAAATAAACGAAATGGGATATGATAAGATTATATGCGAAAAAATTATTTAAGTCACATAAATCTTATCACATATCTACGTATTTTTGTGATTCGAAAAATGTAGTAACCCTGAATTATGATTAATGGAAGGCGTTGACCTTTAAAAAAAGAGAAATGATATGTTCATAACATTTTAAATTATTATCGTTATCGTATCATTAAATTAAATAAATAAAAAATCTTTTTTGCAAGATCTCTTATTTTTCTTTTACCCTCTCCTTCACGTTAAGTTGGATTTTTTTTTTATTTTTTTTTATTATAAAAACCTTACTTTTTTTTTTTTAATGAGAGAAAACCCTCATCCTTATCCCCCCCCCTTTTTTTTTTTTTTTTTTAATTATTATCCTTATCCCATCGTCTCATGTCATTTTTATTTTTTATTTTAATGAGATTATTCAATGTAGTTAAAAGAATATTCAATTATCCACCAATATATCTCACTTATCTAAGTACTAGCCTCTGAGCACGCGCTCACGCGCGTGCTCAGAGGCTCTTTTACTTTTTAGGTAAGGGTTAATTTAGAGCATTTACTATACTTTTTGGTTACTACATTTTCCAATCACAAAAAAACCTAGGGGTGTGATGAATATTATGCGTTAATAGGTGAAATAATTTTTCATCACACCCCTAGGTTTTTTTTTTTTTTGTGATTGGAAAATGTAGTAACCACAAAGTATAGTAAATGCTCTAAATTAACCCTTACCTAAAAAATAGAAGAGCCTCTGAGCACACGCATGAGCGCGTGCTCAGAGGATAGTGGTTTATAACTATGTTGATTGTAAACATGGAAACCCCATTGCAAAGCTATCCAAATCTGACAAAAAACAAAATGAAAGACAAAAAATAAAAAAATAAAAAAATAAATTTAAATTTGAGTAGCAAATAACCTCAGTTCAAAAAGCCTGGGCAGACACATATGCCAAATTTTGATTTTGGAAACCAGAAATTAAAAATAAAAAAAAATAAAAAATAAAAAATAAAAAAAGATATTCAAAGCAACCAAAACTCTGACCGCTAAAATTAGAGATAAAGCGTTTTTTTTTTTTTTTTTTTTTTTTTTTTTTTGGGAATGGGGTGAATTAAGAAACTGCCTATTTTGGTAACAAATTGAATTATTATTATTTTTTTTTTTGAGGGTGATAAGATGTGTTTATTCATAGTTACTAACTTGCTAAAAAAAAACCAGTCCAAATAAATACATTAATAATGACATTTTTATGATGAATTTAATCAATCAAAAACCTACAATTGATTAACACAAAACCCAAAGACTGACAAAGCATAATTGATAGCAGACCCATATGTGGAATTTTGATTCGGAACCAGAATAAAACTTCCACATACAACCCCGGCAAAATTTGCAAAATAGACTGTTTTTTTAAAGATTTTTGGTGAATAGTATGCGGCTGAAACAAATTCGTAAGTTGGACTGTTTTTGGAACTCAAGTTTGGCAAACTCGAGTTCCAGCCCAAAATTCGCCTGATGTGGAATTAAAAAAAAAAAAAAAAAAAAAAAAAAAAAAAAAAAAACCCAAATGGAACTCAAGCTTAGCAAACTCGAGTTCCAGCAGGGTAAAAAAAAAAAAAATTAACCCAGATGGAACTCGACTATGGTAATCACGATTTCGGTGATTTTTTTTTTTAAAATGGAAACCGAGATTAATAAACTCAATTTTTAGGGCACTATACCTATTCAATTTTTAATTCTTCCGAACAGTCACGCCTTCCTCTCTCTCTCACCAATAGTTACGCCGTTCCTCTCTCTCAGTTGCGTCCCTCTCTCTCGCTCTGGTCTCTCTCAGTCACCGGCGTTCCTTCACGGTTCTCTCACCAACAGTTACGTTGTCCCTCTCTCTCAGTCGCGTCCCTCTCTCTCACTCCGGTCTCTCTCAGTCACCGGCGTTCCTTCACGGCGTCCCTCTCTCTCTCTGGTCTCGCTCTTTGTCACACATCGTCTAAATACACTGGCATTCCTCACGTTCCTGACCTTGACCGTGCCTGCAAGGTAAGTCTAATTTTTAAGCTCAATTTCGTTGTTCTGCTTGTAATTAATAACTGGGTTTGTTTACTAATCATTTTTTAATGTTGGGTTTATGCTTGGTTACATAAATAATAGGGTAGGTGATTCAGTTCTGGTAAAGTTTAATTTTAGTGTAATTTGTAGTTTATGCTTGAATTTCTTCATTAGGGCCTTTTGGTTTGCTGATTTCTTTCTGGGGTTAGTTTAATTTTGTGAGGCGCAACTACTGTGACTAGAAACATTTCTGGCAGCCTTTAAACCTGGACTCCATGGCTGGCTTCCTTGTGCATGTTCTTGGGGACTCCATTACTTCTAATTACACTGACTGGTGTATTCCAATTACCATTATGTTTGTTTCTTTGTACCATAAAGCATAATGCTAATATTTTATCAAAAAATTATATGGATTTTCAATTTATTTATTTATGGACAGAATCCTATGGCATGGTGAATTTTAGAAAACGCGAGGGAGATGATTGTATTTTTTATATTCCCTGTGAAAAGTTGGAAGGGGGGAATTGAAATGTAAAAACAAGGAATTATAATATAATTTCTTCATTAAAGTAATGCTGTAATGTCATTGGCAATTTCTGGGTTGTGTTTGTTAGTCAAGTACTAATGGACTAAGAAAGCTAAAACTAAGGTATAATCAATTCGTTCAAGTATATTATTTTTTAAGTTTATGCTTGAATTTTCTTTAATTTTAAGTTTTAGTGTAATTTGTAGTTTATGCTTGAATTTCTTCATTAGGGCCTGTTTGCTGTTTCTTCAAATATTCTGGATCTATTCAAACGGTCAACAAAACAAAACCCATGACTCCAATAGAGCAAAATATGAAAAAGATTGCTACTTTTTTTTTTTTTTTGTCTTTTACTTTTGTTAGGGTTGTTGAGAAAATTTATTACTTTGATTATTGAATGTTGTAAATTTAAAGGATTTTAGACGATATTTTATATTGTATGGTTTAAAATAAATCCTATGTCTTTTCTTTTTCCTCTCATACTTGGCACATTTATGCATAGAACTTGTGTCTTTTCTTTTTCCTCTCTTTTATTTCTAATTGATATGACATAACTTTTTGCAGTATGACGATAGATCCTGGGCCCATTGATCGTAGCGTTTTGACGGAACAAGTGAAGCATCGATCTAAGTTACTTTGGAACCCTGGAGGCCAAGTAAAAATTTCCGCATAATGGTATTTGGTGACTTATTTCTTATAGATTATACTATTGCTTTTGGATGTTGAATCGTTCTTTAATGGCATATTACATACTTGATCAAAGTATAAGATATTTATCTATTGTTATAATATTTGCAGGATCCTCCTGGCACACTAAATTGTCGATGTTGCCATGAAGAGTTGACACGATGAGATCCTATGGTAGATGAGCGTGTGATTGCCATAGTGAGGTTGCTTGGTTTAGAGCGTCTACACATGGTCCCATCCATAAAGCTTGATCACTGCATTTGTAGAGCGATGGCGCTCAGAGACCCATTCTTTCCACCTTCCACATGGTGAGATGACGATCACACTGCAAGATGTGGAAGTTATAATGGGGATGCCCATTGAGGGTGAGGAAATGGTTGGGTGCACTAAAAGAACTTGGAAAACTGTGTGTAATGAAATACTTGGAATTCAAATTCTAGATGAAAATAAAACCGTGCTAGATGGTCAAAGGATTCAAATAAAAGCACTCATTGACCGAATTGCACAACCGCTGCCTTCAGATGCAAATAAGTTACAGGTTCATTAATATGCTCGCTGTTATGTATTAGCCCTACTAGGGGATATGGTATTTGCTGGCAAGTCCGGAGATAGGGTCCACCTCATGTGGTTGGAGTTCATGGAGAACCTTTATAATCCACCTAAGTATAGTTGGGGTAGTGCAGCCCTATCATGGTTGTACAGACAATTGTGCAAGGCAAGCAAAAAGACGGCAAGGCAAATTGGTGGAGCATTGATTTTGGTCCAATTATGGATATATGCCAGATTCCCGCATATGTCCCCACAGAAGGTGCCCCCACCAAAGGGTGTTTATGGTCCACCACCACCACCAATTCCTTTTGCCATGAAGTAAGTATATATTGCATAATTATTGTGTTTATCGTTCGAGTTTTATGTAAACGACTAATGACCATGCTATGTTATGTGCTTGTAGGTGGGCAGGGGCTAAGTGTACAAAGAACACTCCCACATACGTGCTTTCCACATATCGCAATCAACTTGCCGCAACACGGCCCGACCAGGTATAATATTTGTTTTTATATAATGCTTATATCAATTTATGTCTTTGAAATTACACCCATTATAATCAAAATCATAAAAAAGTATTTCATTACCCATTATTGTACTAGTTATGCAAATTATGAGAAAATTGATTAACGTGATTGCTTTTGTTAGGGGTTACTGTAGGTTAAGTGGGAGCCATATGCGGATGAATTGAGCCACCTTCCTCCTAATTTTTGCATCGGGGAAAGTAACATGTGGAGGTCGAAAGTTCCACTTATATGTTTTTGGCTTGTAGAGTTCCATCTACTTGATCGTGTCCTTCGACAGTTTGGGCTAAAGTAGGAACAACTTGAAGATACTGATACTAATCGCGATTTGCATAAAATAGATGCGAGGGGCAAGGTAGACAAAAATTGGAGGGTGGAACATGCAGGCCATATTCAGAAATGGAATGATCGTTTTGAGTACGTCTGTCATGCAAAGAGGATAGAGGAGGTGATGTCACGTCATCATCCATACATGGTGTGGTATCGTAGGATCACTCGACTGTATATTGACCGCGATAGCGCTAAAATGGAAATTTTGGTAATGTGTACAAATTTATTTTGTTTTACAAGTTCAGTTTGATGTCATGTCTGTGTCTTATGTAATAATGCCCATGATTTAATGACAGATTGCCAACCAACTGGCTGTCCTTAACTGGTTTAATGAAGACTCTGAACAATACAAGTTCATCAAGAAAGCCCTTGAGGATATGGATGAGGTTGATCACATAGATGTGCCAGCCAGTAATGAAGCAGCAAACTACACTGAAACACCAGATGTAGGGCCAAGTACGAGCTCAGCTCCTCTAGTGCATACACGTTGTGGAATTGCCCCCACTCCTCATCTTGCCATTGAGACCCCTGATCCACCCTTGTCCGCCCCTCATGACACAACTGGGCCCTCCATGCCACCCATCCCTCCCATTAACACCGAAACTCCCTTATGGTTTACCCATGCTGGATTCGAGTCCTCCCCACACACCACCACCGTTGATCATAACTCGCCCACAGCCCCATCCTATAGCTCCCCCTAGACAGTTATACCCACCCCTAACCCTCAAACACCCCAAGTTGAGCTAATGTCTACTAGCCCGAGTCATATCCAATTGCCTCCTACCTCCTCCTCTCCCTTGATACATGTTGCACAAGCGACGCAACCACATGATGGACATGTTAAGCAGGGGCAACGTGATCAAGCTGAGCAGCCACACGTTGCAAATGATCATGCTCCACCTAAACGGAAATCAACTCGCACCAACCAACCAAAGAGATGCGGCACAGGTTCCCACCTGGTATTCCAAGTGCTTTATTGTTATTTTAATTTCATCTATTTTTCATGGTTCTATGTGCATGAATTTTTTTGTTTGTATAAGCTTACAACTGGTTTTATGAGCAGATTCGAGCTCCAAATGAGTCATTAGAGCATGTTGCAGCTCCAACTGACAGAAATGCTCACCCTACAACCAAATAGTACACTAGGCGCGACCATAAAAGAAGTAAACGCAGGGAGGGTGCAGCCTAAAGAATATATTTTTTGAAAAGGTGTAGTTTTTGTATTTTCTATGATTTGAATGGTCTCTTTAATTTAGACTTCTCTTTAATTATAGCAATCAACCATACATGCTGAACTTGTACTTTTTTTAGGTGTTATACATTAGCATAGAAACGGAATTTACCTCTACGAGTGATATACATTGGCCTGAGTATATTTTGTATGTTCTAATCCTTGGTATGTAATTGACTCCAAATTGATTTTCATACCAACTGTAGAACTCAAAACTGCTGTGTACTTTGTTTTTATTGGAAAAAGTATATAAATAGATTGGTTCAAAATTTTAAAAATATCTTAGCTACTACTTTCCTGCTATTGCAGATGGAATTCTCATTTGGTACTCAAGAATGGCTACCTAAAGAATTATTATTAGAGAAACAAGTGCTTACTGCAAAGTGAACCTGCCAATATGGTATCTCATCTTTTTTTTTTTTTTGTTCCCTATAATACTATTTCCATTTTTCTGCTGCTTGATTGGTTTGATGGAGTTATTATTATTATTTTTTTTTTCTTCCCCTAAAGCCGAAATATGTCCAGATTCTCTGCTGTTGGTGCCTGTTAAAATTCTATATTATGAGTAAATGACAAGACAAGGCTTATGCTACTTATAATTTTATAACCAGAACTATTTGAATTTCTCCTACCTGTTGCTAAGCAAAGCAAAGACTATTAATTAAGGTCTAAGTTTGGTGTTGAAAAGGATCATAAATCGACAAATCCAGATTTTTTGCCACTATGTCTAGACTTGTCCTTTTCCCTTTGTTTAATCAGTCATCTTATATTCTTTTGGTTCAAATTTTTGCAGGTTAATGCTAGTGGACAATTTTGGGGGGGAAGCTAAAATGGTTGGACCAAAATGACTGCTAAGTTAACTGACTGCTAGTTGGACCAAATTTTGTGGGGCTGTTAATTGACTGCTGAGTTGGAGAATGCAAGCCGGTAATGTGAAGCACATCAAGAACTGAATAGGAAGATGTCTTGGATATGTTTTGGACCTTCAATGTAGTGAATGCTTTTGGGATTTTTTTTTTTTAAGTTGTTGATGTACTTGAATATTAATGAAGTGCCAAGGCCTAATTGTTCAGGATTTAAAACCCCCATCTCCATGACAGTGTATTGAATTATAAAAAATTTAATGAAATATTTCTTCGATAATTTAGTAATTTGTAAGGACATCATGATGTTTCTTGAGTCTTGAATCAGAAATTTAGGTGGTTTCATAATGGAGTATCGTTGTCATGATTTTTCTTAGCACCTCTCAGGTACTTGCTACCAAGCCCTCAATGACAGAAGTGGTGCAAATTCTGCAAGTCATTACAGCCCCAATACTGTATTAAATCATTAAGATCACAATTTACAAGATTACACTTTTGTCTTCATCTGGATGTCATAGGCTTGTATATTGCATTATTTTGTAACTATGTGGGGATAGTGGATGCTAAATTAGCTATATAATGTAGCACGCTTATGCAAGCAAGGTGTAGTTAGATACCTACAATAAGAATACCCAAAGAACCTACATTATGCACATAATAGTACACGTTAACGAACTCTAGTGGTAACTTCATATCCAAAAGGCAGAATCTTTAACAAAATTCATCTAGACCATCTTCAATAACATTGGATGTCAAAATTAATAAAGTTTACAAGAAAAATGTAAATTCAGCAAGTTACCAACACTTTGCCATGGAGATAAAATAAACTAAGTATGGAAGGAATAAATTATGCCAAAAAGTTTAAAGGAACTGCAAAATACAAAAAGATGGTCCCTCTTTGGTCCTCTACATTCAATATCGCATACTCTGTACAATGTTCACATGTGTTGTCCAATGCTAGCCTACAAAAATTATGAAAACACATATAAAACATAAATATGCATCATTTAGTTTAACTACATGTTATTTTGCACATTTTCTAGGTACAGAAGCAATGAAAAAAATATAAGGAAGAGAGGGAGTGAGAATAACAGGATCACAATACCTCTTTCTGCATAAGGTAGCTCCAAAATAATACTGTGGAAAATAGAAAGTTAGATTTAAGTGGGTAGATAGAATATCATGGAAGCTCTTGAACTTCCAGCTATGGAAAAAAAAAAATGAAGTAGCAAGAATATCATGGAAGCTCATGAACTCCAAACAGAGCTAAGTATACATGCCAAATACTTTACCTACGATAATTGAATGCATGCTTACCTAGTTAGGAACATGACTGCTTGTTGATGCGCGAATCACATTTGGACATCTTCTGCGGTTGTGACCCTCTTCATGACACAGTCTACATTTCTGCTTAGGTTGATTCTCCCTCCAATCCATCTCATTTCTTATTCTTGTTGACTGCGGTCGACCTTTGCCTCTCAACATATTAGGGTCAGGGTACAACTTTGGGCCGGCAACCTCTCGCCACAGTGACTTCTCCTTTGGCACACAAAAATCATGTGAATAAGTGGCAAGTCGTTCTCTTAAACTATAACAGGGGTCGATATACTTCATTGCATTGATATGTTCCCTGATACAAACTGCAATTACATGTGAACAAGGGATCTAATAGATTTCCCATTTGCCACAAGTACACGTGTTATCCTGTAACCTTACTTCATGACTGTGGTCTCCCCCTTCAGACCTGTGTGGATTGTAGATTGTGCAAACTTGAAATACATCGTTCTGCTGGTGAAATGGCCTCACATAATGTCTTTGGCCTTTTTCGTAATTTGCTTCATAGATCTCCATGGCATAACTGCTGAACTCTTGACCATGTGCAATATCACCCAATATTTTAGTGCGCCGATTATTGAAATAGGCAACAAGTTTGCACCAAATGTAGTCAACCAATGCAGATATTGGTAGTCCACGTGCACCTTTTAGAACTCCATTGAAACACTCCGACATATTGGTAGTCATTGCCCCATAACGGTGTCCATGATCATGTGACAATGTCCACGTCTCCAAATCTTCCTTCGTTAGATATGAGTATGGCTTCTTTTTCTTTGTACTAGGATCCTTACTGAACTTGAGTTCAACTTCCTTAAGGCAATCCAATATTTTATCAAGTTTGCGAGCTTGAGAAGCGTATCCTGCTTTCAAGGCCAGAGACTTTAAAAATGGGTCCTTAAATTGAGTGTTGAAGTTGCTAGCAACATGTCTAATGCAATATCGATGATATACCGGTACATAATCATGGGGCCACTGTTCAATGGAAGATATGATAGCTCTATGTCGGTCAGATATTATGCAAATGCCAGAATCGGGTATCACATGTTGTATCGCTGTTCGCAAGCAAGATAAAAACCATCTCCAATTGGCCCCCGTCTCATCATCCACAACCGTAAAGGCAAGTGGAAAAATCTCATTGTTAGCATCAGTAGCCATTGCAATCAACAACTTTCCTTTATATTTTTCATAAAGATCAGTTCCATCAATACTAATTACTGGCCTACAATGTGCGAATCCAGCAATGGAAGGAGCGAAAGCCTAAAACACATACTTAAATATAATAGTACCTAGTGTGTCCCCGTTGATTGACCGATAAGACACTTGTGTACCCAGATCACTATCCTTATATGCCAACAATAACTTCTGCAGCTTTTGGTACGACTCTTCCCAATTCCCATGTATGTTTGCAATGGCCTTTTGTTTCGCATCCCATATCTTGTAGTATGATATTTCGTGCTGAAACCTTTCCTTTATCAGGTTTTGGAGATCCTTTATTTTGTATGTGTGATCTTCAAGTAAATATTTATGAAGTTCTTGAGCAAGAAAATTTGAATCCATCATTCTACCATCTTTGTTCACCCCAACTGATGGACAAGTGTGAGGACCTTTGTATACTGTGATGGCCCATAGTCCGTTAAGTTTTCGTTGCGAGAATGCTCGGACTTTCCATGCACATGACTCGTTCACGCACTTCACAGCGTATTTCTGCTGGTTGGACCACTCAGTTGTATAACTTCTATTGTTGTCAATAGAGTACACTATTAATGCTTGCTTCACCGCCTCTTTATTAGGGAAAATCAACCCTTTGCGAAAATTCATTCCCCACACCCAACTTGATGCAAATGGTATCTCAACATTTGAAGGATCAACTATATTATCCCAAGTGTTTGCATGAAATGACGGGGCATGAGCTTCATAGGTAGGGACTATATTCGTAACATTTTGCACACCTATATGATCACCTATGTCATCATGAAACTCCATAGCATCATCATCATCATCATCCACAACATCATTATGAACATCGTCAACATTTTCATAGTGATCAACATACTTGTGGAAGTCGTCTCTTCTAATCATCTCTTCATACTCATCTCTACCATGATCAACATCGCCTTCGTCTTCCCCCCTTAGAGATTGTGTATATTCTTGTTGATAACTAGATCCGCAAACATCCATTGGAGTTGGTGTCTCATTCCATGGTAGTGTATAATCCCTAACTGTAGTGCCTGGGGTAAGTGTCGGATGACCATTCGCATGTAATGATTGTAATTCTTCCCCTCCACCACCCTCCAAAATTGTTTGCTGCACATCTTCACTGCCAAGTTCTATACGAGGCTCCACACTTACATATAACTCGGCAGCTTTTAACTGAGGCATCGAGTCTATCCTATCAAACATAACCTTAACATGCTTATCTCTTTTTATTTCAATAGGTGTGAAGACAATGCGATCACTGAAAACTGCATGAGGAGAACGATATATAATTTTTATGTCATGGGAGTGACGGTCCAAACCCAGCTCTTTCATAATTTTCTTTTTCAACTTCTTCAAATTGATCTCCCGTCGTTTTTTCAGCTGAATAATCTTTAACCTTTTACCAGGCCCTTCATACGCCACTCCATGAATCACGTCATTGTGGGGCTCCTCACCATAATGTAGATATAAATCAATTGAACCCATTACAAACCTATTCAAAGTCAAATGAGTTTACTAAAAGTTAGTGACAAGTATAACACTTTTATCCGATATGAACTATAAAATATTATCTCCAAGCAAATATAAAGATAACATTGAAATTATAAACAATTGAAATTTTATTATCTCCAAGCAAATAGAAAAATAGAAAATATAACATTGTATTGTCTACCAAGTAAAAATAACATTGTATGGTCCACCAAATATAACATTGGAGATAATATTTTTGAAATTTCTAAGCAAATTTTGTATGATTAACCACTCACATATAAAATACTCTCTCCAAGCAAATAGAAATATTTGAATTTTTATTCTCAACCAAATTTTTATATGGTCACTAACCTTTAAAAATTAAAATCTGTTACAAATAACAAACCCATTACAAATAACAACACATTGCAAATCATGTTAAACACATTACAAATTGCAACCCATTTCACAAAAAAACTCATTACACATTGCAAAGAACAAACAACAACCAATTACAAATACATTAAAAAAAAAAAAAAAAAACACACACACACACACACACATTACAAAGAACTAATTACTCAGAAACACTATAACAGTGGTATGTGAAAAATATATATCTACAAATGAAAACTTAATTCACCAGGTCTAACAAAAAAAAAAAAAAATTTTGAAAAAGGTTTAGATATTTACCTAGTGGCTGAAGAAGAATGAAGCTTCTAATTTTGTAGAGATCAATGAAAGTTTGCTTTGAAGTAAAAAAAAAAAAGAAAGCTTGGGCGTGGGAGAGAGAGCTGGGAAAGCAGTCTGTGTGTATTAGGCGTGGCAAAGATATGTGATATATTTGAGAGTTATAGCTGAAACAGTTGGAGGAATTTAATTGGAGCTCGAGTTTAGCAAACTCGAGTTCCAAGCGGTAAAAAATTTACCCCACTGGAACTTGAGTTTGCTAAACTCGAGTTTTTTTTTTTTTTTTTTAATTCCACGTCAGGTGGATTTTGGGCTAGAACTCGAGTTTGCCAAACTCGAGTTCCAAAAACAGTCTAACTTACAAATATGTTTCAGCCGCATACTGTTCACCAAAAATCTTTGCAAAAAGAGTCTATTTTGCAAATTTTGCCTACAAACCCCCCCCCCCCCAAAAAAGAAAAAAAAAAAAAAAAAGCCCCACATGTGGAATTTTAATAGGATACCAAAAAAAAAAAAAAAAAAAAAATCCACATATTCAAATCAACCAAAATTCTGACAGCTAAAATTAGAGATAAAGTTCCTTTCTTAAAAAAAAAAAAAAAAAAAAAAATTTAAATTTGGGGTGAATAAGAATATGCCTATATTGGTAACAAAATTGAATTAAAGTTACTAACTTTGCATAAAACCAGTTCAAATAAATACATCAGTAATAACATTTTAATGATGAATTAATCAATCAAAGATTCAAAGGTGTAGAATTGATTAACACCAAAAAAGTGAAAAACCAAACCAACCTGTGATTACCAAAGTGACCCTGGTCTTGAGCAACGGGTGATCCTCAGAAGACCTAGATGAGCTAACACTGGAGACCGAGCCTGACCCAGATCCCAACCCGACCACACCGGGCTGGATTTGATCGGTACTGGAAGAAATCGACGGCCGAGGAAGAGGGTGGCTATTGGATCCGCCGAGTCCGAAGTCCTTGCTGGCACGAGGCGAATTCCTATACAAAACACCATCAAAGCTCTTGGGTTTGTCTTTGGACTTAGTGTTGCTGATGGTTTTGATTGGCGATTTGGATGGATTGAGGTTAGTGGTAAGTGGGTTTTGTTGATCTTTCACAGCTTTTTGCTGCTATTGTTGCTGTTGCTTATTTTTGCTAGACTTTCTTCCCCACCAAGCAAGCATTTTTAGCTGCTGATTTATGAGTAAACAACACAGACAGATAGAAAGAGAGACAGAGAGACTCAAAGAGAGTAAACTTGAATGTGGGGGATTGTGAAGGATATTTATATGGGAAAAGGAAGAAAGATTCAGATATGAATGAATGAAGAGAGAGAGAGAGAAGAAGAAGAAGAAGAAGAAGAAGGAAGGAGCTATAGTGTGAAACAGCTAAGACTAGAAAGAGAGAGAGAGACTTTGAGGACGGCAGGTGGTGGTTGGATAATGAGAAGGAAATGATGTGGCTGTTTCCTAGTGAGAGAAGAGTGAGAGACTCTTTTTAGACAGAGAGAGTGTCTGAATTGTGCAAATGTGTGGAGAGTGGGACTAAACTGACATGGCAAAACGGGTCAGAATTTTCTGATCTGACCCGATTCGGTCAGAAAAATATCCTATCCAAACTCGATTTTTTTGACTCGAAGTAAAAACGGGTTGACCCGTGACCCGACCCGTGTTTTTTGCGGGTCAACTCGACCCAACCCGAACACGAACCATTTTTTTAAAACTTTTTTTTTTGGTAAAAAAAATAGTGAAACTAAGACAATATTGGTTTAATTGTTTATTGTGAATTTTAAGGAAACAATTGATACATTTACATAACTACATGGAAATTAATTGAAAGACAAATGATTGAACAATCTGTAATGAGTAAAGATTTTTAGATATCAAATAGTAAAGTACATGCCAAGATAATCTAGTTACAGTAGAGTTAAAAACATAGATTTAAAATTGTAAACATATGTGAGAAATATTCACAAGTGTGAAAATAGTGAAGTTAAAGTATCAACTTAGCATAAATTACGAATACTTAGACCTATTTTTTAATAATTTATGTCCAAAATAAACGGTTTTTTAAAATAAATTATGATATTTTCTAGAGGCCTCACCGGTCAATCTAAACCTTAGCTTAGCGCCATGGCTCTCTCTTGTTGCTTCACTTTGGCAGTGTACCAGTCCTTGTTGTCTCGTCTGTTGATGCAGCCAAGAGATAATGAAGACCCAAGACCTCAAATTTGCAAATTGCCCTAAATCAAGCATGTTTGATAAACTATTGTACAGTTACAAAGACATTTCAATGGCTCCCTATGGTGAATATTGGAGGTAGATAAAAAGAATACTTGTGCGACATCTTTTGAGTAACAAAAGGGTTCAGTCCTTTCACTATGTGAGACAGGAGGAAACTTCCCTAATGATAAAGAAAATCAAACAGTGTTATGATTCATCTTCATCTGTGAATTTAAGCGAGCTGTTCGCAGAGCTCACTCATGTAGTATGTAGGGTGGTCCTAGGAAAGAAATATGGTGAAGGGGAAGGTGGAAGGAAGTTTAAGAAGCTTATGGGAAAGTTTGTGGAATTGTTGGGTGTCATAAGCATGGGGGACTATATTCCATGGCTTTCTTGGGTGAATCAAGTTAATGGCTTGGATGCTAGAGCGGAGAAAGTGGCCAAACAACTTGATGATTTTCTAGAAGGGGTAATTGAAGAGCATTTAAATTTTGAGAAGAAAGAGGGTCATGATCACGTTCTTATAGCTTGTTTGGATGGAGGGGGAGTAAAGGGGATAGAGTAGAGTAGAAGGAGGGAGAGTAAGTTAAATTACTTTATTTGGATTTTTTTTTAAGGGAGGAGGGGGAGGGATTTGGAGGGGTTCTAACTACTTCTAACATTTTATTTTTAATTCCCCTAAATTGGAGAGATTTGGAGGAAGAGTAGAGCATAGAAATATTTAACCAAATGAATTACCAAATTTACCCTTAACATATTAACAAAATTACAAACTATGAGAAGACTAATTATTACTCTCCTCCTAACTTAATTTTAAAAATATCCAAACAAGGTGGATAATAATGATTTCCCTTTACTCTTCTCCCCAATACTCTCCTCATCTCTACTCCCCTTTACTCTCTTCTCCCTCCAAACTTCCAAACATAGCATTAGTGACTTTGTCGATGTTTTGTTTTGGATTCAAAAGGAAAACGTTATCGGTTTCCCTATTGATAGAGTTAGCATTAAAGCTCTATTCCTAGTAAGCATCTCTCTCTCTCTCTCTCTCTCTCTCTCTCATATGTGCATCTCATCCTTATTTTTGGGATTGATAAACTTTGCATGGGAATAAATGGCATAACCAGAATTTTACTTTAAGGGCTAAAACTTGTAACTAATATATATATATATATATAGACACACACATCAGTAGACATATAAATACACCCACTATGCTCAAGCACAACGTATAGACATGTATATTTATATTCAAAGATTTGAATGGTAAAATACCACTCATTTGAATAATATTAAACATCATTTCAATGTTAGATTACCCATAAAATGATAGTATAACTATTATATAATGTTTATTTGTTAAGGTTTAATATATACACACACTAATAAGTTGTGTTTTAATTTTTCATAGTCAAAGTTTTGCTTATAATTGTCATGTAATGAATTTTAGTACTTTTAAATAAATTTCAAGCGAAATTCATTATGGTTATTGACTTATTGCTAATCTCATAAAATATATAAATTATTATAGTTTAAAACCATTTTTGCATTTACTTACTCATTTTTATGAAATATAATACATTATTGTAGAAATAATTTGAATACTTAAACACATTGTTGTTTTGTGTGTATATGTTAGGATTAGTGCCCTTAAATTCTATTGTATGATGCTATGTATGACATTATGTTGTGATTAATAAATTTGTTTTATTATTATCTAAAATAATGGTAACATGAATATTTGGACATTATCATATAGTCCATGAGATGCATAGTATGTGATTTAGTCACAGAAGATATAAATCACAAGTTCTTTATAAACTCAGAATTTTAGTTCGTAGTCGGTGATGAAATTGGGCATTTCATGTGCAAAGACTATAACATATCAACTAAGATGATTTGTCTTGATCATGGAAGTGGAGACTTTTAGTTGATATGTTGATATGTTTTAAGAGTTAAGACATATTGAACTGGATCTCTATGAGATTTATTATTCTCCTAACGACTGTCAAATGAATAATAAATCTCACGACTTCTATTTACATGAACTCTTAATTCTGAGAGAATAATGAATCTGATCATGAAGTGTAGGTTGCTTTGATATATCAAGAGTGAGATATAAGGTTACGATCAAAATCTCAGTATGTTGGGCAACCACATTTAGTGTTGATGAAACATAGATTCTTAAGATGGAATTTATAATCTCTTAAAAGAGATATAAAATATTCCCTTGAAATAAGTTTAATGGGTTTGATTATTTAGAATGTTAGGCTAAACTAATTTAGTAAGGAGTTACTAAAGTATATATTTATGAAATTGGATTTCATAAATATATGATGAATAACTTAAAGAATTAAATCGGGTACTCAAGGATTAAGATGTAGTAATCTTCAAAGTGGTATTCTACATTCATGACTTTATATTATTACGAATATTTTATGAAGAGGTTGCATGTATAATAAAGTCATGGGATATAATTTATTAATAAGGCCTAGAGTGCAATTATATTTATATAGTGGTATTAAATATAATTAATGGTAACTTTAGACTTGTCAGGAGTTGACAAAAAAGCCCAAGGCCCATTGGAGCTAGAGTCTTATTTGTTCCCTTTTGGTTCCACTCCAAGCCACATACTAAAGCCCAATTGGAATGGCCCAAAAGGTTAGCCCAATTAGATAATCAATTATAAGGAGAGAAACATACAGAATTTTGAAAATGAATGAAATGGTTTGTATGTTAGTGTAAGACACTCTCTTATTCTCCCTTGAACACACACATATAAACTGATTGAGAGACTACACTTTTTGGGCACAAGTGGAATTGGATTGAAGATTAAAAAGTGTTCCCAAGTATTTTTAATCTTTGGTTTTGAATTTCACCGCTCCAAGGTACACTCTTTTGTTCTTGTATTCTGAAATTTACATAGTACATGTTATCAATTGCGAATGAAGTAGATCCGTTAATTTTTCGCTGCGTATGTCTTGTATGCGATACAAACATGTATTTTTCCAACAATATATATGTATATATATATATATAATGGTTTTCCCTACCCAAGCGCCAAATCTGATCGATTAGATGAGTCATGGTTAGGTTTTAAATGTAACTAGTCACTAACCCGTACGATGCACAAGTTTAGGATTTATCTCTTCTTTAAGTAGTTTTTGCTAAAAAACATGTAAATTCAAGCTTTTAGAACATGTTCTTAGCGTCCATAAAATTGCCACTAGGAAATATTACATATCTGAAACACATGGGCATGTAATGTGGTTCAAGCTAATTAATACAAAGTTAAAACATCTGTGTTTGTAGATTACTCATAAACAAATAATTAGAAAACTGGTATTACATTTTGAACATAAGATGATAGTAGTACATTTTTAGCTTGTAAAATAACACAAAACAAACAATTAGAAAACATAAAATGATATCTCGAGGATAATCACATATTTGAATCATTTGCTTAGTAGATAACTTGAAGCTTTCTCACATCTTAATCCTTGTATGCAGTACATTGCAACTCATTGAGGTAATTTCTCTATGGTTTCCCCAGAGTTTGGTGTTTCCATTTGAACCATTCACTTTCCCCTTTGATTGCTCATCATCCAAATTAATCAAAAGCTTCAATTGATCCTCCACCCAAGATGGAAATTCCTACACACCTAAGACAAAAAGATCCATCTCCAAAATATGAATGCAAATTAATTTTGTGCTTCTAAGATCTTACCGACATCAAATTTGGGTCTAAGACACAAAAATCCATCTTTGAAATATGCATGCAAATGCTACAAGCACATAACGAGCCCCAATATTTACTGTTCCTTTATTATCTATGTGATGTGTAAATAAACACATTATATGGCATTTAACCCATGTAATGAAAATCATTAAGTAAAACTAACCAAGCCCAAAATTCCGAAAATGAAACTTTTAGCACCAAAAACAAACCACATAACCATCAACAGTATAAATAAAACTACCTTTCCATCTATGAAGAAGACCTTGATGGTACATAAAACTACAATTCCATTGACTTTTGGGCTAAGCAACAGTTGCATTGCCAGTATTGTTTTTATTATTAGAAAGATCAAGATGCCAAAGAAGTTACGATAATCTAAATTTTTATATATTCAAAAAAATTTCATAAAAAATTGACTAAAGAATCGATTTTGACTAATTAGGAAATTTCAAAATGTCATTTCAACTTAATTTGAGTAATGACTTGTGCATAAAAAAATTAAGGCCTGAAATTGAACATTAGTTACACTGAAATCATCAAGAAAAAGTGTAGAATCATAATTTTTAAAGGAATCCACATAAAACCCAAATTTTCTTTTCCTAAAGCAAGATAAAGGAATAGAAGAACCAATCAATGAGGGAGATTGAGCAAGCAATATTGGAAAAATAAAAAGAAGGGATGAATATGAAAATTTAACATTGCTTAAATAACATTTTCCTCCTCAAGTTTTGTATCCAAACAAATCCAATCTTTCTTAAACTCCATCAGATCAAAGGTCAAATCCTTTCTTGTACAATTAAGATACTTAAAAACTTCTTTAGGGAGTAAAATTTCCAACATGAAGCAAATTCTAATTTAGCACCAAACAAATAAGATAAAGTAATGGAATTTCTTTTGCATTTCCATCCTTTTCATTCTTCTTGATTCTAGGCAAATCAAAGTATCCATATGACATTGCTTGTATTAAACATGAAAGATCTAGTTTCTTCCAATTAACTATACTTTCACAAAAAAAAAAAAAAAAAAAAAAAAAAAAAGATTAAAAAATTGGTTGTTTGGGGCCAAACAAAATATATTCTACTAAAGTATCAATTGAACCACTAAGTAACGTTTGATAAGTAAACTATGAAAGCTAATAACATTTATTATTTAAATCTTTGCAGCTATGAATTTTTACAAAGAAAGATAAAAAAAAAACTTAACAATAATGCTAGTGGTCAAATAGTTCATTACATCTCACTCACTAGCTATGACGGCTCATTATTGTTTGAATTAAAGGTATGCAAGTGCTTGAGGTCAACTGCACATCCAATTTCTATTGCAAATCTCAACTACATATTACATGAAACTCACCTCATGGAATTCACTTGAACTAAAAGCAACCAAAACACCAAAAATTCTACAAAATCCCATTAAGTACCTACAAAGAACAAAACTAAAGAGCTAATCAACACTGGAACCATCACTTACTAACCAAACAGCTTTTGAGTGTAAATATGCTTTACTAACAAAAAAATAAAAAATAAAAATAGTAATTCCCAAAGTCAAAGTTTAACAGCAAAAAGCAATGAAAACCATTCAAACGAAACCTAAACAACTCAACGTAACAAAGTATTCAACCTTTTGAGAGAGAGAAAGTAACAATTAGATAGCAAGGACCTAATGTCACATACAAACCCAATTGGCAAACACATTGAATATACCAATATGAATATGTATGTAAAGTTTAAATATAAACCAAAGAAATACAAAAAGTAGCAAAAACCAAAGCCCCGTAAACACAATTAGAAATTTTTTAGAAAACCCCTTCTTGTTAGTGGCAAACCAAAGCCTAACCATTTAGCCAAAGCAACCCACAGCCACCAACCAACAAAATTCCATGAACAATTGAAGCAGAGAGAGAGAGAGAGAGAGAGAGAGAGAGAGAGAGTGTAATATATAGAAAATAATATTAAAGAAAATTAAGGAGAGAGGAAATTCTTACCTCGGATTCAAGAGATGTGTTGGTGAGAAATGATGGAGAGGCAGAGAGCAATCGATGCAGTGGTGGTCTCCCAACTACGACTAATCTGTGGCAGACAGAATGCTGTTCAGATGATGCATTTTGTAGCAAAAAGTTGCATTGTTTTCCTTCAAAACCAGCCTAAAGACCCATAAAAAAGTTAAAAAAAAAAAATACAATTTGACTAGAGAGAAAGAGAAAGAGAGAAGCAACTTATATCAAATATCAATTATCAAATAACTCTTGTATGTAAATATCTTACACTACATCATTAGGGATAGATATTATAATAATGACAACCAACTAAATCAGCCACATATAAGTGGAAAGTCTTGTGCCATTTAGTTGCAAGACCTTCATTCATATCATCAGGTTTGTTAGGACATATGTGATTCACTTGTTAGGAACATATATCACTATTTTATGTAATTGGCTAATCCTTTGACAAAACGCACTTTAATTGTATTTGGGTAGATGTAGGATGTGTTTGATGCTTTAAGAAACTTTGTTTCAAGTTCAAGTGTAAAGCCATGCAAGTCTGTCCAAATTCAAGTGTGAAAAGTGCTATTCATTAAAGCTCAACAGCTAGCCATCTATCGAGCCTTGAAGAGATGTAAAAGTCCGTGGCTCGACAACAGTTTGACAGATAAGGCATTTGTCGAGGTTTATGAAATTCAAAATTTCTGATCTGTTTTTCATTTAATCCGTGATTGTATGTTTAGGCTTTCTTTTCTCACAACCCTAAACATATAAAATGATTATTTTTAAAGGGCCGTCAAAGGTGGAACAAGTTGCACAAGTGTTGAGCAAAGTTTGTTTAAGCAAATTGTGACTGGAGATAGAATTTGTCCTAGTTCATCTTTCTTGTGAAGAAGTTACTGTGTTTATGACCAAGTATCTTCTCGATCTTCATCGTGTGATGACCTGCAGCCAACAACCTTCTCTAGTGGCGATTGAAGTGACGTACTGGGATCCGTGCAATTGGTTAGTCATGTACTGGAAGCCGTGTATTAAAAGGAGAGATTGTCACTACAAAACAAATCTAATTGGGTTTTGGGGTAAGGATTCAATTGTAGGTTGGTATAAGGTACTGGGATTCCTTTTCTTGTAACCGCTTGTTGTGATAATAGTGAATTCTCGAGAGTGATGACCTTAAAATCATCCAGTGGGGTTTTTGCCATGTAGGTTTTCCCCATTCGTAAACAAATCACCGTGTCAATTTATTTTCTGCTACATATTTAGTTTAATTGGTGATTTGTTTGTGCTACCACGTACAATTGCATGTTAATTTGATTAATTAATAAGCTTGGCTAATTAATCAATTAATTCATCACAAGGGTTCAATACGTTTTTGGCCTATCAAGTGGTATCAGAGCAGGCACACTCTGATTAGGGTTAATCTTTGCTGTGTGATCCATTGACACCTATTTGTCATGGATAGAGGACAATCTCTTATTATACCTCCATTGTTTGATGGTACTAAATATGCATACTGGAAAGTACACATGAGAACTTTCTTGCAATCTCTGGATGAGAGGGTGTGGCAAGCTGTGGAGATAAGCTGGACCAAGCCAAAGGAAGCGCCGGCCGATTGGGATGATGCTAAGATCAAGGCGGCAAATTCCAATAGCAGAGCATTGAATGCTTTATTCAGTGCAGTCACCAATGAGGAGTTCAAGAAGATATCCTCCACTGAAACTGCGAAGGAAGTATGGACCATTCTCCAAATAACCTATGAAGGAGCAAAGGCTGTCAAGGACTCGAAGCTTCAAAGGTTCACTACTAGCTTCGAAAGATAAAGATGGAGGAGGATGAGTCGTTCAATGAGTTCTATGCCAAGCTCAAGGACATAGTGAACTCAGCTTTTAATCTTAGGGAAACCATTCCTAAACCTAAGATTATGAGAAAGGTGCTCAGATCTCTACCCGAGAGATTCCATGCCAAGATCATCGCAATCGAGGAATCAAAGGATATTGACAAGATTCCTCTGACAGAGCTAGTTGGTAATCTGCAGACCTATGAGTTAGGATTAACAAGGATTGGTAAGTTAGGTAAGGGCAAGAGCATGGCATTGAAGGCCAAGAGCAGTGACATTGATGAGTCTTCAGACGATGAAGATTCTAAGATAAAGTCCTACATTACAAGGCAATTCAAGAAGTTCATGAAGAATACCAATGGGAAGGGCTTCGACAAGGACTGTAGGCAATCCAGTTCTTCTCAGTCCAAGAGCCAAGACAAAGGGAAGAGGATGCTAGGGATGGCAGTCAGTACACTGTTCCTTTCGGACCAAAGTGCTTTGGGTGTCAAGGCTTTGGTCACATGAAATAAGAGTGCCCCACATATCTCAAAACCATTAGGAAGAGCAAGGCACTTGCTGCTACATTGAGCAACACTGAGCCTGAAGATGATTTCGACAATGAGGATGATGGAATCCTGAATGCCTTCATTGCCACTATCAATCCTACTGTGGGGATTGTTGAAGATGTGGATGAAGAAGAAGAATTGGTGGAGTCTAAGTTTGAGAAGATGGATTAATAAGATGACATCCATACAGCCTATACAAAGTTATACAAGCTCTTAGAAAAGCACGAGAAATTGTATAGGTTGACCACCAAGAAGCTCAGTGATGTAGAACTTAAGCGTGAAGAGCTTTCCATAAAGTTTGATGAAGCCAATCAAACTATTGGAGCACTAAAGTTTAAGAATAACTTCTTGGCTGAAAAGTTCAAGAAGCTTGAGGCAGAACTGTTCCAAGTAAGAGTTCAACTGGAAAGGACTTCAAGTGCTAAGCTCGATGAAATGCTCGGTCTTCAGAAATCTGCTTCAGATTGAACTGGTTTAGGGTATGATTTCTCTCATTCTAATATTGCTTCTACTAGTACTGCTGTTTTTGTTCCTCCTAGTAATAATGTTGAAATTGAGAACACTAATGTCAAAACTGATTTAGCTAGTGAGAATACAGACAAGGGTAAGTCTATCTTAGGAGTACCCCCTAAACTTGTTAAGAATGAGACTAAAAACCCTAAGGCTAAGAAGGCTAACTCTCAAAAGCCAAAACAGAAAAAGAAGCATTTTTGTCATCACTGTGGAGCAGCTTGACATACTCGACCAAATTGCTACAAGTAGTTAGCCACTCAAAAGAGTAATAGCATGATCGCGTCGGGAGATCAAAATCAGCTTCCATCCTCATTTGCTTCTCTTGGAGATTTTCTCAAAGCCCTCATGTTCCTTTCGAACTTGAGCGGTTTCAACACTTCTCCCTCACCGCCGGATCAAGGATTTGCTAGACAGAAAGGTTCTTCCAAGGTTTGGAAGGAAAAGGGCTCCAAGTGATTCTATCACTTTTTCTCTCTCTCTCTCCCTTCTTGTTTTTGTTTGCATTACTTGTGTGTTTTACTTTCAAGCTTTCAGTCAGTCTAGTTTTTATGCTTTGCTTTATTTAACATGTTTTGTTTGTTTTCAATTTTGTTTATTTTGTTTTTCATATGAAAATAAAAAAGAATTAAAAAATTAGAAAAAAAAAAAGTGTGTGTTTGTGTACATTTGTACTTGTATACCTTGGATGACCATTAAAACAAAGTTTTCTAAACTTTGTATCTTTTGTAGCTTAGATGAGCATCTCGATGCACAACTAAGCAATTGAGCTTTGTTGCTCATGTTTGTGATGAGTAAGATTAAGTAATTTCTTGTACTTTGCACTCGTATCACTCTTTTTGAAAGGAATGACTAAAAAATCCTAAGAGAAAGACATAAATAACCATCTCACCACTGTTGCCCGCCAATCATGAAATGACATTTGCATGTTTCGGCATAGTAAAAGTGAAATGCCAAATGCTTAACATCATTGGGTATTTCTTTTCTCTCTCTTATATGTCCATGCATGATATGCTTATTAAAAGAAAAATATGCAAAGAAATATAAAAGCAAAAAGATCAAAATGATTTATACATGATTGCAAGCATGTATTCTAGGAGATGTGGGAGTTATAGGATGTACCTCGAAAGTGATAGTCCCCATCAAACAGTTATGATTGTGTGTGAGTTAAAGTGATTTTCTCATATCTCAAATCGTCATAACATGTAGACGCTTATGCAATCTTGCAATGTTTTTTACGCACAACACGCAATATTCTTTGCTACTCTTGATATATGTACAGGTACAATGTGATTTGACCATCACAAGGTTTACATGTGTTTTTGTATGCTCACTAAACTGTCTTGACTTGTTTTTGAAATATAAAATTGGTTAGATGTGTTTAGTGTGTGTGTGTGTTTTTCGGATCTATGTGCTTACATTTTTTCTTGATTGAGAGATTTTTTTTGAGAGTTTAAAATATTTCTTGGATCTTTGGTTGTGTTGCATGCTTAATTGCATTCATATAAATGTTTTTCCCTTCTTGAAAAACTGTTTTAAAGCAACCCTGACAAATCCTCGACACCTGGCTTATCTGTCGAGCTCTTCAGTTGATTTTTATCACAATCTCGACACCTCTCGATAGCTAGGTGGATCGATTGAGAAAGTTTATATCCCCTTGATAGCTCCTCGACAGATCTTCGATCCATCGAGCTTCCTTTTGCCTTGGACACATGCTCGATAGATGCTTCTGTCGAACCCTTTAAAGCTCGACAGATCCTCGATACCTCTTGATTTGTCAAAATTTACTGATAGGCTATATAAGGGGCGCTCACGATTTCTGATCTCATTTCTCTCGATCTGTCTCGATCTATCAAGCCTTTTCACCTCCTAAACCTCTCTCACTCACCTTCAACCTCTTCCTCAAGGATTCTTCAAGCTTATTCAAGTTTTTATTCACTTGGTAAGTTTCTAATCCCTCATTCTCATGCATTTCATGCTTTCAATCCTAAGTTTTTGGGATTTTTGCAAAATTTGGGGTTTTTCAAAATCAAAGGGGTTTTTGTGAAATTTTTGGGATGGGTTTTGAAGATTTGATCTTAAAAACTTCATGCATTACATCTCATAAGCATTATAACAGTATTGTCATGCATTTAGATGTGTGCAACTGATTGTGTATTGATAGGTTTGGATTGGGCTGAGCTCATGATGCTTTTTATATTGCATGTCACATATTCATGCATTCCTATGCATACGTTCTTTCCTTTCAATATATTCTTGATATATTTTGAACTGTTTTGGGACATTTCTGATTGTCTTCTCTCTCTCTCTGCCTCTCTTCGTTTACTTTAGTTTGCTTTTATGGCGCCCAAACGTAAATTTGCTCCATCCCGAAACCCTCTTCGTTCCAGGGCATCCTCTTTTACTGACCCCATTCCTTTCTTTGTTCGGTTCCGTGATGAAAAGGCCAAATCGGACTTCTTTGAGAACTTTTCTTGACGAGGCATTCATTCTGAACGCCAAGTCATCTTGTCGGACTTCTTCGACATTGACCTACTCACTGTCATCTACAGTAGGGGATGGGAGTCACTGTGTGATGTCCCGATCACTTGTCTATCTGTGCTGATCCAGGATTTCTACTCCAACATGCATGGATTCGATTTTTCAGTACCTTATTTCATTACTAGCGTTCGAGGTGAATGTATAGTTGTCACATCGCAGATTGTTGCGAATGTGCTCCGTGTCCCCAGGGTTGAGTTTCCTGACTACCCTGGATGTGATCGTCTTAAGACAGTGTTTAAAGACGAACTTATTGCTGCTTTTTATGAGCATCCATCCGATTAGGGTGAGCACCAGTTCACTTACTGTTCATGCTTTGCAAAAGGCCCTCGGTTTTTGAACATGGTCATCACTTTTGTCATACATCATCTCTCTCATTATAACTCTATCAGAGAGCCTCGTGCTCGGTTTTTGCTTTCCCTTATTAAGGGTCTTACCATGATTTTCCATCTCACTTCATTCTTTCTATCATAGATGTCTATAGGGATATGGCAACCCGTGATAAACTCATCTTCCCTTTAGCTATCACAAGGCTTTTATGCAATTTTGATGTTCGTTTTCCCTCTTCCGATCCCTTTCCTGTCATGGGTGCTATAGATGCTGGTACCGTTAAATGCAGTGAGGTGCATTTTCGTTCGAGACGGTCCGGATCGACAGCCACTCCGACTCCTTTAGCTCTATCCACCTCCGCTCCTTCTTCCTCAGTGGGTGGGGTGACCCTTGATGCGATCAAGGTGTAGTTTTAGCGCATGGATGCTCGCCTTGACACTTTCATTGATGAGTTATGTTAGGTGAACACCCGTGTCACCCGTATTGCTAGATGGCAGGCTCGCCTTGGTGGCTTTGTGGAGTCTCCCTCTCTCCTCCTAAGGCATCTAAGACATCTGAGGATAATGACGACGACGACTCTGATGACAATGATGATGATGAGGATGGAGATGCTAGTTCTTCTGGCACTGATGAGATGTCTACTTGACACTCTTACCCTTTGTCACTTATGACAAAAATGGGGAATAGTTTTGGTTATGAGAGTAGTCATAGTTAGGGGGAAGGTTAGCATAAGAGATTTTTGACAGGGGGATTGTTCTTACTGAGGGATGCAGTGAGGATTATTTGTATCTTTTTCTTTTCTCCATTTTAGATACACTTATATCTTGTACATGGGTCTTGTGACCATTATTGACATACATTGTACTTATATTCTTTACATAGTGATGTATGTTGTTTTTCACCTATCTTTACATGTGTTGTTTCTTTTCTCTCTTTATGCACATGCTTCTTATATCTTGTATGCAATCTATTATTTTTGATTCACACAAAGATGCCTTGATGAGTTTTGTTTCGAGTGTTTCAAAAATACAGGTTGTCATGGTCTTTCTTGCCATAGACTTTCTTCTTGCAAAGTTTTTCAAGATTTTGTGTTAGGATAGATTTTATTGTATTTAACAAGTGAGTATGAGTTGAGTGATTTATGACTTCTCTCATATGTTCATTTGTTAGTTGTGGTTTTGTCATGAATTGCCAAAGGGGGAGATTGTTAGGACATATGTGATTCACTTGTTAGGACATATGTGATTCACTTGTTAGGAACATATGTCACTATTTTATGTAATTGACTAATCCTTTGACAAAACGCACTTTACTTATAATTGGGTAGATCTAGGATGTGTTTGATGCTTCAAGAAACTTTGCTTCAAGTTCAAGTGTTAAATCCATGCAAGTTTGTCCAAGATTCAAGTGTGAAAAGTGCTGTTCATTAAAGCTCGACAGCTAGTCATCTATCGAGCCTTAAAGAGCTGTTGAAGCCCCTGGCTCGACAACAGCTCGATAGATAGGGCATCTATTGAGGTTTATGAAATTCAGAATTTTTGATATTTTTTTCATTCAATCCGTGATTGTATGTTTGGGCTTTCTTTTCTCACAACCCTAAACTGTTAATGACATATTTTATGTAGTTGGTTAATCTTTTGACAAAACACACTTTACTTGTATTTAGGTAGATCTAGGATGTGTTTAATGTTAGGACATATGTGGTTCACATGTTAAGAACATATGTCATACTTTTATGTAATTGGCTAATCCTTTGACAAAACGCAATTTACTTGTATCTGGGTAGATTTAGGATGTGTTGAAATACTTAAAGAAACCATGTTTCAAGATCAAGTATTGAAGTCTTCAAGTCTGTTCAAGAAAACAAGCTGAAAGTGCAGATTCATTAAAGCTCGACAGCTAGCTTGACAGCTGTATCTATCAAGTTTCAGTAGGCTGTTCAAGTCCGTAAACTCGACACCTGCTCGACAGCTTCTCGATAGCTTCAATCTGTTGAGGTTTATAAGATCAGAATTTCTGATATGATTTCTTGGGATCTGTGAATGTGTCTTTGGGCCTTCTTTTCTCCTAACTCTAGACATATAAAAGGATTGTTTTAAGAGCCGTCTAAGAGTTCACAAATTATACAAGCATTGATCAAAATCTGTTCAAGCAAATTGTGACTGAAGACAAAGTTCTTAACCTAGTTCATCTCTTCTGAAGAAGGTGCTGTGTATGTGCACCCTTGGGTTTTGTGACAAAGCATCTTCTTGATCTTCATCATGTGTATGAATTGAAGAACTTTGCAGCCAACCTTTCTTTCTAGTTGGTGATTGAAGTCGCGTACTGGGATCCGCGCAAACTAGTTAGTCATGTACTTGGGAGCCGTGCATCAAAAGGGAGAACTATCACTACAGAACAAGTCCAATTGGGTATTGAGGTAAGGGTTCAACTGTAGGTTGATAAGGTACTTGGGATTCCTTTACTTGTAATCGCTTGTTGTGATAATAGTGGAGTTTCGGGAGTGGTGACCTGAAAATCACCCGGTGGGGTTTTTGCCGTTAAGGTTTTTCCTATTTGTAAACAAATCACCGTGTTATTTATTTTCCGTTGCATATTTAGTTTATTGGTGATTTGTTTATGCTGCCACGCAATTGCATGTTAATTAACTTAATTAATAAACTTTGTTAAATTAATTGGTTAATTAATCACAAGGGGTCAATTCGTTTGTGGCCTATCAAGTGGTATCAGAGCGGGCACACTCTGATTAGGATTTAATCTTTGTTGTATTTGATCCATTGACCGCTGTTTGTCATGGATAGAAGACAGTCGTTAATTGTACCTCATTTATTTGATGGGACTAACTATGCATATTGGAAAGTATGCATGAGAGTTTTTTTGCAGTCTTTAGATGAAAAGGTATGGCAAGCTGTTGAGATTGGCTGGACTAAGCGAAAGGAAGCGCCGGCTGATTGGGATGATGCAAAGATCAAGGCGGCTAACTTCAACAGCAGGGCATTGAATGCGTTGTTCAGTGCAGTCACCAATGAGGAATTTAAGAAGATATCCTCAACTGAAACTGCTAAAGAGGCTTGGACCATTCTCCAGACAACCTACAAGGGAACCAAAGCTGTCAAAGATTCAAAGTTTCAGAGGCTCACTACAAACTTTGAAGAAATAAAAATGGAGGAGGATGAGTCGTTCGATGAGTTCTATGCCAAGCTCAAGGACATAGTGAACTCAGCCTTCAATCTTGGGAAAACCATCCCTAAACCCAAGATTGTGAGGAAAGTGCTCAGATCTCTACTCGAGAGATTCCATGCAAAGATTACAGTAATAGAAGAATCAAAGGACCTCGACAAGATTCCTTTGACTGAGCTGGTTGGAAATTTGCAGACCTATGAGCTAGGGTTGACTAGAATTGGCAAGTCGGGTAAAGGAAAGAGCATGGCACTGAAGGCCAAGAGCAGTGAGACAAATGAGTCTTTAGATGATGAAGATTCCAAGATGAAATCCTACATCACCAGGCAATTCAAGAAATTCATGAAGAATGCCAATGGAAAGGGCTTTGACAAAGACCGCAGGCAATCTATTTCTTCTCAGTTTAAGAGCCAAGACAAAAGGAAGAAGGATGCAAAGGAAGGTGGTCAGTACACTGTTCCCGCAGGACCTAAGTGTTTTGGGTGTCATGGGTTCAGACACATGAAAAATGAGTGTCCTATATATCTCAAGAGCATTGGGAAGATCAAGGCACTTGCTACAACCTTGAGTGACATTGAGCCTGAAGATGATTCCGATAGTGAGGATGACGGAATCTTAAATGCCTTCACTGCTATAGTCAATCCTACTGAAGGGATTGTTGATGAAGTGGAAGAAGAAGAAGAATTGGTGGACTCTAAGTATGAGAAGATGGATGATCAAGATGATATCCATTCAGCCTATGAGAAACCATATAAGTTGTTTGAGAAACACGAGAAACTATATAGGCTAACCACCAAGAAGCTCAGTGATGTGGAACTTGATCGTGAAGAGTTGTCCACAAAGTTTGATGAGGCAAATCAGACTATTGGAGCGCTAAGGTTAGAAAACAATTTCTTGGCTGAGAAGACCAAGAAGCTTGAGGCGGAGCTATTTTAGGTTAGAGCTCAATTGGAGAGGACCTCGAGTGCAAAGCTTGATGAGATGCTTAGCATTCAGAAATCTGCTTCAGATCGAATAGGTTTAGGGTATGATCTTTCTTCCTTTAATATTGCTTTCACTAGTGCTACTGTTTTTGTTCGTCCTGCTAATATTGTTAAAATTGAGAACAATGATGTTAAAACTGAATTAGCTAGTGAGAACTTAGACAAGGGTAAATCTATCCTAGGAGCACCCCCTAAGCTAGATAAGAAAGATGCTAAAAACCCTAGGGCTAAGAAGCTTAACTCTCAAAAGCCCAAACAGAAGAAGCAGCATCTCTGTCATCATTGTGGTGTTGCCGGTCATACTCGACCAAATTGCTATAAGTGGTTAGCCACTCAATAGAGCAACAGCATGATGGCATCTAAAAGCCAAAATCAGCTTCAATCCTCTTTTGCTCCTCTGGAGATCTTCTGAAAGCCCTCATGTTCCTTTCAAACTTGAACGAGTTCAATTCTTCCCCTTCGCCGCCGGTTCAAGGTTTCAACCAAAGGAAAGGTTCTTCCAAGGTGTGGAAGAAAAAGGACTCTAAGTGATTAAATCACTTTCTTCTATCTTCTTGTTTTTGTTTGTTACATTACTTGTGTGTTTTGCTTTTATTTTGAGTCAGTCTAGTTTATGCTTTGCGTTGATAACATGTTTTTGTTTGTTTATTTTGTTTTTGATAAAAATAAAAATAAAAAAATTGAAAAATCAGAAAAATACAAAAACAATGTGTTTTGTGTACCTTGGATGACCATTGAAACAAAGTTTTCTAAACTTTGTATCATTTGTAACTTAGATGAGCATCTCTATGCACAACTAAGCAAGTGAGCTTTGTGGCTCTTGTTTGTGATGAGTAAGATTAAGTTATCTTTTAGACTTAACACTCATATCACTCTTTTTGACGGGTAGGACTAAAAAATCCTAAGAGAAAGACATAAATAACCATCTCATCACTGTTGCCCGCCAATCATGAATGACACCCGTATGCTTCGACATAGCAAAAGTGCAGTGTCAATGACATTTGTGTGCTTCGGCATAGCAAAATTAGAATGTCAAATATCAATGAGTATTTCTTTTCTCTCTCTTTTATGCCCATGCATGATATGCTTAAAAACAAAATATGCAAAGAAAACAAAAAGCAAAAAGATTAAAAATACTTTAAATATGATTGCAAGTGTGTATTCTAGGAGATGTGGGATTTATAGGATGTACCTCGAAGGTGATAGTCCCCATCAAACAGTTATGATTGTGTGTGAGTTAAAGTGATTTTCTCATATCTCAAATCGTCATAACATGTGTACACTTATGCAATATTGCGATGTTTTTCACACACGACACGCAATATTCTTTGCTACTCTTGATACATGTGCAGGTACAATGTGATTTGGCCATCACTAGGTTTACATATGCTTTTGTATGCTCACTAAACTGTCATGACTTATTTTTGAAATATAAAATCGGTTAGACTTGTTTAGTGTGTGTGTGTGTTGTTGGAGATCCATATGCTTAAAATTTTTCATTGAAAGATGATTTTGAGAGCCTATTATGTTGATTGGATCTTTGTTGAGTTGCATGTTGGATTGCATTCATGTCTGTGTTTTTCTCTTCTTGAAAAATTGTTTTTAAAAAAGCTGGCTCGACACCTCCTTGATACCTAGCTATCTGTCGAGCTTCTCAAGCTTTTTCTTATCGCAATCTCGATACATCCTTGACACCTGGTGGATCGATCGAGAAATCTCCTGTCTCCTCGATAGCTTCTTGATACCTTGTCGATCGATCGAGCTTCTGTTCTGAGTTCTGGTGTTTATTCCTCGATACCTCCTCGACACTTGTTTCTGTCGACGACCATTCTTCTTGACACCTCCTCGACAGATGTCTTAATACCTCTCAATACCTGTATCTGTTGTGATTTATTAAGGATCTATTTAAAACCCTCGTGCGATTCGATTCTCATTTTCTCGATCTCTCTCGATCTATCCACACCTATTCACCTCCCAAACTCACTTTTCTCACTCCAAACCTTCAACCCACATGATTTTCGGCCCTTCCTTGGTTCAAATCACTTGGTACGATCTCTTTTCTTCTCATATTTCATGCATTTCATGTTTTTGAATCTTAGGTTTTGGGGTTTTTGAAAAATTTTGGGGTTTTTCAAAATGATGAGTTTTTCTTGTAATTTTGGGATTGGTTCTCATTTAAATGTGTTCAAAATCTCATGCATTGCATCTCATTTGTATTATAATGGTATTTTCAAGCATTTAGATGTGTATAATATGTTTATGTGCTGGTAGGATTGGATTGGGCTGAGCCCATGATGAAATTTCTTTTGCATGTCATATGTTCATGCATTTCCCATGCATACGTACTCTCTTTTCAATATATCTTGATATATTTGAAATGCTTTGGGACTTTTCTGATTATCTCTTTCTCCCTCTCTCTCATTCTGTTTACGTTAGTAGTGTCTATGGCACCTAAATGTAAGTCTGCTCCGTCTCGGAACCCTCTTCATTCCGGGGCATAATCTTCTTTTAATCCTACTCTTTCTAACATTTAGCTCCGTGATGAGGATGCCCGTAAAGCATTCTTGGAGAACTTCTCTTGACAAGGTGTTCATTCGGAATGCTGAGTCATTTTAGCGGACTTCGCTGACACCGACCTTCCCAATGTCATTCACAGTCGGGGATGGGAGTCACTGTGTGGCGTCCCGGTCACTTGTCCTCTCGTGCTTATTCGGGAGTTTTACTCCAACATGCATGGGATTGATTCTTCAGTTACTCTCTTTCACACTCGCGTTCGAGGTACGCACTTTGCTATCACACCGCAGCTTGTTGCGGATGTGCTTAAAGTTCTGAGGATTAAGCATCCTGATTACCCCGGTTGTGAGTGTCTGAGGACTATGTCTAAAGACGAGATGATGTCTGCTTTCTGTGAGCACCCATCTGTTTGGGGTGAGCGTCAGTTTACACCATGTCGGCCTTTTGCTAAAGGTCCTAGATTCATTAACATGGTGATGACTTTTGTGTTGCACCCACTCTCTCACTATAACTCTATCTCAGAGCCTCGTGCTCGATTTTTGCTTTCTTTGTTAAAGCACCTCACTATAGATTTTCCTTCACATTTCATTATTTCCATCATAGATGTGTTTAGGGATATGGCTACCCGTGATAAGCTCATCTTTCCTTCTGCTATCACAAGGATCTTATGCCATTTTTCTGTTCCTTTTCCCTCCTTTGATCACTTCTTTCTCATGTGTGCCATAGATGCCGCTATCGTAAAACGTAGTGAGGCTCAGTTTAGGTCACGCCAAGAGTCAGTAGCTCCTCCCTCCGGTTCGACTCCATCTCATTCGACACCCTCTTGATTTACTCCATCTACATCTACTCCCTCCTCTTCTTTGGGCGATGTATCTCTTGGAGACATCATGGTGCAATTGCAGCGCATGGATGCTCGCCTTGATACGCTCTCTACTGAGTTGTATCAGGTGAACATTTGCGTTGGCCGTATTGCACGACGTTAGGCGACCAGGGGTGGCTTTGCTCTTGAGGCTACTCCTTCACCACCTCCTCTAGTGGCTTCTGATTCTAATGCTGAGGATGATGATGATGATGGTGATGATGATGATGCTTCGGATGATGATGATGGAGATGCTAGCTCTTCTGATGAGATGTCTACTTGACACTTTACCCTTTGTCACTCGTGACAAAAAAGGGGAGTAATTTTGGGATATGAGAGTAGTCATCTTAGGGGGAGAGTTAGTATAGGACATTTTTGATAGGGGGAGTGTTGATACTTGAGGGATGTAGTGAGGATTTGATGTATCTTGTCTTTTCTTTCTTATATAGATACATTGTTCTTGTACTTTTGGTCTTGTGATCATTCTAACATACATTGTACTTATTTCTTTCTATATGTGGATGTATGTTGTTTCTTTCACCTACCTCTTACATGTGTTGTTTCTTTTCTTTCTTTATACACATGTTTCTTTACTTGTATGCAATCTATTATTTCTGTTTCACAAAAAGATGCCTTGATGAGTTTTGTTTAAAGTGTTTCAGAAATACATGTTGTCAAAGTCTACTTGCCATAAACTCTCTTCTTACAAAGTTATTCAAGAGTTTGTGATAGGATAGATTTTATTGTATTAAACAAGTGAATATGAGTTGAGTGACTTATGACTTCTCTCATATAATCATTTGTTAGTTGTGGTTTTGTCACAGATTGCCAAAAGGGGAGATTGTTAGGACATATGTGGTTCACATGTTAAGAACATATGTCATACTTTTATGTAATTAGCTAATCCTTTGACAAAATGCACTTTACTTGTATCTGGGTAGATTTAGGATGTGTTGAAATACTTTAAGAAACCATGTTTCAAGATCAAGTATTGAAGCCTTTAAGTCTGTTCAAGAAAACAAGCTGAAAGTGTAGATTCATTAAAGCTCGACAGCTGGCTCGACAGCTGTATCTATCGAGCTTCAGTAGGCTGTTCAAGTCCGTAAGCTCGACACCTGCTCGACAACTTCTCGATAGCTTTTATCTGTCGAGGTTTATAAAATTAGAATTTCTGATCTGATTTCTTGGGATCCGTGAAGTTGTCTTTGGGCCCTCTTTTCTCCTAACCCTAGACATATAAAAGGATTGTTTTAAGAGCCGTCTAAGAGTTCACAAGTTGTACAAGCATTAAGCAAAATCTGTTCAAGCAAATTGTGACTGAAGACGAAGTTCTTAACCTAGTTCATCTCTTCTGAAGAAGTTGCTGTGTATGTGCACCTTTGGGTTTTGTGACCAAGCATCTTTTTGATCTTCATCATGTGTATGAACTGAAGAACTTTGTAGCCAACATTTTTTTCTAGTTGGTGATTGAAGTCGCGTACTAGGATCCGCGCAAACTGGTTAGTCATGTACTTGGGAGCCGTGCATCAAAAGGGGGAACTCTCACTACAGAACAAGTCCAATTGGGTATTGGGGTAAGGGTTCAACTGTAGGTTGGTAAGGTACTTGGGATTCCTTTACTTGTAACCGCTTATTGTGATAATAGTGGAGTTTCGGAAGTGGTTACCTGAAAATCACCCAATGGGGTTTTGCTGTTAGAGTTTTCCCCATTCATAAACAAATCATTGTGTTATTTATTTTCTGCTACATATTTAGTTTATTGGTGATTTGTTTGTGCTGCCATGCAATTGCATGTTAATTAACTTAATTAATAAACTTTGTTAAATTAATTGGTTAATTAATCACAAGGGGTCAATTCGTTTGTGGCCTACCATTTAATATTTCAAGGAACATGTTATTCAAGTCTAGTATTAAAGTTATGAAGATTGGACCAAGAAAAAAGTGAAGAAAAGGTGTTCAATAAAGCTGGACAGATAGCTTGACACCTGCGGATAGATAGCTCGACAGCTGCTTGACACCTTTTGACAGCAGGCTATCTATCGAGCTCTTTAATTGATTGTTAACGCAATCTCGACACCTTTTCGACAGCTGGTGGATCGATCGAGAAAGCTCCTGTCCCCTTAACAGCTTCTCGACACCTAGCTATCTATTAAGGTTTAAAGCTCGACACCTTTTCGACACCTACTAGCTATTGAGGTTACGGGAATTTAGATTTCCATATCTGATTTTTGAGCCAGGCTTATTTGTGTAGGGTTTCTTTTCTCACAACCCTACACCAATATAATGGTTATTTTAGAGGCCGTCACATAAGAGAATACAAGGAGAACATATGCAAAAGGTGATCGATGCCTTATTCTCTCTGAAAGAAGCTACTGCGTCTTTTGTGCCTTAGGGTTTTGTAACCAAGTGCTTCTTGAGTTTCATTCTTGATGAAGTGAAGAATTTTGCAGCCAACATCTTCTTCTAGTTGGTGATTAAGTTGCGTACTGGGATCCACGAAATTGGTTAGTCACGTACTAAGATTCATGCATCATTAAAGGGTGGCGTTCATATATTGAAGAGTTCAGAGGTTCTGAAGCGATAGAAGGTTTCTGCTGTGAGTTCATCTACGGGGATTGTAGAGTCTAGGGACAAAAGTTTTGTACTAGATCTGAAACTTCTCTTTACTATAGTGGATTGCTTTTCGGGAAGGTTTCCCCGCAGGTTTTTTACTGTGAAACTAGTTGGTTTCATTAGTTTTCCTGGATCATCATATCTTGTCTTATTTACTTTTCCGCTGCATTCATTATTGACATGATATTGATGTTTGTTTGTTTTAATAAGTTTTATTCATAATAAATCTAATTAATAACTAGGGTTTAAAACTTGTTAATTCTATCAACCGAGGTCTAAATTTCCCAACAAGTGGTATCAGAGCGGGTTTACTCTGATTGGATTAATTTCTTGAGTGTGATCTATTAGCCCCTGTTGTCATGGATAGAGAACAATCCTTATTTATACCTCATTTATTTGATGGAACTAATTATGCGTACTAGAAAGTTCGTATGAAAGTTTTTTGCAGGCTCTAGAGGAACAGGTATGGGAAGCTGTTGAAGTAGGCTGGATTAAGACAAAGGAAGTGCCCATGGATTGGGATGATGCAACAATCATAGCGGCAAATTTCAATAGTACGGCCTTGAATGCTTTGTTTTGTGGGGTGACCAATGAGGAATTCAAGAAAATATCATCCACGGAAGTTGCCAAGGAAGCATGGACCATTATTGAGACCACCTATGAAGGTACCAAGGCAGTAAAGACTGTGAAGCTTTAAAGACTCACTAGTAGTTTTGAAGAAATAAGGATGGAGGAGGATGAGACATTTGATGAGTTCTATGCTAAACTCAAGGATATTGTAAATTTTGCTTTCCACCTTGGAGAATTTATAGTAGAATTCAAAATTGTTAGGAAAATCCTTAGGTCTTTACCTGAAAGATTCCATGCCAAGATCACTGCCATTAAAGAAGTAAAGGACATTGATCAAATTCCTTTGACTGAACTTGTAAGGAACCTTTAAACCTATGAGATGGGATTAGGTTTAATGGGAAAAGGTGGAAAAAGTAGAAACTTAGCTCTCAAGGGTATAGAGGAAGAGATTAAGGACTCTGAAGATGAAGATGAAAGTGAAGATGAGGATGAGGATCTAAGCTTCATAACTGATGAAATTATCAAGCTCCTTCAGTTTAGGAAAAAGGATAAGGGCAAACCTCCTAGGAAATCTCAATCCTCTAGGAAGGGCAAGAATGAGAAACCCCTTATTCAATGCCATGAGTGCTAAGGTTTTGGTCATATAAGGATAGAGTGTCTAAACTACCTCATGAAGGAAAAGACCAATGAGTCAAAAGATAAAGGGTTGGTTATTACTTGGAGTGATACTGAGGATGACTCTTCTGATGAGTATGTGGATGAATGTCGTCATGTTATGGCCTTTGTTGCCTTAACCGATAAGGTGATTGTGGAGAGTGCTAGTGATAGTGAGGATTCTTCTGATGACGAAGTACCCAAGAAGATGACCCTTCAGGAATCCTATGATAAGCTATGCACTGAATTCATAAAATCCGAAAAGACTTCTCATCTTTGTAGAAAAGAGCTTGATGAGGTAAACACTGAAAAGGCTGGTCTGTTTGTAAAATTAGATGAGACTACAAGGTTAGTTGAGACTCTTGTTATGGAGAACACATCATTAGAAGAGAAGGTCAAGAATCTTGAGATTGAGCTTAGTCAAGCTAGAGAACTCAAATGGAGAGGATGTCTAGTGCAAAGCTTGATGAGGTCTTGAGTGCTCAAAAGCCTAGTTTTGATAAAACTAGCTTAGGATATGTTGTCTCCTCCGGCCCCTCCTCTTCCATGGCTTCTTGATCAAAGACTGTCTTTATGCCACAATCTGAGAAAGGTAATAAAGGTATGAAATCCAAAACTGATATAGCTTATTCTAAATCCTTTGTTAAGCCTTATGTTTGTCACCATTGTGGTGTTTCCGGACACATTCGTCCTAATTGCTTTAAGTTGTATTCTCATAAGCAATTGTTCAAACGGTCACAAGTTTCCTCTCAAGGACCTACACTTTTGTTTGGAGAGTTAATAAAAGCTTTGAGCTTTTTAACTCAATTTCAGGAGAATTCTAATTCTTCCATGTCCTTTAGTAGACATACTAGGACATGTGCATTTTCATCTTCACGGCCAAAGACTTATGCTGTGTGGGTGAGAAAGGAGTCTAAGACTTAATTGTCTTTTTTGTTTGTCCTCTGCTTTAATTCTTTCTATCTAAAGTAGGACTTTCTTTCTTGATTTCTTATTTGTTTTTGGAATCATGTTTTTATGCATCTGCATCTTTCTATCATGCTTTCATGCATATGCATCTTTCTTTTTGCTTTCATGTTGTTTGTCTGTTTTTGTTTGGTTGTTTAGTTTTATTTTATTTTTTTGTTTTCAAAATAAAAATAAAAATGAAAAATTAGAAAAATACAAAAATAGTGTGTGTTTGTGTACATTGGTACTTGTGTACCTTGGATGGCCATTGAACAAAGTTTTCTAAACTTTGTATCGTTTGTAGTTTAGATGAGCATCTCTATGCACAACTAAACAAGTGAGCTTTGTGGCTCATGTTTGTGATGAGTAAGGTTAAGTGATCTCTTATACTTAACACTCATATCACTCTTTTTGTCGGGTAGGACTAGAAAATCTTAAGAGAAAGACATAAATAACCATCTCACCACTGTTGCCAGCCAATCATGATAAGACATCTGTATGCTTTGGCATAGTAAAAGTGTGATGTCTATGACATTTATGTGCTTCGGTATAGCAAAATTGGAATGTCAAATATCATTGGATATTTCTTTTCTATCTCTTATATGCCCATGCATGATATACTTAAAAAGAAAATATGCAAAGAAAAATAAAAAGCAAAAAGATTAAAAATGCTTTAAATATGATTGCAAGCGTGTAGTCTAGGAGATGTGGGAGTTATAGGATGTACCTCGAAAGTGATAGTCCCCATCAAACAGTTATGATTGTGTGTGAGTTAAAGTGATTTTCTCATATTTCAAATCGTCATAACATGTATTCACTTATGCAATCTTGCGATGTTTTTCACACACAACACGCAATATTCTTTGCTACTCTTGATACATGTGCAGGTACAATGTGATTTAGCCATCACTAGGTTTACATGTGTTAATGTATGCTCACTAAACTGTCTTAACTTGTTTTTGAAATATAAAATTTGTTAGACTTGTTTAGTATGTGTGTGTGTGTGTGTTTTTGGGATCTATGTGCTTAACATTTTTCTTATTAAAAGATTTGTTTTTCACATGTTTTGCATCTTTCTTTTGTCATCCATAATATCTTGTTTCATTACATTCATGCATTTTTATGGATTTCTTTGTTCCCCATTGATTATCTTCGATCATCTTTATGTTTCTCGAGTGAAGCTTTCGAGTTTCTTGTACCCTTTGTCAATCATGACAAAAAGGGGGAGAAATTGTGGAGACTTTCTGATTTCTTTCTTTAAGATTCTATAAGTTAGGGGGAGAAATACATGCCTTTGTAAGGGGGATTTATGTTTCATCTTATTATGGGGAGTGTTACCTCCTTGTTGTTGTAGGAGCTTCTTTTAGCTTCTTGTTCTTGTACCTTGGGTCTTGTGACAATGTTTACATACATTGTGCTTATCTTTGATATATATATATATATATGATGTATGTCTTCTTTACCTACCTTTACATGTGTTATTTCTTTTCTTTTTTTATACACATGTTTCTTATAATTTGTATGCAATCTATTATTTATGTTTCACACAAAGATGCCTTGATGAGTTTTGTTTAAAGTGTTTCAGAAATATAGGTTGTCAAAGTCTACTTGCCATAAACTCTCTTCTTGTAAAGTTTTCCAAGAGTTTATGTTAGGATAGATTTTATTGTATTCAACAAGTGAGTATGAGTTGAGTGATTTATGACTTCTCTCATATGTTCATTTGTTTGTTGTGGTTTTGTCACGGATTGCCAAAGGGGGAGATTGTTAAGGACATATTTTATGTAGTTGGCTAATCCTTTGACAAAACGCACTTTACTTGTATTTGGGTAGATCTAGGATGTGTTTAATACTTCAAGGAACATGTTATTCAAGTCTAGTATTAAATCCATGAAGATTGGACCAAGAAACAAGTGAAGAAAAGGTGTTTAATAAAGCTGGATAGATAGCTCGACACCTGCGGACAGATAGCTTGATAGCTGCTCGACACCTCTCGACAGCTGGCTATCTATCGAGCTTTTTAGTTGATTGTTATCGCAATCTCGACACCTTCTCGACAGCTAGTGGATCGATCGAGAAAGCTCTTGTCCTCTTGACAGTTTCTCGACACCTCCCCGACACCTAACTATCTATCGAGGTTTAAAACTCGACACCTCCTCGACACCTGCTATCTATCGAGGTTACAGGAATTCAGATTTTTAGATCTGATTTTTGGGCCAGGCTTATGTATTTGTGTAGGATTTCTTTTCTCACAACTCTAGACTTATATAAGGCTTATTTTAGAGACCGTCACATAAGAGAATACAAGGAAAACAAATGCAAAAGGTGATCGATGCCTTATTCTTTCTGAAAGAAGCTACTGCGTCTTTTGCGCCTTAGGGTTTTGTAACCAAGTGCTTCTTGATCTTCATTCTTGATGAAGTGAAGAATTTTGCAGCCAACATCTTCTTCTAGTTGGTGATTAAGTCACGTACTGAGATCCACGCAATTGGTTAGTCAAGTACTGGGATTCGTGCATCATCAAAGGGTGGCATTCATATATTGAAGAGTTCAGAGATTTTGAAGCGGTAGAAGGTTTCTGCTGTGAGTTCATCTACGGGTATTGTAGAGTCTAGGGACAAAGGTTTTGTACTAGATCTGAAACTTCTCTTTACTATAGTGGATTGCTTTTCGGGAAGGTTTCCCCGCAGATTTTTTACTGTGAAACTGGTTGGTTTCATTGGTTTTCCTAGGTCATCATATCTTGTCTTATTTACTTTTCCACTACATTCATTATTGACATGATATTGATGTTTGTTTGTTTTAACAAGTTTGATTCATAATAAATCTAATTAACAACTTGAGTTTAAAACTTGTTAATTTTATCAACCGGGGTCTATATTTCCCAACATAAATATATAAAAGGATTATTTTAAGGGCCGTCAAAGGTGGTATAAGTTGCACAAGTGTTGAGCAAAGTTTGTTCAAGCAAATTGTGATTGGAGACAGAATTTGCCCTAGCTCATCTTTCTTGTGAAGAAGTTGCTGTATTTGTACACCGTATGGTTTTATGACCAAGCATCTTCTCGATCTTCATCGTGTGATGAACTAAAGAACTTTGCAGCCAACAACCTTCTCTAGTTGGTGATTGAAGTCGCGTACTGGGATTCGCGCAATTGGTTAGTCACGTATTCGAAGTCGTGCATTAAAAGGAGAGTTTGTCACTATAGAACAAGTCCAATTGGGTATTGGGGTAAGGGTTCAATTGTAGGTTCGTATAAGGTACTGAGATTCCTTTACTTGTTACTTGTAAACGCTTGTTGTGATAATAGTGGATTCTGGGGAGTGGTGACCTTAAAATCACACGGTAGAGTTTTTGCTAGGTAGGTTTTCCCCATTCGTAAACAAATCACTATGCCAATTTATTTTCCGCTGCATATTTAGTTTAATTGGTGATTTGTTTATGCTACCACGTACAATTGCATGTTAATTTGATTAATTAATAAATTTGGCTAATTAATCAATTAATTCATCACAAGGGGTTAATACGTTTTTGGCCTATCAAGGTTTTACATAGATTGGGGCATTCAAGGCTTTTAGAATATCAGTGCAAAATTATGAAGAACTCCTTGCACTTGAATTGTGTACACCATATAAACTTATCAAAAATTACCTCACGACACTCATGGTTGTATCGTATTGCTTTGGGGGGGTTTCAATCTTTATCAAAATAAGAAAAAAATAATATCTATCTGAAGGAAAAATTAAGTCAAAACAAATATAATTTAAGCCATGAAGTCAACAAAAACAAATTTTAAGAACAAATTGTTCAAGCTCAAAAATAAACTTGTGCCCATTTTCTCCAACTTAATTTTGTCATAAAATATCCCTATTCTAAAAGGAAAATATTAATGTCGTCCACTATTCAAATTTGTGTAGTTTGACTAATTTAAATATCTTAGTTCTATATCCAACCAAGAACCATATAGAGAGGTAGAGGGAGGAAGGCTGATTTAAACGAAGAAAAATGATGGCCTCTAGAAGAATTCAAACTCGTACCAATAGCGAGCATCACCTCCAACTTAAACATTAGAGCCCTTTTGTTTGGAATTTGGGAAATATAAAGGGATAGAAACAATCAGATATTTAATAGTGTGGTACTCTCAATTACAATGCTAAAATTATCATGCATGAATATGTTTATGGAGTGGTCTCACACCCTTGGCCCAAATGATATGCATTTTGTTGGGTTTTTTAGACCCCTTAAAACAACAATTAGATTAACCTAGTTAATTAGCCAAGTGATTTACTTAGTCCAATTCATGCAAATCTAGGTTAACATAATTAAATAATCATATCAAGATATATAAAGCAGCGGAATAATAAATAACACAAGATATGATCACCCAGGAAACCACACGGTAAAAACCTGGGGAGGATTTGACCTAGCTATCCTCAAGGTAAACCTGAATCCACTATGAAAGAATCGAAGTTCATACAAAAGGACTTACAAGCTCCCCGCTTGACTTCCTAATGCTACCCACTAGTAGAACTTACTGACACGACCACGTGCAAGCTTCGAATCCACGGACTCCTTCTTTCTTGGATTCTTCAATCAGCTACAAGCTCCCCGCTTGTTTTTCTTTAAGCTCCAATGGTAGCAATCGAGTTGATCATCAAGATGTTGAAAATAATCTCTACCTTGAAAACGCTAAAGTTTTGTGTAAAGGAAAGCTCCTCAAAGATCTCACAAGAGATTCACACAAAACAGCAAAGTATGAGTAACAATACAATGTGAACAACCTCCAAAAACGTGGCTAGGGTTTTGTTTAAATACCTAAGGTAAAAACATAAAACCCTAAACGTTTAATGAAATAGGGCTGAGTCGGAATTTTTGCAGAAAACGCAACCTGTGCGATTTTCGATCAATCGAGTCTATTCTTCGATCGATCGAGCCAGGCCGAAAATCATAAAGACTTCTGCAGCCACTTGATTCCAACTTTACAATAATTAATCAACTTTGAGCAAGCCTAAATACGACTAAATACATTGTTTTGATCATGGTTTGCCAACATTACAAATTAGAGTTCTAAATACATAAAATCCTATGTCTTTAGAACCTGAGAAACTCCCCCTTTGGCAATCCGTGACAAAACACAAACTAAAAGCTCAAAGTTTACAAGTAAAAAGCCCTTTACAAAAATAATGCTCATAAAACACAATTCAATCCTAACTACTATCCATCAGTTGCAAGTGTAGACAGCAGCCAAATCGAATCCACCTGTATATTCCTAAAACACTCAACAAACGCATAAACGCATGTGTGATAGAAAAACAGTAAATCAACACATATGTAATCTAACTCTCCCCCTAAGTTAGATACACAACAAATAAACACATTCTTGAAAGTTCACACAACACAGAATAAAGACATATATCAATAAATAGCTCATAAACACAAATCAATAAGCAGTGAACACAGAATCAAGAATCATATATATAAAAAATGTATTTCCCAACAAGAATAGCCTAAAAGAAGGTATACATGGTGAAGCACCTAGATACAATCTAATCTCAAAAACTCCACTAGCTTCGCAAAAAGAAAGAAAAACTCCCCCTAACTACAAAACCTCCTCTACAAGCTCTCCAAACTCTACTTCCCCTTTTTGTGACAGAATGCCAAAGGATAATCACAATCCATCATCAAAAGGAGGTGGCGAGGGTGAACGAAGATGCGCCAAGTCAGCTCTTAGAGCACGAATCTCATCAAGCAAGTCCACCAAAATCTGACCATGAGCCGTTTGAATGGTCATGACAGTCTCCAAGGTACGACGTACATCGAAGTCATCCGAAGGAGGTGGAGGAACAGCAGCAGCAGCAGCACCAACAGGATCAGGAAAAGCCTCACGAGCAGGACCTGTAGAAGAAGAAGGGGGTGCAGTACCAGAAGGCTCAGACCTAGAGTGTTTAAAGCCAGCTCGAAGATGAGCAGCCCTCTGTCTAAGAAAAGACGCACCTATGGGTCCAATAACATGAACGGGCTTAGAAGAAGGGAAATCATCTAAACCAAGATAAAGCAAAATCCTATGAATAAATATAGGATGAACAAGGGCATGAGATGTAGATGAACTCCTATAAACTTTATTCAAAGAACGAAGAAACAGATGAGAAAAACTGATAGGAGCATCAGTGACAAGAGCGTACAAAAATACACACCGCTTGAGAGGAATGGTGTGAAGATGAGAAATGGGCCAAAGAGAATGACATGCTATCCTAAAGAACAGATAGATCGTCTCAGGAAGCTCAGCAGTGGTGATCCGAGCATTAGAACCCCACTGGATAGAAGAGCTAGTGATGTAAGACATGACATCACTCAAAACGGGAGACTCATCATAACGGTAAATAGGGTGACGTACCAAAGGTACCCCTAGAGCATCAGCCACTATTATAGGAGTAATAACATATTCTACGCCTCGTATCCAGCTCTTAACTAGAGTGTTGGAATCATAGACGCGGATAGAGATGTTCGAGAAGAACTCTCTAATCAGGGTAGCTGGAGGAGGAGGATCAGACACATCCAACAAAGGTAACCAGCCCCTACGCTCAAAATTTGCCCTAATGGCAGGATCAACCTCATCTAAGATAACAGAGCCCTCAGCCCAACTCTTCCTCTGAAGATTCAGCTTCTCAAAAGTCTCTTGGTTTTTCTCACTCGGAAACCTCTCACGGTCAAAGGAAGGTGGGGAAGGAGAAGGAGAGGGAACAGACCTACGAGCTCTAGTCTTCCTAAGCATGATGCTAAGGAAAGAACGGAGACATAAGAAAAAAAAAACCAAAAGGAATAAAACAAAAAAAATCCAAAGGCAGACTGCAAGTTAGCACAAAAAACAATAAAATAAAAATCTATATGATGCATGAACAATTACAATGCCATGATGCATGTACTAATGCAGAAAAAAATAAAGTTCAACTGAGATCAAATTTTGACAAAATTGGCTTGAGCAGGGAATTTCTATCAAAAAACCCCAAAAATTGAAAACCACTTGTTAAATTTTTAAACAAATTGATGAATTGAGCATTACAAAACACAGCACAAAGATTATAAAGCCTAATTTCATCAAAGCAACAAGCCAATTTCATCAAATTCAACCCAATTTAACAAAAGCCCCAATTCGGATCAAGAACAAACCCTAGATTTTTCAATTTTTCACCAAACTCAAAATTGATCAAATTAACAAGCAAGGATTATGTTAATAACGTGTCCCCACAAAACCTAATGATCAATTGCGCAAAGTAGGGCTTGAATCAACAGAAAATCCCAAAAATGCAAAGTCCGAAAATCACCCTCAAATGCATGGATTTATGCATGTAAACATGAAAACAAAACCAAAAGGAAGGTTAAAAAGGACATACCGGCTTGAGGAGAGAGAAACCTTGCAAAAATTTCGGAGGAAAACGACAAAAAATTCTTGGTGGAGCCTTGCCAAGTCGGAGAGAGAGAGGAAAAAGTTTGAAAAGTGACTTTGAAAAAGTCAAATCTGATTTTTTTAAAAGCTTTTTCGCGATCTTCGATCGATCGAAAATTACATTCGATCGATCAGATCAATCCGAGACTCATAAAAGAATTGAAGCTTATTTTCGATCGATCGAAAAACAAATTGGATCGATCGAATTAGGCAGAGGCTCACTAAATTTTGAGAAAATCACAAGTTTTGAAAAACAACAAGCACTTTTTGAAAACAACTCCTTAAAACATTGAAATTGAAGAAACAAAATGCATGAGTATGAGATGTAATGAAATGCTTTTTCAAAAAACCAAATTTTAAACCCAATTTTCTCAAAACGAGTTTCAATCATTCTCCCATTCAATTTCTTAAGCAACAAATGTGTTGTGCACAATTCTCAAGATATTTTCAAACTTGGTTGGTCAGACCAAAAACACACACTAGCATGTACAATGTTTATCAAAGAGTAACTTGTGAAGTGTGTGATACTAGCAAAAACTTGGGATAAATGAAGTGATATGTGAGTAGCAATCAAACACGAAGTCTACACAATTCATCACATAGGATTTAAAAGAGACCATCACCAAAAGAGTTACATCATATAACTCTCACATCTCCTAGAACAAAAGCTTGCAATCATGTAAGTTTCTTGAGTTTTTGCCTTTTAAATATGTGAATTAGCATCAAGCCTAATAGTACACACCGGTTTTAATTAAGTGAATTGGCATTAAGGCTAATAGTACACACTAGTTTTAATTAAATGAATTAATTGAGGCTACATTTTATGTTCTTTTTGTGCATGTGCTACACTTTCTCGAGCACAAAATCTTATGATATGCACTAAGGTGTTCATGATTGGCTAGTGAACAGTGGTGAGATGGTTATTTATGCCTTTCTCAAAAGGATCAAGTCCGACAGTCAAATAACATATGACTTCAAGATCAAGACAAAGCGATTAAAAACCACAAACATCTTTCCCACACAACATGCACTACAAAGCTTCAACTAGTAAAGTGCAATAAAGTAAGCTCATCCAAGCTAAACAAGGTACACAAGACATAACATGTGTAAATAGATTGACCAACCTAGTTTTCAAAAATCAAGAAAAAATAGTGTCAAACATAGTTTTGCTTCCTTTATTATTATTATTATTATTATTATTATTATTATTATTATTATTATTGTAAGAAAAAACAAATAAATCCTAGAATGAAATGCATGAATGTAATGCAATGCAAGTCCTAGAACAAAAACACAAAAACCAAAGAACAATGGTCACAAAAGAATAGAGCAGTGAAGCACAAGGACCATGTCAGAAAGATTCAGTTAGTTCGAGTCTTTTGCATCCAAAACTTTTTAGATGCACCATAAGCATTGGAGTTCTTATTCACATTCGAGTGATTCCCAACTCCAGGATTGGAATAAAGGTTTAACGCCTTTACCAATTCACCAATTAGTGCCATAGGATCTTGTGCTTGAAGCACAGGCACTTTTGGTTTGTTTGCTCTCTTAGCAGCTTGAAGCTTATAACAATTAGGACGAATGTGTCCAGACTTTCCACAATAATGACAAACCCAAGCAGGTTTACCATGCATCTTGTCCTTAGAAGGGGTAGAATCCTTAGGTTTAGACTCTCTCACATCAACCCTAATCTTCCTAGAAGGTGAAACTTCTACAGGTTTGACAACCTCACTTACAGGGGGTTTGACAGTTTCACTCATAACCTCACTCACAGAAGGTTCAGAAGAAGATGAAAGAACAAAGATAGTGGAATGGGGTGTAGAGACAGAGATGCTCTCAACAAAACCTAAACCAGATTTGTCAGAAGGATACTTTTGAACACTCAACATTTGATCAAGTTTAGAACTAGCAGATCTAGCGATAGATAAATCATGTTCCAAAGTTTTAACTTTATCAAGAAAGAGCATATTCTCAAATTTCACATTGTTCAAAAGATCATTAGCATCAAATAATTTAACAAGCAAAATTTTCTTTTCAAGCTCAAGAGATTCAATCTTCTTTAGGCCAAGTTCAACATTCATAGCATCCTTTGCAGCAACTTTGCAAAGTTTGTTATAGGCCTCTTGAAGATCTGCATCTTCAGAGAGTTCCCCATCAGAAGGGTTCTCCTTAGCAGATATGCTTTCATTGACTATAGCAGTAGCAGTGAAAGCTGTTAAGTTCTAAAGGTTTAGGAAGTTATGTATTTAGAACTCTATTTTGTAATGTTGGCAAACCATGATCAAAACAATGTACTTAGTCTTGTTTAAGCTTGCTCAAAGTTGATAAAATATTGTAAAGTTGGAATCGAGTGACTGCAGATGCATTGGGGCATTTCGGCCTGGCTCGATTAATCGAAGAATAGATTCGATTGATCGAAAATCGGACCAGATGCGTTTTCTGCAGAATTTCCAACTCAGCCCTAACTCATTAAACGTTTAGGGTTTTATGTTTTTTCCCTAGATATATAAGGCAAAACCCTAGCCACATTTTTAGAGTTGCACAAGTTGTATTGTTGCTCATACATTGCTGTTTTGTGTAAATCTCTTGTGAGATCTAGATGAGCTTTCCTTTACACAAAGCTTAGGGTTTTCAAGATTGAGATTACTTCAACATCTTGATGATAAACTTGGTTGCTGCCTTTGAAGCTTAAAGAATATCAAGCGTGGGTGCTTGTAGCTGATTGAGGAATTCAAAGAAAGAAGGAGTCCATGGATTCGGAGCTTGCACGTGGTCGTGTCAGTAAGTTCTACTGGTGGGTAGCATTAGGAAGTCAAGCGGGGAGCTTGTAAGTCCTTTTGTAAGAACTTCAATTCTTTCTTAGTGGATTCTGTTTTGCCTTGAGGATCGGTGGGTCAAATTCTCCCTAGGTTTTTACCGCATGGTTTCTTGGGTGATCATATCATTGTGTTATTTATTATTCCGCTGCATTATATTTTTGATATGATTATTTGATTGCTTTAACCTAAAATTGCTTAATTTGACTAAGTAACAACTTGGCTAATTAACTAGGCTACGCAATCTGGTTGTTTTTAAGGGGTCTTAAACCGTTCAAAAGCGATGAAGTTTCCATCCTCGTCACAACCAGACTCATCATCAGAAACCTCATTATCTAAAGCAATAATTAAATTACTGAATTATGTAATTAAATTATTGAATTATGTGATTTTTTAATAATTCGGGTTTATGGTTTATGAATCACCATGTAATGGGTTTGTTGAACTTTGCATGGGAAGTATGATTATGTCCAAATTACTACATTTTTTAAGAGGTAAAAGATAAAGAGAAATGATATGTCTACAACATTTTTACAACAAATCCTAAGTAGCAGGTTGTTACTGGTTGTTATTGTTAGGCAAAAAAGTAATCTTAATGTTAGTTTCAAATTTGAACTAATAACAACTAACCACCTGTGATTTGTTGTAAAAATGTTGTAAAATTGTTGTAGACGTAGCATCTCTCAAAGATAAATGGGCATTGATTACTACACATTTCTTACAGTACATCGTCTATAAACATCTTGCAGTTCATGTTTTAAGAGTCGGCATACTTAAAAAATATGGACAATGGGCTTGAAGTTTGTATTCATTTTAATAAAAAAGTGAGACATCACTTCCATGCAAAAGTAGCTAGTGGCCTGATAAGCAGGAAAAAAAAAAAAAAAAAAAACCGGGTCCATTTTTACTGTTCTATTCTACTTTATACTCAAACTGCTGCATAATGTCATGTCTTCTCTCTCTCTCTTTTTTTTTTTTTTTTTTTTTTTTTACAGGATGTATTTGCTGTTGGTACTGACACATATACTGTCTTATAATCATAGTTTTAAAAATCGGACAGGACCGGCTGGTTCGACCGGTTCAACTAGGAACCGGCTTGCAATCCGGTCTAGTTATAATAAAAAACCGAAAATAACTTAAAACCTGGTGAACAGTAAAAACTAGCCGGTTCAACCTGAGAACCGAAAAAATTGGAGGTCAAACTGGTTAATGACCGGTCGGGGTTTTTTTACTTTTCCGAAAAAACTATGTTGTTTTGGTCCTCAAAATTAAAACTAAAGTCCTAAACACTAACCCTAAGCCTAAAGTCCTCACCCTCAAACTCTCTCATCTCACTCACGCCTCACTCCCTCACCTCAAGCTCTCAAATATGAAATCTCAAGTTCTCAACCCTCTCATCTCTAAAAGCAGCGCACCCAACTCAGAGATCAGTCAAGCTCTCTGCTCACCTCAAGCACGCACAGCGGCACCTCTTTCTACACTCTCTGCCCTCACACACAGCGGCACACCACTGCGCTTTCTGCCTCACGCACAGCGGCATACTCTCAACTCCACACTTCATTTCAGCCTTTGTTTTCTGCTCTTGCACAGTTGCACTTGCACTGCACATACCCGTATTGAAGAGAGGGACAAAGAGAGGGAGAGAATATTGAAGAGGGAAATCCGGAAATGAAACTTTAGGCTTTAGCAAAAAGTGAATAGGAGTCTAGAGAGTTGTTTGAAAGTTTGCATAAATGTGTGGTGGGTGTGATATAAACGTGTAAGTGTAGGATAGGTGGGAAAAAAGTATCAAGTGGGTAATGATATTGTTACCCATTGGTGACTTTCTTTTGGTTATTTGACAAATTAAAAAATAACTAAAAATGTTTTGTAATTGTTATACTTTACCTTTTTATGGTTTTTTTTTTGGTTGAATTTTGTTAAGTGGTGTCCAAAAGTTGGTAAGTTAATATTTAATGTTTTACTATTATTAAATTTTTTTAGTTAAAATGACTAGTTATAAAATTATTTATTTATTTTTATAATTAATAATTATTTATTTATTATTTATGACATCATCGGTTTGACCACCGGTCGGACCATAAAATTGGTAAACACTCCTTATTCTGGTTCTTTCACTGTATCGGTTTTTAAAACCATGCTTAGAATGGACAATGGCAGAGCTCATAAGGCACCCCAAGATATTGAAGAAGGTGCAAAATGAAGTGAGAGATATCATTGACAACAAAAAGTACATAAATGAGAATGATTTGGATAAAACGCATTACTTGAAGGCAATAATCAAAGAGAATCTTCATTTTCATCCACCTATTCCACTGTTAGTTCCTCGAAAATCAATTCAAGATGCGAAAATACATGGCTATGATATTGCAGCTGGCACACAAGTTATTATCAATGCATGGGCAATTGCAAGAGACCCTACGTTATGGGACCAACCAGAGGAGTTTCAACCAGAAAGGTTCTTAACTTCTTCCATACATTTTAAAGGACATGACTTCCAATTGATTCCATTTGGAGCTGGAAGGAGGGGCTGCCCAGGAATTTCCTTTGCCATAACTGCTATTGAGCTTATTTTGGCAAATCTTGTGCACAACTTTGAATGGACATTGCCCGATGGAGCAACAGGAAAGGATTTGGACATGACTGAATCTACCTGTCTAAGCATTCATAGAAAATTTCCTCTTATGGCCATTGCAACTCCATATTTTGGCTAGTATATTTAACCACAACACATATTAGTACAGATTTGCAGAAGAACCCCCTAAGTTTAGTTTGGCTAGAAAGATCTACAATTGGTCAATTTGAATTCCCACTACAAGAAAAACGACATTTAGTGATTGTTTGGATAGGGCGTCTAGCGTTCGTCCACGTCTAGCGTCCAATGTTTTTTTGGTGGGTCCCGTGCATTGTTCACGGGACCCGCAAGTACTTTTTTTCACAAAAACAACTTTAAAACTAGGTCCCATGATACTATTCACACATTTAAAAATTGTTTTGCTACAGTGTTTTCAATTTTCAGTAATAAACGGTATCTAAACAGCACCTTAGTGTCAACTTTTAAAAATAAGAAGTTTATGCAAAAGGCATTTTATTTTGCATCAATCAAATATAATAGTTGCCGCATAGTGATGTGATAAATTGTGACACCTAAAATCTTCATGAGAAATAAATTATTTTGGTAACAACTAATATCTTTTCCATGTCAACATTTTGTTTGATGCTTTTTTTTTTTTTTTTTTTGGTCAACATTTAATGAGCCAATATAAAGTCATCATTTAAATTGCCAAATATTGTATTATATATTCAACATATGTTTTATTATTTTGGTTGCTCCATAAAAAATATCTAGTTTGATACAACAATTGTTTCTATTATTCTCAGTGTATGCTAAGTTGAGATAGAGAGAATTAGCTGATGAAGAGAAAGACCTAAACATATAAATTCAACGAACTTGAATTGAAGCAGATTTAGATTGAAAGTTCGAAAATGTGTGAAAATACAAGAGCTATTTAGACTTCTAAATTAAAGTTATGGCTCAATTGATTTTACTCTAACTTAATACTAAGTGCAGAATAGAGTAAATGTGAGTAGATAAACAAACAAGCTACTCTAATCCATAATCATTATAACACAGCAGTAAAATGAAAGGTAAAAGAGTAGGGAAGAAGAATGCAAACACAAGATAACATGTCGATGTGTTATCGAAGAGGAAACCGAAGAACTCGGCGTAAAACCTTTCCGCCGCCCTCCAAGCGGTAATCGATGAACTAGACAATCAGTTGGGATACATGGGTTAGCAAGAGACCCTCCAAGCCTAATTTACCCGATACACCTAAGCCCTCCAAGCTCCTACTCCAACAAGGCTTCTCGGAACTGTGTCTTGTCTAGCTCTCTAGATCTCGCAATATGCCCGATTGCATCCGCCAAAGCCTGGCTTCTTCCAATGCTTCCCAGCAGCACCAAAACCTCACTTGACACTCTAAAAGGATGTGGTAAGTGTTTGGGCTATCAACCTCTCAAGTGTATGGAAATGGAGAGGTAGGAGTTGTGGAAAATCCACAAGCAATTGTGTAGAGAAATGTAGGTTTAACAATCTCTAACTCTCAAGGTTTGTGGCTAGGGTTTTCTCTTAGAAGCACTCCTTAACCTCTGTGGGTAATGTGGGTATATATAGTGTAGGTATAGAAAGTGTGTATCAGAAATGATAGTTTGGCAAAACAGAATATTTCGCAGGTGTCTCGCGGGAAGGCCTTACCGGTGAGATACTCGCGAAAACTGGCTATCTCCATCATGTCCTGACTCTTCACATTCCAATCATGTGCAGGACATATGCATCACTTCGCGGGATGCTTGCGAGCGAGCTACCTGCGAAAACACTTTAGTCTTCAATTTTCCTTGAGTCTTCACACACTCTCTCTCTCACACATAACCCTTACAAATAAATCCCACATGAAATAGAGGGTACAAAAGATTGAAAAAAATTACAATCAAATTTGGCACGAAATTAAAGCCAACAAAATACATAGTTGTAAATTACAACTTTACAATCTTCCCCTTTGGTTATTCTGTGACAAAAGTCCTAAAATAGACTCTAGACTTAAATGTGAGTTTGGAAACAATATTAAAACTCACTCACACCTAATCTAGAAGCTGTGAAGCACTTGCATGTATATACCTGTAACCTGAAACACTAGCACATAAACAAAACTTTCATTGAGGTTATGACAAGTTGAATACATGCTATGTATATGAGCAAGTAAAAATCTATCAAGTTGATAAACACTTTAAAGCATGTAAGCATATCTTGATCAAACAAGGTCAGTCATTAAAGAATGACTACAATGAACATTTAGCTAGTAAATGCTCATCCAGACACGCAATGCAACAAAGACCAATCGCAATGGTCAATTGCATGTCCAACACACAACCAATGAAAAATACATGAAATATTTACATCTAGGATACAAAATCCTACTCCTACTAGGGTACGAGCGTGATGTACTTAAGACATATTAGCAACATCCAAAAGTACTAAAAAAATTGCTACAAAGCAATGAGATGAACACAAGTATTGAATATAAAACTGAAATATAAAAACAGAGTACTTAAACTTTAAAGAAAAGCATAAAAGCAAACAAATAGCAGCTTCTAGCTACTACTCCCCCTATTACTACACTCCCCCTATCAACGACACCATCTCCCCCTTTTTGTCATGGAATAGCTAGTCTCCATGTTCTTCTAGGTTCCTTTGAATTTGGTCTAACTGAGTCTGAAAAGGTGTGAACTTTGTGTCGAAGTGAATGTGCTAGAAGTGCATGATGGTAGCTAGTCTGGATATTTTGGTATTAATCTCTTGAAGTGCAGCCATGATGTTGTCTAGCTGTTCATCATAGGCATGGGAGGTAGAGCTTGAGCTTCCCGGAACAGCGTGACTTTCTTGTTTGGTACTCTTTTTGGTGTGACTCATACTGGCATGGAGTGTGCTGATGTTAATAGGACTTGGCCGAGGATATGGATGCTCATCTTCCGAGGGATGCACACCTTTGAGCTTCAAAATCTTTGAGATTAGGCGGTAGAAAGGAAGACAGTTCCTTAAAGCAGTCCATTCAGCCGTTTTTGCCAAGATGTGAAAAATATGAGAACACATATCAATCTCCTCTTCAGTAATCAGATCATGCAAGAATAATGCTCGACCGAGATTCATGTACCCGGTGCTTGACAAAGGATAGAGATTGCTAAACATGATCATCGTGAGTAGCCCAAATTCGGGAGATAGAGATGCCACACTTACTGACTTCCCAGTGGATGTGAACTCCAAATTATCTCCTAAAGCTTCTCGAAGAACCTCCTCATCCGGATTCAGCTCATCATATACCGGTGGTGTAGTGAATATTGGCCGGTTAATATGTAGGATCTCCGCCAGAAAAAACGGTGTTACTAAGAAACTCTTTCCTTTAACCCAGCATAAGATCTGAACTTGTCAGGTTCAAAAACTCCTATTGATGATCGAGTTCTTTTTGGCTTTGGTGAAAGATCATTAACATCAATTACAGGCTTTTTTCCTTTGTTGCTGCCTCCTTTCACGGCTGAGGTCTTGAATGGAGACATCTGCACACATAATTACCAAGCAAGAGAAAAACAAGTGCAAGAACACAAAAACAGAACACAAAACTTGACTAAATTCAAGTTAGTCCAAAACATAAGTAAAAATACTCAAAACAGAACACAAACAATGTTAAGACAACATGCTATAAGTGCTAAGACATGTAAACCTTAAAAAAATGCAAGAAATAAGCAACTGTGCATGTGTGTGCATCTAGTGTGCATGAGGAGATGCATGGTGTGTGCCTAGTGAGTGCTTAAGTGATGCATGGCATGGCATTATGAGACACAAATTGGGCAAAGTGCGTAAAACACACACCCAATGATCAAAACATGTCAAGCAAGTTCAATTAAGGGTAAACCCAGGAATTGGAACTTAATGGAGTCCAAAACCACTCATAAATGCCATTTGAGCATTTTGACAAACACATGGCACGCAACACTACACTACATGAATGAACAATGCATGAACACATAGAAAAAATGCCTCAATACAAGTTTAAAATGCCACAAGGGGCCAACACAGATACACACAAATCAAATGGGACTCAGCCCAATCAAAATTTTGAAAATATTTTGCTTAAAAATCATGAGCCCAACCCTTTTTTTTGAAAATCCTCAATTTTAAAAACCTAATTTAATTTCTGCATAATCTAAAACAAAATGAAACGAATGTTTAAGAAAACATACCTTGAAGTTGATTTTGTAGATGTTAGGTTCTAAGGTCTTAGGATTTTATGTATTTAGAACTCTAATTTGTAATGTTGGCAAACCATGATCAAAACAATGTATTTAGTCTTATTTAGACTTGCTCAAAGTTGATCTATTATTGTAAAGTTGGAATCGAGTGGCTGCAAAAGTCTTTGTGACTTTCGGCCTTGCTCGATCAATCGAAGGACAGGCTCGATCAATCGAAAATCACACAGGTTGAATTTTCTGCAGAATTTCCAACTCAGCCTACTTCATTAAACGTTTAGGGTTTTATGTTTTTACCCTAGGTATTTAAACAAAACCCTAGCCACATTTTTAGAGGTTACTCCAGTTGTATTGTTGCTCATACATTGCTGTTTTGTGTGAATCTCTTGTGAGATCTTTGAGGAGCTTTCCTTTACACAAAACTTAGGGTTTTCAAGGTAGAGATTATTTCAACATCTTGATGATCAACACAGTTGCAACCATTGGAACTAAAAGATAAACAAGCGGGGAGCTTGTAGCTGATTAGAGAATCCAAGAAAGAAGGAGTCCGTGGATTCGAAGCTTGCACGTGGTCGTGTCAGTAAGTTCTACTAGTAGGTAGCATTAGGAAGTCGAGCGGGGAGCTTGTAAGTCCTTTTGTATGAACTTCGATTCTTTCGTATAGTGGATTAAGTTTTGCCTTGAGGATCGGTGGGTCAAATCCTCCCCAGGTTTTTACCATGTGGTTTCCTGGGTGATCATATCATTATGTTCTTTATTATTTCCACTGCTTTATATGTTTTATATGCTTGATATGATTATTTTATTGTTTTAACATAGAATTGCTTAATTTGACTAAGTAACAACTTGACTAATTAACTAGGCTACGCAATCTGGTTGTTTTTAAGGGGTCTAAATAACCTAACAAGTGGTATCAGAGCGGGTTGCTCTTCTTGTTTTTGATCTTTTGATCTTTGAGCTGATCCTTAACCCCTGTTGTCATGGAACACGGTCACTCTCTTGTTGTTCCTCCTCATTTTGATGGGAATAACTATGCATATTGGAAAGTAAGGATGAAAGCATTCCTGAAATCTATTGATGAGAGAGTTTGGAACTCCGTTAAATACGAATGGGAGAAGCCCACTACTCTTGTGAGTGAGTGGCAAACTTCTCAAAAAGAAGTAGCTGCATTTAATAGCAAAGCTATGAATGCCATCTTTAATGCTGTTTCTATGGAGGAATTTAAGAGAATTTCAAATGTTGAGGTTGCTCATACTGCTTGGAAAATCCTCCAAACTGTGCATGAAGGCACAAAGGCAGTTAAGATCAATAAACTGCAGCAATTGACTTCTAGATTTGAAAGCATTAGAATGTCTGATGATGAATCTTTTGATGAATTCTATGCTAAATTGAATGACATTGTTAATTCTGCTTTTAATTTGGGTGAAGTCTATGATCAACCTAAAATTGTTAGGAAGATACTTAGATCTTTAACTGAAAACTTTAGACCCAAAGTGACTGCCATAACTGAGAGTAAGGATGTGGACTCCATCCCTGTGGATGAGCTTGTAGGATCTCTTCAGTTCTATGAGTTTGACCTACCTAAAACTACCAAATCCAAATCAATGGCTCTTAAGTCTGTTGATGATGTTGAGGCTAGTGGATTTAATGATAAGCTCTCTGTTACAGAGATAGCTTACCTTGCCAAGAACTTTAGAAATTTTCTTAGAAATACTAATAGGAAGGCAAGGAATACCAACACTGTTGAACCTAGAAACTTTAGGAAGAATGATCCCACTAAGGTTAATAATTTTCAAAAACCTAGAGAAAAAGTAGGTCAATCTTCAAACAATTCTTTGGGTGCTCAGTGTTTTGGTTGTCAAGGGTATGGTCATGTTAAATCTGAATGTCCTACATTCTTGAGAAATAAGGGTAAAGCTATGGCTGTAACCCTTAGTGATAATGAGGTTTCTGATGATGAGTCCGGTGGTGACGAGGATGGAAACTTCATTGCTTTCACTGCTACTGTTGTAGTCAATGAAAGCATATCTGCTGAGGAGAACCCTTCTGATGGGGAACTCTCTGAAGATGCAGATCTTCAAGAGGCCTATAACAAATTTTGCAAAGTTACTGCAAAGGATGCTATGAATGTTGAACTTGGCCTAAAGAAAATTGAATCCCTTGAGCTTGAAAAGAAAAATTTGCTTGTTAAATTGTTTGATGCTAATGATCTTTTGAACAATGTGAAATCTGAGAATATGCTCTTGCTTGATAAAGTTAAAACTTTGGAACATGATTTATCTATTGCTAGATCTGCTAGTTCTAAACTTGATCAAATGCTGAGTGTTCAAAAGTATCCTTCTGACAAATCTGGTTTAGGTTTTGTTGAGAGTATCTCTGTGTTTGCACTCCATTACACTATCTTTGTTCCGTCAACTTCTTCTGAACCTTCTGTGAGTGAGGTTGTAAGTGAAACTGTTAAACCCCTTGTGAGTGAGGTTGTTAAACCTGTAGAAGTTTCACCACCTAAGAAGATTAGGGTAGATTTAAGAGAATCTAAACCTAAGGAGCCTACCAAATCTAAGGACAAGATGCATGGTAAACCTGTTTGGGTTTGTCATTACTGTGGAAAGTCTGGACACATTCGTCCTAATTGTTTCAAGCTTCAAGTTGATAAGAGAGCAAACAAACCAAAAGTGTCTGTGCCTCAAGCACAAGATCCTGTGGCACTAATTGGTGAATTGGTAAAGGCGTTAAACCTTTATTCTAATCCTGGAGTTGGGAATCACTCGAATGTGAATAATAACTCCAATGCTCGTGGTGCATCTAAAAAGTTTTGGATGCAAAAGACTCAAACTAACTGAGTCTTTCTAACATGGTCCTTGTGCTTCATTGCTCTATTATTTTGTGACCATTGTTCTTTGGTTTTTGTGTTTTTTTTTTTTTTTTGTTCTAGGACTTGCATTGCATTACATTCATGCATTTCATTCTAGGATTTATTTGTTTTCTCTTATAAAAAAAAAAAAAAAAAAAAAAAAAAAAAAAAAAAGAAAAAAAGAAAAAAAAAAGGGGAAAGCAAAAATTATGTTTGATACTATTTTTCTTGATTTTTGAAAACAAGGTTGGTCAATCTTTTTACACATGTCATGTCTTGTGTATCTTGTTTAACTTTGATGAGCTTATTTACTGCACTTGACTAGTTGAAACTTTGTAGTACATGTTGTGTGGGAAAGATGTGTGTAGTTTTTAATCACTTTGTCTTAATCATGAAGTCATATGTTTTTGACTGTCGAACTTGATCCTTTTGAGAAAGGCATTAATAACCATCTAACCACTGTTCACTAGCCAATCATGAATACCTTAGTGCATATCATAAGATTTTGTTCTCGAGAAAGTGTAGCACATGCACAAAAAGAACATAAGGTGTAGCCTTAATTAATTCATTTAATTCAAACTGGTGTGTACTATTAGGCTTGATGCCATTTCACTTAATTCAAACCGGTGTGTACTATTAGGCTTGATGCCAATTCACATAAATAAGAGGCAAAAATTCAAGAAACTTACATGATTGCAAGCTTTTGTTCTAGGAGATGTAAGAGTTATAGGATGTAACTCTTTAGGTGATAGTCACTTTTAAAATTCTATGTGATGAATTGTGTAGACTTTGTGTTTGATTGCTATTCACATATCACCTCACATGTATCTCAAGTTTTTGCTAGTTTCACACACTACACAAGTTACTCTTTGTTAAACACTGTATATGTTAGTGTGTGTGTTTTTGGTCTGACCAACCAAGTTTGAAAATATCTTGAGAATTGTGCACAACATATTTGTTGCTTAAGAAATTTCAATGGGAGAATGATTGAAACTTGTTTTTGAGAAAATTGGGTTTAAAATTTGGGTTTTTGAAAAAGTATTCCATCTCATACTCATGCCTTTTGTTTTTGTTGTTCAAATGCTTTGAGGAGTTGTTTTTCAAAATTTGGTTTGTGTTTTTCAAAATTGTGATTTTTCTCAAAATTTTTGTGAGCCTCTGCCCAGTTCGATCGATCCATTCTGATTTTCGATCGATCGAAAAAGTGCTTTAATTTGTTTCAAAATGACTGTTTCATTCAATCAATCGAATGTAATTTTCGATTGATCGAAGATCGTGAAAAAGCTTTTTTAAAAGTCTAGATCTGACTTTTTCAAAGTTCTATTTCAAAAAGTTTTTCAAACTTTCTTTCTCTCTCCGACGAGGCAAGGCTCCACAGTCAATTTTTGTCGTTTTCTTCCAAAATTCTTGCAAAGTTTCTCTTTCCTCAAGCCGGTAAGACTCTTTTACCCTTCTTTTTGAATTTATTTTCATGATTTCATGCATAAATCCATGCATTTGAGGGAGATTTTCGGACTTAGCATTTTTGGGATTTTCTGTTGATTCAAGCCCTATTTTGTGCAATTGATCATTGGGTTTTTGTGGGAACACATCATAAACATGATCCTTGCTTGTTAGTTTGATCAATTTTGAGTTTGGTGAAAACTTGAAAAATCTAGGGTTTGTTCTTGATCCGATTTGGGACTTTTGTTAAATTGGGTAGAATTTGATGAAATTGGCTTGTTGTGTTGATGTAATTAAGCATTATAATCTATGTGCTGTGTTTTGTAATGCTCAATTCATCAATTTGTTTAAAAATTTCAACAAGTGGTTTTCAATTTTTGGGGTTTTTGATAGAAATTCCCTGCTCAAGTCAATTTTGTCAATTTAATCTCAATTGAACTTAATTGTTTACTGCATTAGTACATGCATCATGGCATTGTATTTGTTCATGCATCATATAGATTTTCATTCTATTGATTTTTGTGCTAACTTGCAGTCTGTCCTTGGTTTTTTTTTTTTTATTCTTTTTTGTTTTTCCTTGTGTCTCTGTCCTTTCTTTAGCATCATGCCTAGGAAGACTAGAGCCCGTAGGTCTATTCCCTCTCCTTCTCCTCCCCCACCTTCCTTTGATAATGAGAGGTTCTCGAGTGAGAAAAACCAAGAGATTTATGAGACACTAAACCTTAAGAGAAAAGTTTGGGCTGAGCGTTCTGTCACCTTTGATGAGGTTAATCCTGCCATTAGAGCAAACTTTGAGCGTAGGGGCTGGTTACCTTTATTGGATGTGTCTGATCCTCCTCCTCCAGCTACCCTGATTAGGGAGTTCTTCTCGAACATCTCTATCCGCGTCTATGATTCCAACACTCTTGTTAAGAGTTGGATACGAGGCGTAGAGTATGTCATTACTCCTACAATAGTGGCTGATGCTCTAGGGGTACCTTTGGTTCGTCATCCTGTTTACCCTTATAATGAGTCACCTAAGCTGAGTGGTGTCATGTCTTACATCACTAGGTCTTCTATCTAGTGGGGTTCTGATCTTAGGATCACCACCACTGAGCTTCCTGAGACTGTCTATCTCTTCTTTAGGATAGCTTGTCATTCACTTTGGCTCATTTCTCATCTGCACACCATTCCTCTCGAGAGGTGTGTATTTTTGTACGCTCTTGTCACTGATGCTCCTATCAGTTTTCCTCATCTGTTTCTTCGTTCTTTGAACGAAGTTTATAGGATTTCATCTACTGCTCATGCTCTTATTCATCCTATCTTTATTCATAGGATTTTGCTTCATCTTGGTTTAGAGGATTTCCCTTCATCTGAGCCCGTTCATGTGATTGCTCCTATAGGTGCCTCTTTCCTTAGACAGAGGGCTGCTCATCTTTGAGCTGGCTCTAAACACGCTAGGTCTGAGCCTTCTGGTACCGCACCCCCTTCTTCTTCTACAGGTCCTACTCGTGAGGCTGTTCCTGATCCTGTAGGTGCTGCTGCTGCTGCTGTTCCTCCACCTCCTGCGGCTGACTTCGATGTCCGTCGTACCTTGGAGACTGTCATGACCGTTCAGGCGGCTCATGGTCAGCTTTTGGTGGACTTGTTCGATGAGATTCGTGCTCTAAGAGCGGATTTGGCGCATCTTCGTTCATCCTCACCACCTTCTTTTGATGATGGCCTATGATGTCCTTTGGCATTCCGTCACAAAAAGCGGAAGTAGAGTTTGGAGCTTGTAAAGGAGTTTTTGTAGTTAGGGGGAGTTTTTTGTTTCTTTTTGAGGAGTTGTGGAGTTTTTGAGATTAGATTGTATCTAGGTGCTTCACCATGTATACTTTCTTTTAGGCTATTCTTGTAGGGAAATACATTTTTTATATATATGATTCTTGATTCTATGTGTTCACTGTTTATTGATTTATATTTATGAGTTATTCATTGATATATGTTTTTATTATATGTTGTGTGAACTTTCAAGAATGTGTTTATTTTTAGTGTATCTAACTTAGGGGGAGAGTTAGATTACATATCTGTTGATTTACTGTTTTTCTGTCACACATGCGTTTATGCATTTGTTGAGTGTTTCAAGAATATACAGGTGGATTCGATTTGGCTGCTGTCTACACTTGCAACTGATGGATAGTAGTTAGGATTGAATTTGGTTGATGAGCATTACCTTTTGTAAAGGGCTTTTTACTTGTAAACTTTGAGCTTTCAGTTTGTGTTTTGTCATGGATTGCCAAAGGGGGAGTTTGTTAGGTTCTAAGGTCTTAGGATTTTATGTATTTAGAACTCTAATTTGTAATGTTGGCAAACCATGATCAAAACAATGTATTTAGTCTTATTTAGGCTTGCTCAAAGTTGATCTATTATTGTAAAGTTGGAATCGAGTGGCTGCAGAAGTCTTGTGACTTTTGGCCTGGCTCGATCGATCGAAGGACAGGCTCGATCGATCGAAAATCGCACAGGTTGAATTTTCTGCAGAATTTCCAACTCAGCCCTACTTCATTAAACGTTTAGGGTTTTATGTTTTTACCCTAGGTATTTAAACAAAACCCTAGCCACGTTTTTAGAGGTTGCTCCAGTTGTATTGTTGCTCATACATTGCTGTTTTGTGTGAATCTCTTGTGAGATTTTTGAGGAGCTTTCCTTTACACAAAACTTAGGGTTTTCAAGGTAGAGATTATTTCAACATCTTGATGATCAACACAGTTGCAACCATTGGAACTAAAAGATAAACAAGCGGGGAGCTTGTAGCTGATTGGAGAATCCAAGAAAGAAGGAGTCCGTGGATTCGAAGCTTGCACGTGGTCGTGTCAGTAAGTTCTACTGGTAGGTAGCATTAGGAAGTCGAGCGGGGAGCTTGTAAGTCCTTTTGTATGAACTTCGATTCTTTCGTATAGTGGATTAAGTTTTGCCTTGAGGATCGGTGGGTCAAATCCTCCCCAAGTTTTTACCGTGTGGTTTCCTAGGTGATTATATCATTGTGTTCTTTATTATTTCCACTATTTTATATGTTTTATATGCTTGATATGATTATTTGATTGTTTTAACCTAGAATTGCTTAATTTAACTAAGTAACAACTTGGCTAATTAACTAGGCTACGCAATCTGGTTGTTTTTAAGGGGTCTAAATAACCCAACAGTAGAAAATAAGCTTGAAATATATGGGGTTTTGAGAGAAAGAGAGATTTGGGTTGAGAGAGGTTTGAGAGAGGCAGTGTGAGGGAAATAGAGTGTTTCAAAAAAACTATCACATCAGCCTTATAAAATTGAAAACAAGCGTTTTTTGCGGGTTAGGCAATCGCGAAATTAGTCGCGAAAAACATCACTGAAGCACAAAAGCTTTCACAAGAAGCCTTTAGTCGCGAAATTGTTGCGATAGCCTTTGTATGAAACTGAGATTTTTAGATTTCCCTAAACCTCTTTTCGCGGGAAGCTCTTAGTTGCGAGCTTCTTGCGAAAATGCGTTTGAACCAGTTTTTGAAGAACAACACAAAAAACATTTTGAACAAAAACTAAAAGCACAAAAGTATAAAATCACTTTCAAAAACATATAAAATACTAAAAAATCTTTTTGGGTTTGATCGGCAAGTAATTAAGCATATACATCACATTTGAACATGTACAATCATACAAATGAGATAAGCATTAATTGAACTAAGTCTTGTGTGTTGTGGGTGAGTATTAAATGTGGAATAATCCTTAGACTAGAGTGAAGCTTCAATGATCAATTCAATCAAGTCATACGCAACTGATACTAAGTCAAGTGGTCTATCTCAATTATAGAAATGAACATATATGACCTCCCATAAGAAAATGATTACAAATCTTAGAAGCTTTTCATTTGGCTTCTGCACAAAACATAACATTTGATCTTTTTGAACAAAACATCTCATTTTGGAGATCGGTGCTTGAAATTTTTGATATTTCAACATTGAGAGTTAGCCTTTGGCTTTTTGAGCACTATACATTTCAATTTAAAATGTCGATTTCCCTTTTTCCTAGTCAAATACTAGTATATGCAACGGCTTTTGCAGCTCATGATCTCTTTTTCATTTTGAGATTTACATTTGGTGAGCTATATTGCAAAAACATAAAAATAAAGTGGGAAGAGATATATGCACAAGTCTATGCAAAAGTCTACGCAAGTATCAAGACCACAAGACTATTGATTAATCATTCATGACAAGCTTGAAGATCTATTTACAACAATCACACATAGTTTTCAAGATTTCTCCCACACAAATATATGTGCATACAAAACAAGTTAAGCTCGTAAATGCATTACGCCATTAGTTTGAAGGTACTAAGCCAAACTCACATGTGATATACACAATACAAACGATCACACTTTTTGGAGATTTTCAATTTTTTTATGGGTTTTTGAAATTTTGAACACACTCAAAAATAGAACAAGTAAAGTAAGATCAACAAAAACAAGTACAAAACAAAACTTGTAAAAGAAATATGCTATAAACCGAAAGCAATAGACACAAATTGAATTATGCATGTCATGATGCACGAACCTATGACCCTAAACATTGGAAGTATTAATGCAAGGGCATTGAGGGTGATCATGCATAAGTACCCTTCTTCACTTACTCTTTACGAGTATTTTAGGTGAGAGCCTTAGATGGCAGGGTACGACCAACATAACTTTCAAACCTTAGAGTGAAGCTAGCAAGGCACAGTGATATGTTCTTCAACATTTCCATAACGTCTCCAATAAGATGCCCTTCACTATCTCCCTTAGCTTGTGCTCCCTTTGGTCTTCTCCTTGAACTTTCTTGTCCACACATGGAATCAGCCTTCTTGAGTGCATGAAGCTTAAAACAATTCGGCCTGGTGTGTCCTTGCGCACCACAATTGTCACGACCCAAACCTGTACTTCAAGATTTAGAGCATGACCGGCATGCTAATACTAAGCCTAAACTTGATATTAACAAGAACCAACTTAACTTTTACAAAACTTTTACAAAAGCTTTCCTCTTTCTTTACATTCTTGTTTTTTTACTTAAAAGATATAACTTTTCCTGTGACATTTAGAGCATCTACACTGTACTTAAAGAATCACATAATCCACCAGTTTTTTTCAAATTCTCTACTTTCACATAATACACCTCTTAATACCTTAAGGTACAACTTTCATTAGATCCTAAATTACACAGTACCACAAAACTAAACATCAAAATACTAATTTAGGATATATACATATAAAACTAAACTAGCTCCTTCCAAAACTCAACTAAGGCTCCTTCTGCTCCAAAATAAAACCTGCTAACTGAAAAAGTGGAAGGGGTGAGCTACACAGCTCAGTAAAGATAAGATATATGAGAATTCAATAAGGATGCATGTAAATCAAACCATTTCAGTTTATAAACGTTCAGATAGGAGAACATTTTTCATGCATAGTGTTTTATACTATTTATAATAATAATTTAACGCTCTTCATAGAAATAATTGTTCTCCCATTTCTTATCAGAATAATTTTACCAAAACCTTTTAGATTGAATTTCTTTCATTTCTTACAAAGTCACCATATATATTTTCATTACAAAATAATCATTTTAACTTAAATCAGATAATCGGTAACTTTGTCTTAAACTAAAAACAACTTAAAGAATAATAAAACTTTCCTTCATAAACTTGTTCTCGTAAAATATTATAACTTTCATAATTATAAAACTTTACGTTTCATAAAGAAAAACAGATATCGAATAACTTCTTAACGAAAATTTGTACTTTCATCAGAAGCTTTATCTTTATAGCATAACAGAATTTCAGAAACTTTTATCTTTAATGAATAGCTTTCTTTTCATCATAAACTTCTTCTTTTCATGAGAGCTTTTAACTTTCTACAATGCATTTAACAAAATAATTCTCTCATGATTAGTAACATAATATAGTTGTTCATACATAACTTATTGGTTAGTCCATATCTGATAAGTCTGTACAGAGAAGGCCTCATCACATTTGAGTGACCTCGTGTGCATGATATTGTCCTCTTTGGGAGGCCTACTGGCACATCCCCTCAAAGTTTTGTCCCTCCCCGCCGTCCGTACACATTGGGGAGAAGGCCTTATTCAGATTAGAGTTACGGGCAACCCCATTTCCTCTACTTTAAATGGCCTAGAGTTACGGGCAGCCCCATTTCCTCTATTTTAAATGGCCAAACAGATAACGTTTTTCCATGGAAAGTCAGTAATTAACCCCTACTGATCGAGTTCAGATTACTAGAGGACATAACCTGAAAACATTTCATACTTATTCATCATACTGAAATTCATAGTTTGCATTACATTTCACAATAATAGCATTTCTATTGTTTTCCTTAATCATCATGTTCGTGGAATTAATAATAGCATCAATATGCTTAAATCATATACATAAGGTTTCGAAAGCTCACAAACATATCTTTGTTTGAAACATGCTTACATGTCATATCTCTAATAAAAAATCTTTTAATGCATAATATACTTTAAAATCACCTCATGACTTACCAAATGCTCATATAACTTATCCCTTACTTGAAAGCAAAGGAATCGAGAGCCTCAAGTCGAAGGAGCTTAGACCTGACGACTGGTAACACCTAAACCAAAATCAAAGCTTATTACTATCCAATATTTCCTTAATATAAACTTACACATTCATCTCAAAGCCTATCTCTTAGAATCAAGGAAATCCTAATCCCACCTCAAAGAGGTTCCCACAAACACAAAATACATTCATCAAACGTCATTATGTACCAATCATAGAGAAACCAACATTCTCACATTAATAGTATATCTCTAGAAGAGACAACTTCATTTTAAAAGGTACTTTGAGCTTAAGGCAATAATGCATGCATAAAATATGAACTCTTTTAAGCATGGTCATATAATCATATACATTCATAAGACAACACATAGCATGCTGAGTAAAACAGCTTCATAAATACAACTGTCGGATGGTTTAAAATCTCTCCTTTGAGTACTAAACCGTGAACCAAGGTATACAAAATTTAGTTATGATTCAGACATACCAAATGATGAGCATAATAAATTTTAGCTCAAATCATTCACCCTAACTTTAGAATTAAATCCTCAAAGTTAGGCATGTCCCTTACTGCTCACTGTTTTATTCCAGCAGCATATGCTTCAATTGTAAAATACAAATGGACAACCAAAACACATTCAATCTTCATGAAATTCTACAGAGAAACTCCCCTGTATGTCTATTATATACCATAAAATTTTCGTATTCAAAGCATAAAATCATGATTTATTAAAATCATACAAGCCAACGTGTTCCAATCTGTCCTGGCAGAAACTCATGCAAATTAGAAATTAAATCATTATTTTTCTATTCATCCAAATGCTGTGAAACCACTTCCACAACAACCATACGTGTCTTAGGGTTCATACAAACTATTCGTAGCATCTAATTCACAAAATATGATTTAATACATATTTTTATTGTTGTAAACATCAAATCTGTCACAGAGACAGCTTCAGTACATATTATTACAAAATCATCAACAAATAGCAATAGGCCTTAATTTCATTTGGGTATTTTTATACCTATACAATACATATTAAAATACCCTAATAAGCATCAAATAGGCCATAAAACCATCAAAATTTCAAATTACTAAAATAGCATCACAATTCAGCTCCTAAAATCAAAAGAGAGGATACAGAACTGAAACTCAAGCAAATTATCACGCCATTAAAATACCCAAACAGAAAATAAACATATATATACTTACCCACACACTTTGAAGATGAAACCTTAGTGTTTAGGCTCTTAATTTCTTCTTAGAGGGAGTTGTCTATGATTTTTGGTGTGAGAGTGAGGGAGAGATGCAGCCGTGCAAGAGCAAAGAGAGAAGAAAAACCAAGAACAAAGAAAAAGGAAGAGAGAAATAAGATAAGGAGCTGCTGGACTTCTGATCTGGTGCAGCCAAAAATAAGATAAGGGAGAAGACTTTTGTCTTCCTTTTGAGTGTGAACCCGTGGACTTGAGGGAAGACTTAGGAGAGCTTTCTAGCTCTTTCCTTAAGAGAAAAGAGAGCAAAGTGAATGAGGAAATTCAGATTTTGCTTGGACCCGTGGGAAATGGAGAGAAAGAGAGTTTCTTGGAAGCTTTAGTTGAATTGAAAGTCAAAGAAGAATTGAGATGGAGCTTGGTGATTGCATGGCCGGCCAAGAAGTCTTTGGGTTGGTCAACATGCATGGTACCTTGGCATTAGGTGTGTTGGATTCTCATTGGTTGCATGTGTTAGTGAAATTACAACTATAATATCTCATGCATCATGCCTAATTAAAACACCTACAACTATATATATATATATCTTATAACTTAACCATTTAATATACTTTGTACATACTTAGTATATCTCATAATACAAATAACCATTCAATCATTTATAATCTTTACAATTCTTATTCAAAGGCATTGTAAAATAATATATTTATTAAATACTCTTGAAAGTTGCTTAAAATATTAATTAACCACTTAAACACAGGTTAACTATAAAATTGGGTCGGGGTGTTACAACAATGATGACATAAGTGCTTTACTTGAGGCTCCCTTTGATTTTTGGGTAATGACTTCCCTTTTTTCCTTTGGCTTTGCACCAATGGTTCTTTTTACAACAACAGGAATCTCAATCTCAGGCTTCACTTCTTTAAGTTTCTTGGCTGAAACGAACTTCACTTCCTTCTTGGGTTCGCTGCTCAAACTTCCTTCTCTGGTATAGCACAAACTAGTCTTATCATGCGAAAATTTTTGAGAGGACAATACATTGTAAAGTTTCTTGGTGGAGATGCGCTCAACCTTGACATTAGCTTGGATAATTTCAAGTTCAAGGAACTTGATCTTAGAGTAAGCTTCAACCAACTCTCCCTTAAGTCTTTCTTCTTCACACTTTGATTCCTTGAGTTGCACAAGTATACACCTATGCTCTTCTTCAACTTTTTTCATCTTTTTCACAGCAAGGTTAGCAACTTTGGCGTATTTGCCACAATCTTCCAGCAGAGAATCATACGCTTCTTAAAGGTTGTTTTCCCCTTCATTTTGGCACACGTCTTCATCTTCCAATTCTTCAATTTCCTCATCCTTAGAAATATTACCAAGTTCATCAACCAAATTGCTCAAATCCTCCTTTGAATCAATTGAGGCAATAGCCATAAGGCTCTATAATTCCCTTCACTGTCACACTCTCCTTCAGTGTTTGAATTTGAGCTGTCAGAATCACTAAGGGTAGTGGCAAACACTTTACCCTTCCCTCTCAAATAGTTGGGACACTCCCTCTTAAGATGTTCATGACCATTGCATTTGTAACACAAGATGCCTTGAGGGGATTGAAAGTCCTTCCCATCTTTCTTTTTGAGCTCCTCCCTATCACCTTTGGATGATGAAAACTTCCCCTTACTGAACGGTTTCCCACTATTTTCATCTTCAGAAATTTTCGGAAGTTCTTTGCCAGGAATGCTACCTCCTTCTCCACATCATCTTCTTCGGAGGAGTCATCCATTCTCTCGGTGATGGTTTTGAGAGCAAAACATTTGCTCAACTTATGAGAAGGCAATCCCAACTCATATGTTTGGAAAGATCCAATGAGCTCTTGGATTTTGATATCATCCAAGTTTTTACTCTCTTCTATAGCTATGACTTTTGCTCAAAAGCTCTCCGGTAAGGACCTCAAAATCTTTCTCACCACCTTAGCATCCTCAATCTTCTCTCTGAGATTGAGCTTAGCAATTACAATTTCATTGAGCTTCCCATAGAATGAATCAAACGACTCATCATCACCCATTTTGAGCTCTTCAAATTTGGTTGTAAGCATCTGGAGCTTTGTGTCCTTAATTTTCTTGGTACCCTCATAGGTAGCCTTAAGAATAGTCCAAGCTTCCTTGGCTGTCTCCACATGCGATATCCTGTAAAATTCATAAGTGGACACACCATAAAATATAGCGTTAATAGCCTTACTGTTTGCATTAACCAAAGCAAGGACTGCCTTGTCCCATTCGGACTTGGCTGTCGTGGGTTTAACATACCCATTCTTAATGGAGTTCTATACCGACTCATCTATAGCACACAAGAAAGCCCTCATACGGACCTTCCAAAATGCATAGTTGCTCCCATCAATGAATGGTGGGGCATTGAGAGATTGTGATCGGTCCATCACAAAAGGGTCAAGGATCACACTCAAGTAATAAAACCACAGTGAGTGTACTCGCTTTGATACCAATTGAAAGCTCGAAAATGTGTGAAAACACAAGAGCTATTTAGACCCCAAATTAAAGTTACGGTTCGATTGATTTTACTCTAACTTAATACTAAGTACGGAATAGAGTAAATGTGAGCGGAAAAACAAACATGCTACTCTAACCCATAATCATTATAACACAGCAATAAAATGAAAGGTAAAAGAGTAAGGAAGAAGAATGCAAAAACAAGATAACACGCCGATGTGTTATCGAAGAGGAAACCGAAAAACTCGGCTAAAAACCTATCCGCCGCCCTCCAAGTGGTAATCAATCTACTAGACAATCAGCTGGGATACATGGGTTAGCAAGAGACCCTTCAAGTCTAATCTACCCGATGCACCTAAGCCCTCTAAGCTCCTACTCCAACAAAGTCTTTTGGAACCGTGTCTTGTTTAGCTTTCCAAATCCTACAATACGCCCGATTGCATCTGCCAAAGCCTAACTTGTTCCAATGCTTTCCAACAGTACCAAAACCTTACTTGACACTCTGAAAGGGAGTGGTAAGTGTTTGAGCTATCAACCTCTTAAGTGTATGGAAATGGAAAGGTAGGAGTTGAGGAAAATCCATAAGCAATTGTGTAGAGAAATGTAAATATAACAATCTCTAACTCTCAAGGTTTGTGGCTAGGGTTTTCTCTCAGAAGTACTTCTCAACATCTGTGGGTAATGTGGGTATATATAGTGTAGGTACAGAAAATGTGTATCAGAAATGACAGTCTGGCAAAACAGAATGTTTCGCGAGTGTCTTATAAGAAGGCCTTACCTGTGAGATACTCGCGAAAACCAGTTGTCTCCATCCTGTCCTGACTCTTCGCATTCTAGTCATGTGCAGGGCACATGCATCACTTCACAGGATGCTTACTCATGAGCTACCAGCGAAAACACTTCAGTCTTCAATTTGCCTTGAGTCTTCACACACTCTCTCTCTCTCACACAATCCTTACAAATAAATCCCACATGAAATACAGGGTACAAAAGATTGAACAAAATTACAATCAAATTTGGCACGGAATTAAAGCCAACAAAACACATAGTTGTAAATTACAACTTTACATAGATAAATCATCTGAAAGCTATTCTTCAATTGTCGATTGCAAAAGGAATTTGGTCTCTTTATCATGTTGGGAAAAATTTTATACAACTTTGAATAAATTTTAGCAAGCATAGTTGAAGCACAACTTGTCAACCACACAATAACACAAAAAATTATGTGAAAACCCTTTCTTTTCGAATGGAAAAACCATGGGACAAACTATGAATAATTTAACTATATTAAACAGCGATTACAACATTTAAAGATACCACTTGAACAAAAAAAAGTTCTCTTTTTCTTTTCACTCACTTCTCTCTTCCTCACTATATATTTCTCACAATTTTCCCTTGCTCTCTATATTTTTCTCTCCTCTTTTTGCTTGCTCTCATTCACGCATTTCTTTAAGACTGCATTGTCCTTAATAGTCTCACTCACTGGGACTTCTCCTCTTCACTCTTCTACACCAAATTGCCGAATAGCCTTCCTTTTGGAGATTCTGGCCTTTTGCCCCTATTAAGCAAAATATTTGGCAATATGCCCCTATTTCCAAACTATATAGGACTGTGCCCCTGTTTTGAAACTTGATTTTAATAAAATCGAGTTTCAATGAAAAACTCGATTGTATGGAACTCGAGTTATGCCAAATGAAACTTAAAAAAAAAAAAAAAAACTTGCATGGAACTCTAGTTCATGGAGCTCGAGTTCCATTTAAAACGCCATTATAGGACTCCCTGAACACAGCTATAAGTATGGGGCGATCAAACTTATTAAAAAAAAAAAAAAATTGCATGGAACTTGAGTTTCACTTAAAACACCACTATAGCACTAAAAAACGCCATTATATCACTAAAAAAACGCCACTATAGATATGGAACTCAAGCTCTATGAACTCGTGTTCCATGCAAGTTTTTTTATTTATTTATTTATTTTTTTTATAAGTTTCATTTGGCATAACTCGATTTTAAACTAATCGAGTTTTGAATTGAAACTCAATTTTATTAAAATCGAGTTTCAAAACAGGATCACGAACCTATATGGTTTGAAAACAGGAGCATATTGCTAAATATTTTGCCCAATAGGGGCAAAAGGCTAGAATCCTCCATTGATTTTATTTCATCTTTTTCTTCTTTTCTTCCTTTCACACTATTGACATCAATTCACAATAAATGCAGCCTACTTACCTTGACTTTTGTGCATAACAAAGATGACTTCAACTCCTCTTTTTGGCAAGCTTCTCCAGCAAGTTCAATTAAACTTTCTGAATTTCCCCATGGTGCAGTGCACCCAACATATCACTCTCAAAACTTTTGATCAACTTATCAATGTCTCTGCAAACAAAAATGATAACCAAAAGTTCATCAGAAACCTAAAATGAATTCAATTACAATCATGAAACCCGAACTAAAAGAACCAATAAATATAAAAGAAAATCGTATTAATCAAAACACGTAAGAGATCAGAACAAAAAAAAAAAAAAAAAAAAAAAAAAAAAAAGGGAGAAAATATATCCCAAAATCATATCAATGTGAGAAAATCAGAGAAGTACTTATCTCATATCACATCAGAAACAAAATTTTAAATTTACTTAATAATGTATGCATTAATAACAAAAATACAGGGAAATTATAATGTCTCCACAATATTAGAAAAATTATGTAAAGAAAAGAAGGCAAGTGCCTAATAGTGGTGCAACTAGAAATTTTTACTTAAGAGGTCCAAAATAAATATATCAATAATTTTTTATTTCACCAAAAATATATAATTTATATTTAAAACATATCTTTAACATGACTTTTATATATATACTAAAGAAAATTGCCACCACCAACCTCAACTTTTTATCATATGTGGTGTGGTATTGACTAATTATCTTAGCACCAATGGGCACCCCTAATTCTTATTTCATCTATTATCCAGTATTCAAATTCATCATTGAATTCGAACAAAACTTAGAAATATAACTATATGTATTTCAATATTTTTGATATATAAATAATCTCATTGATGTATATAAAAATTCGTGATATTGCATCAACGTTATTAAGGGAAGGCTCATAGTTTATCTTTTATATGTATATCATGAATCAATTTTCGTAAAGTCTCTCTCTTAGAATGGGAAACAAATTTCGTCTGTGAAGAGTCGTGATGACCAAGGAAATCATCAAATCAAGATTCAGGGTCTGTTTTGATACCGCTTATTGCTGAAAACTGAAAATAATGTAGTAAAATAATTTTTAAATGTGTAAATAATGTCGTAAAACCCAGTTTTAAAATTGATTTTGCCAAATTTCATACTTGTAGGTTTCATGAACAGTGCACGGGATACATAGAAATAAAACACAAACGCAAAACTAAAGGCCTAAAACGCAATCCCAGCATACAATCAAATTGAAGTGAAGCCACTCACTTCTATGTGCCTCTAAAGTCCAAAGAGCCAAATATTCAATGGTAACCAGTAGGAGAAATGGTGTAACTATACAAGAAAACAACATTTGTGTCCAAAACCTACAGAGAGAGAATATACCACCATAAAGTGCTGGACTATTAATCAAATATTCAAACATTTTTGCGGAATTCAAATTGAATTTGAGGTGCTCTAGCATATCGTATTTTCCTCCTTTTCACTATACGTGTCATTCGTAGAACCTTATTTGAATTTGAGGTACTACAGAATCCAAACGTCGCCTTCGTATCACTAGTCATTTGCTGACTTTATTCACATTCATGTACATACTATTCTTGTGGCAGTTGGGCATGACATGGGTATCCAAAGCTGTTTGATATATATATATAGAAGTTGAAAATTTGTGGAACATCAACAAGGGAAACCCCATAAACTTTAAATATCCAAGAAAGTCATACACTTGCCCGGAAAAGAGAGAAGAAAATGTCAAATTTCCTGCAATTTTTAGTGCCAAATGTAACATCCATGTTGCTCCAAACCTTTGGTTTTACCATCTTGGCCTTCATGTTCATACTTCTATTCAAATGGTCCTCCTTCCTTCCAAACAGAAACACCAAAAAAAACTCACCACCTTCACCACCAAAGCTACCAATCATTGGAAACCTTCACCAACTTGGCTTGCAGCCTCACCGTTCACTTGAAACCTTAGCTCAACGCCATGGCCCTCTCATGCTGCTTCACTTTGGCAGCGTACCAGTCCTTGTTGTCTCGTCTGCTGATGCTGCCCAAGAGATCATGAAGATCCAAGACCTCAACTTTGCAAACCGCCCCAAATCAAGCATGTTCGATAAACTATTGTACAATTACAAAGATGTGTCCATGGCTCCCTATGGCGAGTATTGGAGGCAGATGAAAAGCATACTTGTGCTACATCTTTTGAGTAACAAAAGGGTTAAGTCCTTTCACTATGTGAGAGAGGAGGAAACGTCCCTAATGATAGAGAAAATCAAGCAGTGTTATGATATATCTACATCTGTGAATTTAAGCGAGGTTTTTGCAAAGCTCACTAATGATGTAGTATGTAGGGTGGCCTTGGGAAAGAAATATGGCGAAAGGGAAGGTGGAAGGAAGTTTAAGGAGCTTCTAGGGGAGTTTTTGGAATTGTTGGGTGTCATAAGCGTGGGGGACTATATTTCATGGCTTTCTTGGGTGAATCGTGTCAATGGCTTGGATGCTAGAGCAGAGAAAGTGGCTAAACAACTTGATGATTTTCTAGAAGGAGTAATTGAAGAGCATTTAAATTTTGAGAAGAAAGAGGGTCATGATTATGTTCTTGGTGACTTTATGGATGTTTTGTTTTGGATACAAAAGGAAAACGTGATCGGTTTCCCTATTGATAGAGTTAGCATTAAAGCTCTAATCCTAGTAAGCATCTCTCTCTCTCTCTCTCTCTCTCTCTCTCTCTCTCTCTCTCTCTCTCTCTCTCTCATGTGTGTCTGTGCATCTCATCCTCGTTTTTGGGATTCATGAGCTTCCTATGGGAAGACATAGCCAGAATATATCTCTCCATACATCAGTAGACATATAAATACACACTATGCACGGGCACAACGCATAGACAAATATATATTTATTCAAAAATTTGAAGAGTAAAATGATAGATTACCCATAAAATGATAGTATAACTATTATATAGTGTTTATTTGTTAAGGTTTAGTATGTACACACACTAATTAATAAGTTGGGTTTTAATTTTTCATAGTCAAAGTTTTGCTTATGTTTGTCATGCAATGATTTTTAGTACTTTTAAATAAATTTCAGACGAAATTCATTATGGTTACTGCTAAACTCATAAAATGTATAAATTATTACAGTTTACAACCATTTTGCATATACTTACTCATTTTTATGAAATATAATACATTATTGTATAAATAATTTGAATACTTAAAACACTTTTGAAAGGTAAAGGTATATATATATAATGGTTTTTCCTTCCCAAGCACCAGATCCAATCGATTAGATGAGTCATGGTCACAGAGGGAGCAAGGTTTTAAATGTAATTACATGCTTTATACATTTGGTTTTCACTCGTTTTTAATAGATTTGTACTTGACTAAGATGTTTAGTAATCGAATTGTTGAACGACTCTAAAAGGAGGGTTTTTGGTAGGGCTAAGGGGGGCAACTGGCCTCTTGGCTCTGCCCTTGAATGGGAAGTATGATTATGTCCAAATTATATACCTGAAGAAGTAAAAGATAATTTCATCATTCATAGAAGAACGATCTTGTTTTCTTCATTGTACTTTAAATTCTACCAATCACAACTTGTGACATATTTTTTTTTTCTCCCTATAAAATAATTAAAGTTTAAAATGAAGAAAAATATAAATCAATCACATGGTATAACCATAATAACACTTTCACATAAATCTGTACTAAAACCATTTTTATTGCTCACCGATCAAAATTTGTTATTTGAGCAAGTTATGGAAATGTATGTGTCCATAAACTTTTTAGTTTTGAAAGTGTCTACAGACTCATTATTCAAACATAAGTAATGAGTGAAATAAAATATTTTCACCCAAAATGAGTAAAGATGTATAATAAAGAAAATAACTTGGAATGTTTGACAAAGGAATGTCACCAGTAATACTAAATAGTCTCTTATTTCACTCCAAAAGAAATGAGGTTAATAACCTTGATTGCAAAAGGGTCTGTTTTGCAAATAGTAAATGGATAGTTATGTACTTATGTAACTATTTACCCATGCCACCTGGTGTATAAATATTTTTTTGATTCTATCATGAAAGCTAGACACATATATGTAGTCATGATTTCTATTTAGCTTCTATTCATGGAAGACACCTAAGGACTAAGGAACTACATGATACTTTAATTTTTGTAGCCTTGCCTCTCACTTTAGCTATATCTAGAGAGGACATTCTTTGTAAAGGAAGAAATGAATAAAAAAAAAATAACTTTCTTACTTCTTCCATAGTTTATATTCCAAATATTGTCTTTGCGCCATGGTTTAACACTCTTTCATCATGCATATTGACAACTCTCTTCAATATTTACCATCTGTAATTATAGGATGCATTCGCGGCTGGTACAGACACTACGTACACAGTCTTAGATTGGGCAATGGCAGAGCTCTTAAGGCATCCAAAGATGATGAAGAATGTGCAAAATGAAGTCAGAGAGATCATTGGCAACAAAAAGGACATAACCGAGCATGATTTGGATAAAATGCATTACTTGAAGGCAATAATCAAAGAGACTCTTCGTTTTCATCCCCCTATTCCATTGCTGGTTCCCCGAAAATCAATTCAAGATGCCAAAATACATGGGTATGATATTGCGGCTGACACACAAGTCATTATCAATGCATGGACAATTGGAAGAGACCCTACGTTATGGGACGAACCAGAGGAGTTTCAACCAGAAAGGTTCTTAACTTCTTCAATAGATTTTAAAGGACATGACTTCCAATTTATCCCATTTGGGGCTGGAAGGAGAGGTTGCCCAGGAATTTCCTTTTCCATAACCACAATCGAGCTTGTTTTGGCAAATCTTGTTCACAAGTTTGATTGGACATTACCTGGTCGAGCAAGAGGAGAGGATTTGGACATGACTGAATCTACTGGTTTAACCATTCATAGAAAATTTCCTCTTATGGCAATTGCAACTCCATATTCTGGCTAGTAGTATATAAAGGCCATAAATATTAGTAGCAGCAGAATCCCCAAGTTCATTTTGACTAATAAATACTAGAATTGGTCTGTTTCTATTAGGTTCTATGTACTTAAGAACTAATATATTAGAACTCTAATTTGTATTGTTGGCAAACCGTGATCAAAACGTTTTAGCCTTGTTTTAGACTTACTCAAAGTATGTTTTTATGTAAAGTTGGAATCGAGTGTTCTGCAGGATTTACTGTATAAATCTGCCTGGCTTGATCAATCGAGAATTAGACTCAATCGATCGAAACGCGGGCAGATCGTTTTTCTGCAGAATTTTCCAACTCAGCCCAAGCCCATTAAGGATTAGGGTTTCAGATCTACTTCTCCCACTATATAAAGGAAACTCTAAGCATATTTTTAAGAGACTTTTCAGAGAGAGAAGAGAGTGTCTCTTTTGTATCTAGGGTTTTGTACCTAAACCTCTCTAAGTCTTTTGTTGCTCATATTGCTGTTTATGTGAATCTCTTGTGAGATCCTTGAGGAGCTTTCCTTCACATAAACTTAGGGTTATCAAGAAGGAGATTACTTCAACATCTTGATGATCATTCAGTTGTTGCCATAAGAACTTAAAGATACACAAGCGGGGGTGCTTGTATCTGGTGGTGAATCCAAGAAAGAAGGAGTCCGTGGATTTGGAGCTTGCACGTGGTCGTGTCAGTAAATTCTACTGGTGGGTAGCAATAGGAAGTCGAGCATGGAGGCTTGTAAGTCTTATTGTATGAACTTCGATTCTTTCACATAGTGGATTCAAGTTTACCTTGAGGATAGATAGGTTAAATCCTCCCCAGGTTTTTACCTTATGGTTTCCTGAGTCATCATATTATTGTGTTATTTATATTTCCGCTGCTATATACCTGATATGATTGTTTTGATTGTGATAACCTAGATTTGCATAATTTGACTAAGTTAATCACTTAGCTAATTCACTAGGTTAATACAATTGTTGTTTTAAGGGGTCTAAAAACCTAACAGTTTCTCTTTTTTCTTCACTCCATTTCGGTTGATGAGAGTGGAACTTGAAAATACATAATATAATATCTAAAAGGAGACATAATCGTATTACCATTGCTACTTGCCTACTATTTAATAAAGTTTAAAGTCTTGATTCTCAAAGAAATTTACTTATAAGTAAGCGCAATAACAAAAAGATTTATGTAGGGAATTTATAATGTCTGCTCAATAATAGAAACATTTTTGCTGGAAAATTAAGGCAAGTATTAGAAATTTACTTATAATATATGTAAGCGCAATAACAAAAAGATTTATGTAGGGAATTTATAATGTCTGCTCAATAATAGAAACATTTTTGCTGCAAAATAAAGGCAGGTACCCAAACAAATGCCTAACAAGTAATAGCGTTATCATTGCCCAAAACATGCTTTCAAGTAAAATAATGCAAAAAAAAAAAAAAAAAAAAAAAAAAAAAAAAAAAAGGAGTAAAATAAAGAAAGTTGTTTGGAAGAGAAAAAAAAAGGAGGCCCAAGACATCAGTGATAGAAATTTAAACAGATAAAAGGTAGCAAAGTGCACAAACATTGACAACTTTTGACACCCCATCCTTTCACCTTCCTTTGTGCACATATTTGACTCAATATTTACTCCAATATATTTCAGCCAATTAATCACCACACTTATAAATAATAAATGAGTATTTCTCTTTACCAATGTGGGATTACACAGATTGAATAACTCTTTATCTTCCATATTAACTCTTACATTTTTACATTTACGTTCACATTTTTATTACTTTAATTATTTAATATGAAAATGCAACAACACTATATTTCTACCAACCCCAATACCCACAAAAGTGAAGTTGGAGCTCATCAAAAAATTCTTGAGGGATTGGGGAATTTTATCCATATAAAAGAGTTGAACAATTAGACACTTCTTATTTATGCAAAGCTGTAGAATTGTAGCGATTTTGCTTGGATGTGAACTCCATTTCTAAACCTACTACAGTGGATGTTCCAGCATATTTAGAAAGGACTTGGTGAACCCATTCATTTGCCTTGCTAGCTTTGTCAGTGACTATTGATAGTGACTATTATTTCCATGGTTTTTCCTAGAAAAGTTAACAGAGTATATTTTGAGGGGTAGGATTAATAGTTATGCTGGGATTTTGTATCAAGTGCAGACATTGGTAGCTCTTAATGAGACATGAAAACGAAAATCTGGATATATGGAGCTTATACCAATATGGACTGAATAGGACCAAATTGGAGCAAAGTGGACCGAATTGGACCAAACAGGACCAACATGGACCGAATTGGAACGAAGTGGACCAATATGGATCGAATTGAACGAATAGGACCAATGTGGACAGAATAGGACCAAATTGTACATAATGTAATGGGACCAAATAGGACCAATGTTGACCGAAAAGGACCGGATCGACTCAATAGGACCAAAGTAGACTAAATAAGACTAAAATGGCCTAAAGTGGACCGAGTAAGACCAAATAGGACTGAAGTGGATAGAATGGACCGAATAGAACCAAAGTAAACTGAATAAGACCAAATTAGACTGAAGCGAACATAATAGACCGTAGTGGACCACATCGGACCAATGTGGACCAAATAGGACTGAAGTGGACCGAATAGAATCAATGTCGACTAAATAAGACCTAAGTTGATTGAAGTGGACAGAATAGGACTAAAGTGGATAGAATAGACCAAATGAGACCAAAGTGGACCAAATGGGACCAGAGTTTGTATTTATAATAAACGCTGTAATATAATAGTTATTCCTATGGTTTAGTTATTCTTTAGTTTGGTTATGTTTTTATTACAAGAAATAATTATTCCTTATGAATAGCTATTCTTCAAAATGAGGAATAATTATTCCTCTTTAAAATGTTGTATTAGCTATTCCTTAGTAAGTGCAATAATTTCAAAACTTAATATATTTCCAAGTAAACAAACTTTCCATATACATCTAACAATTATAAAAATAAAAAATCATAAAAAATAACACATATCTCTCTTAAATTTAAAAATAACAATTTTTAAGGAAATATAATTGTATGAGTAAGAAACTTCCTAAAATAAATGTTAAGTTTCATTATAATGTTATAACTCACAACCAAACTAATGAATATGTTTAGTTATTACATTACAATGTATTTTATTCCTAGTAATAAAGAATATAATTCCTGTCGTAATTTCCATTAAGTGTACCAAACATACCCTTAGTATTTCTTTCTTTCTCTTTTCAATGGGTTATGGAGAGATTTGCAGCTGCAAGTGTTTTGATGTTTCATAAATTTTGCATTTTTATTCTAATTTATCAGTTCTTTTGTTACTAACTATTGTTAAATTTTTGTGTAGAAATACTTATAAAAATTTAGAATATTTCAATACTAATATATACAAAAAGGGGTGAGGAGAGTGTTAATTTCTTCAAACCTCAAGGAAGAGGAGTGTTTTTTCTCTTCAAGTTTGGGGTAAAGTGTCATTCTCCCAAACCTCAAGGGAAGGGAGTGTAATTACCCCTTAGTTTTAATAAAAAGGTGAGACATTACTTCCATGCAAAGTAGTAAGTGGCATGATAAGCATAATAATAATAAAAATAAAAAATCAAAATAAAATTCTTTCAGGTCCATTTTTACCTCTATTTTATACTCCACAAATTTGACTATTTCATGTCTTTTTATTTTTATTTTTATTTTTATTTTTCATCTTAAACTTTTGATTACTTTATAAATTAAAAAAAAGTGAAAGGTGTACCATGAGCTATCATCAGTGAAGTATAAAGTGGAACCCTCCGAACAGGACAAATGATTTTTATTCAAATAAGTGAACAATAATTTTTTACACAAATTTATTGTGTGTAGCTTGTTATTTATTTTTAAATTAATCTTATGTCTTGATATACAGACACTTTGTAACAAGGGAAGAAATTGAGCTAAGATGTTTAGCTGTCAAGCAAATGAGGAGTTAAATGAGGTTGAATAATATAGAATGGTCAACAAAGGGAGATTACTGGTAATACTAGATGGCCTAATTTCACACAGAATAAAAGAAAAAAGAAAAAGAAAAGAAAAAGAAGAAGATACCCTCGACTGCAAAAGGGTCTATATCAGTGTTGGGGGCTATGGTATTTCACACTCTTTCCTCATGCATATTGACAACTTTCTCTAATATTTACCATATTTTGTTATAGGATGCATTCGTTGCTGATACTGACATACACAATCTTATAATGGGTGATGACAGAGCTCATAAGGCACCCTGAGACGATGAAGAAGGTGCAAAATGAAATGAGAGAGAATGTTGGCAACAAAAAAGACATAACTGAGGATGATTTGGATAAAATGCATTACTTGAAGGCAATGATCAAAGAGACACTTTGTTTTCATCCGTCTATTCTGCTGTTAGTTCCTCGAAAATCAATTCAAGATGCGAAAATACATGGCTATGATATTGCAGCTGGTACACAACACAAGTTATTATCAATGCACGGGCAATTGGAAGAGACCCTACGTTGTGGGATAAACCAGAGGAGTTTCAGCTAGAAAAGTTCTTAACTTCTTCTAAAGATTTTAAAGGACATGACTTCTAATTGATCCCATTTGGAGCTAGAAGGAGGGGCTGCCCTGGAATTTCCTTTGTCATAACCACTATCGGCTTGTATTGGCAAATATTGTGCATAAATTTGAATGGACATTGCTTGATGAAGCAATAGGAAAGGATTTGGACATGAGGGAATCTACCGGTCTAAGCATTCATAGAAAATTTCTTCTTATGGCAATTGGAACTCCATATTTTGGCTAGTATATATAGACACAATACATATTACTATTAGTAGTAGAAGAATCTCCCAAGTTTAGTTTTGGGTAGAAAGATCTACAAGTAGTCAGTTTGAATTTCCACTACAAGAAAAATGACATTTAGTATCGACCTTTAAAAATAAAAAGTTTATGCAAAAAATGTTTATTTTTTGGGATTCAATCAAATAGGAGTGACAATTTGTGTTCGCATGTCGGATTCATGTCATGTCGACTAATGAGCAACACAACACCCATGTCGTGTCATGTTTGTAGATCATGTCAAATTTTGCCACTCCTATGATAAATTGTGAGACCTAAAATCTTCATGTCAAACTTTTAAGTTGACATGAAAAATAAATTATTTTGGTAACAACTAATATTTTTTTTCATATCTTGGCTTGACATGCCAAGGGTATTGATAACTATGTAACTTGGATAAAGGAAAATTCTCATATGCTTGAGGCTACTTTAGCTCAAGATGCTGTGTGTTTCTCTTCTTCTTAATGAAAGTTGCAATATTCATATATAAAAAATAAAAATAAAAATCTTTTCCATGTCAACGTTTTGGTCGACGCAATCCTTTTGTGTCAACATTTAAAAAGCCTATATAAAGTCATCATTTTATATAGCCACACTCCTTGAATCTCTACTATATATATATATATATATATAATTGGGTTTTACTATTATATATCTTTAGGACATCCATTAATAAACAATTTTAAGAAATTTTTTATGAAAAAAATGAAAAAGTGATTAACTTTTTCTTTATGGTTTTTTCAATGTTTCATAAAACATATATATTAAAGTGAGTATATGATTCCACTTGCTCTGTAGATGGTCATCTATTTATATTTGCAGCTTGCTCTCTCCTGAACATTTGTTTATGGACTTTTCTCCGGCCATAGTTCTGATTTTCTCTTACAACATTTTTATAATTTATGGGCTATGTATAATGTCAATAATCAAATTTTTTTTTTGAGAATACTAAGTATTTTTAACACACACAAGGGGAGAGGGGATAAGGTTTTTTAAAGAAATTTATATATAAATCTTATCATTTTAACAAATTATGTCTAAGTTTGTGAAAAATAATTGTTTAATAATAAATCTAATAAAACAACAAATGTCACAATTTACAGTAATTTATTAAATACAAGCACAGTTTAGAGGTGATGTTAGTTGTAACTTGATACTCTTTCCATTTTTTTTTTTTTTTAAAGAGAGTTTCAAGTTTCAACATATGACATCTACTCCTAAAGAGCATTCTTGTAGGATCATGTAAAATCTATAAAAATGCAAAATAAATTACATTATAACTAAAAATAGGAAGGAAAAAAAATTAAAAAAATAAAAAAGCTCCATCTAGTTACCTATTTTGCATAAAATTATACACAATACTATTGTAGGAGGGGTAACTAGGGATGAAGCCTAATCAAAAGAAGAATGGGCTCAAAAGCAGCCCGATGCAATTAAATTGTAGAAATCGGTTATCAAGGCCAACCCTTAAATCCTTAACAGCTTCACTTGGTGATTTTAAGAAAGGAAATAATCTAAGACAATAGTTTAAGAAGAGAATAATAGAGAGAAAAACAAGGATTCTGATTCAAGTTCTTCCTTGGGCTGGCTGCGAAGCAATGGATCTTAGGATTATACACTTCTTGGTTATAAAATTCTTAATTCCTCTCTCTTTCCTTTCTCCTTTTTATTTATTTATTTATTTATTTATTTATTTTTATACCCATTCTAGGAGGATCGATCTTCCTTACTATATATAGCTACTTGGATTGCATCCTAACCTTCCACTTGGATGTTCGTTGATCCTTTCTTGGATACTTGTCCCACCATTGCTTTGCTAGTAGTGGTAGAGTAGGATGTAGGTTGTGGGAGCACTGTTTAGGGGTCGTTCTGCCATTAATGCAGTAGGCTGAGTTGGTACAGTGCATTAAATGTGAAGGTGATAGGTGCTTTATCTGGAAGCTTCCTCCTCTCATTACTTGCACATCTCTACTTCTTTTCTCAGCCTTCAGTCTTATGGTCTTGGTGGTTTGTCTAAAGTCTCCCAAGAAGTGAATGCTCCTTGGGCTTCTCGAGCAGGCCACCATCCTTAGTTTCACTATTTGGATTATCTTTATTGTGTTGGGCTTGAGCTAATGAGTAGTTGGGCCCAACTGCTCCTCAAGTCAAGCCTATTTGATAATCTTCCTTCTTCAGGCTTCCCCCTCCCACAGCTACCATGTTTATCTAAATATAGGTAGCTTATATAAAACTTTTCACCAATTTTATATTCACACTTTCTCTCTCGTTTAAACTCCTTTAAACAGAAACAAATATATATATATATATATATATATATTGATGTTTGATTGGGTTTGTTTTGAAATATAAAGATTAAAATAATATGATATATTTAAAATAAAGAATGTGTTTGGCATTGTGTTTGTAAAGTAATTGAATTTTCAGAAGAAAAAAAAAATCAAGTTTTCAATTTTTTTTTTTTTTTTTTTTTTTTTTTTTTTTTTGATAAAAGGTTTTCAATTGTGTTAGGTTCTAAGGATTTAGGATCTAAATGTATTAGAACTTCAATGTGTAATGTTGGCAAACCATGATCAAAACTTAGAGTCTAGAATTAGGCTGCTCAAAGTATATTTATTTGTAAAGTTGAAATAGAGTGTACTGCAGGATTTATTATGTAAATCTGCAAGGCTCGATCGATCAAAACTTGTGCGGATTGTTTTTCTGTAGAATTTTCCAACTCAAACCCCAGCCCGTATGACGTGTAGGGTCTTATGTTTTGCCTTAAATATAAAAGGAAAAACCTTAGCCACGTTTTGTATTTGGTTGTTTATGCTGTGTGTATGAATCTCTTGTAAGATCTAAATGTGTTTGCCTTCATACATATTTAGGGTTTCCAATCTCAAGATTGATGTCAAGAGCTTAGTGATTGTTTCAGTTGCTGCATAAAGAGCTTAAAGAAAAACACAAGTGGGAATACTTGTGGTTGCTGTGAATCCAAAAAAGAAGTAGTCCGTGGACTCGGAGTTGTCACATGGTCGTCGTAGTAAGTTTTCTACTCAAGGTAGCAATAGGATATTAGTGGTCTAAGTCGCTATTGTAAAACTTCAATTCTTTCATAGGTTAAATCCTCTCCAAGTTTTTTACCGGTTTGGTTTTCCTAGGTTATCATATCGTTGTGTTATTTATTTTTCGCACTGTTTCAATGATATGATTTATTTGTGTTAACCTAGATTTGAATAATTAATTTGCCTAAGTTAATCACTTGGTTAAATTACTAGGTTAATCTGTTTGTATTTAAGGAGTCTAAAAATGTACAAATTGGTCTCTTAACTTGATGATAAGAGTTATTATCAAAGAATGTATGTTATAAATTAAAATTTTATCCTATCTATATATAAAAATAAAAATAAATCACTCATACTCACACGCTTTTTCTTTAATGCACAGTACTTTTAGGTTTTCAGTATCTAAAATACCCTCTAATATTTTAAAATATAATTATGTTTAATAATAAATTTATTAATATTATTACATCAATGTAATTTATATTAATAAGATGTAATTAAATATTAAAATTAATATAATTCATGTAATTATATTAAGGATAAAGTTTGGTTACAAAATTTGTTATAGCCTAAGGTTAGAACTGTACTTAATATCTTTTTATTGGAGATGAATTTTAACAAATCTACCATTGAATTACATTTTCTTCTTATATTTTCCACGCTTGTAAAATTTCCTAAATGATCAAAGATTAATAGCTATGTAATTTGTTTAAATTGCAAGTTTTATAGTCTAAAATTATGCATAAAAAATAACTTTATAGGTCATATAGTAAATAACATGCAATCTAACGGTTAGATTTTCAAAATATATAGCAATGTTAATTTTTTTAAAGGAATTTGTAGGCATAGATTGCAACAAATTTTATAACCAAACGTTGTCCTTATATTAATTCATATTACCAGTTCACCTAATATTATTTAAACCAGTATTATTCCTGTATAATGCACGGCGTAATGAAGATTCAAATTTAAGCTAAAATAATTTAAAATAATTAAAACTAAATTATTAAATAAATAGTAATAATAAATTATTAAATAAGTAAATAATTTTAATAAAAAAATTACTTGAAGTTCTGATTGTTTAGAGTTCCATCTTTATAATATAAGTGTTTATCTATTTTTTTTATTTTAAAATTCTCTTTATGCTTTGTGTTAATTTCTTAATATAAGATATGGAATGAGTTTGATCATTCATATTTGGGTTATGTTTAATTTATGCCTTAACCAGGACGAACAATAATAATAATAAATAGATCCTCAATACCAATTTTGTCCTTGGAAAAAATCAACACACCCACAAATTAAATACAATAATCAAAACCAAAAATCAAAACATACACAAAAGAGTTCAAAAATTAAGAATATAAGAAAATAAATAAGAACTTACATAAGAGAACCATGAACTTAAATGGGTGTCCATTATTTTGCTTCTTTATAATAAACCCTCTTTAGCATAATATCCTACACACAAATTCAAAAGCAGAAAAGAATAAATAATTAGATTAAAACATAAGAGTAAGTTGTAGTTTGAAAAAAAAAAAAAGTGTAACAATGTGCGGTGTATTGTGTGAGATTTAATTATAGGGATGACTTATTAGTTAAGAGGGATTGTACCAAAAAAATCATGGCTGAATATATATATAAGTTCTAAAAATTTTAATAATAGACTTTTAGTTGGGATACAATTTAAATTTCTAAAACTTAGTGAAAAAATTTTATCCAAATTAAATTTGAACAAAGTTTAGTTACAAATTTATACCTAAAAAATAGAAATGAATATCATTTTATTTGAGGTGAATTAATTTTGATAAATCTACCATTGAATTACATTTTCTTCTTATATTCTCCAGCAAAATTTCTAGAAAATTAAAGTTAAATAGTTCTGTCATCAATAAATTGTTTAAATTATAAGTTTTTATAGTTTAAAATTATGCATAAAATATAAACTATAAATCATATAGTAAATAGTATCCGATTAATACAAAATTTGACATGTGTATCAAGACCAAGAACATGCAATTTAATAATTTGATTTTCAAAATATGTAGTAATTTTTAAAGGAAGTTTTAGCCTTTAAATTATTGTTAAATCTTGTAACTAAACTTATCCCTTAGTAACTAAACTTTGTAACTAAACTTTTTAAAGAACATGCAACCAATTTTATAACTAAATTTTGTCCATTAAATTATTATTAAATCTTATCTCTTAGTCAAGAGTTTTGTAGCTTAATATCCTAATAAAATATTAATTTAATATGATACAACTTGAGGGAAAAAAATAAAAACAAAAGTGTGGATTGTGGGAGTTAAGTTTAGAAATTTGTTATAATAGACTTTTATTGAATAGAATTTAAATTTGTTTTAAATTTTTGTTAAATCATGCAACTTGAGTAAAAAAAACAAAATAAAAAATGTAATTATTGTTAAATCTTATCACTTAGTCAAAAAGTGAGTTTTTTTTTTTTTTTTTTGGCTTACTTCAAGTATTTTTTTAACCGGAATCTTCTTTTATTTTAATGAGAGACTGCCACGTCACCCATTAACTAAATAAAATGTGGAGATTAAAATACACTACCACTTGGCATTGTATATTTAAAACAAAATGACATGTCCAGTTAAAAAAGTACTAGAGATAAGCCAAACCCCATTTTTAAAAAAAAGAAAACATGAGTTTTTGTATGGGATTTAAGTTTATAATTTTTTTATAAAATAATTTTAGTTTGAATAGAATTTAACTTTGTTGAAATTTAAATGATAAAATTTTACCTAATTCAAACAGTTATTAAATATTGTCCCCTAATTGAGGAAATATATCCTAACAAAAACTATATAATTAATTTACTAATTAGTGTGAGTAATCACTTGGCACAACCACAAAAAGTCATGACTGAAAGTTCTGAAAATTTTGATAGTAGACTTTTAGTTTGAATAGAATTTAAATTTCTAAAACTTATACTCTATTTAAATTAAATTATTGTTAAATCTTATCCTTAGTCAAGAGCTTTATTGCTTAATATACTAATAAATTAATTTAATAAGATGAAGCTTGAGGAAAAAAAAGTGTGGGTGGTGTAGGATTTAACTTTAGATTTATATATAATATATATATATAATAGACCTTTAGTTTGAATAAAATTTAAATTTGTTTTAAATTATTATTAAATCATGCAACTTGAGGAAAATAAAATAAAAACGGGGTTATGTAGGATTTAAGTTTAAATTTTTTTTATAATATACTTTTAGTTTTTGAATAAAATTTAAATGTGTTTTAAATTATTGTTAAATCTTACCCCTTAGTCAAAACATGGGTTGTTTTTATTTTTTTTTAAATAAAATTAATTTACTAATTATTGAGAGTATCCACTTGACCTAATCACAGTTTCTAAACTCAACTTTAATTATTCTTGAGAAAAAATACAAATACAAAAACTAAAACTAAAACATGGGTTGTGTAGGATTTAAGTTTAGAAACTTTACTAAGAGACTTTTAGTTTGAATATAATTTAAATTTGTTTTAAATTATTGTTAAATCTTATCCTTTAGTCAAAACGTGATTTTTTTTTTTATAAAATTAATTTGTTAATTAGTGAGAGTGGCCACTTGGCCTAACCACGGCTTCTAAGCCAAAATTTTATTATACTAAAAAAAAAAACAAAAACGAAAAATGTGAGTTGTGTGGATTTAAGTTTAGAAATTTTTAATAATAGAATTTTACTTTGAATATAATTTAATTTTTTTAATAAATTGGGCAAGGATTTGCTACAAACTAAGTTATAGCAACTCTTGTAAAATGCACACATGTCAAGTGGCTATTTGGTAAAAAATTCAATCTTGACAATGGAGTTTTCAATTAAATATAAGCTTGGAAATGTGTCTATTTGAGGCATTGACATGTGTGCATTTTTGCAGGAGTTGTTGCAACTTAATTTGTAGCAAATCCTTTTCCAAATAAATTATTTTTAAATCTTATCCCTTAGTCAAAACATGAGTTTTTTTTTTTTTTAATAATTTTTTTTTATATATAATTAATTAACTAATTAGTGAGAATAGCCGCTTGGTGCAACAACGGCTTTTAAACTCAACTTTTATTATATAGCATATGATTTAATTTAATGTCAACTTTAAATTACATGTAATATTAATTCTGGTGCAATATATTTATTTATTTATTTAACATTAAACGTCATCTTATCATGTTTAAAAAAGCCATACCAAATATATTACATCTTATCATGTAACAAAATTTAATGACTTGTAATTACATCTTATCAAGATTATTTCATTAAGAGAAATTTGTCAACATAGATGATTATCATTTACTTCTGCACCATTTTTAGTCATATATGATATGACCTTCCTTTTTTTCGATACTGAAGGTTGAAAAAAAGGAAAAGTTTAAACATTTTTGTATTATATAATATAAGATTTTAAAAAAATAAAGAGATGCTACGTCTATAACAATTTTACAACAAATCACATGTGATTAGTTGTTATTGGTTCAAATTTGAAACTAACACTAAGATTACTTTTTGAGAAATGATATGTCTACAACATTTTTACAACAAATCCTAAGTAGCAGGTTATTGCTGGTTGTTATTGTTGGGGCAAAAATGTAATATTAATGTTAGTTTCAAATTTGAACTAATAACAACTAACCACCTGTAATTTGTAGTAAAAATGTTATAAAATTATTATAAACGTAGCATTTCTCTTACTTTTTTTCCCCAACAATAACAACTAGTAACAACCTGCCACTTAGGATTTGTTGTAAAAATGTTGTAAAATTGTTGTAGACATATTATTTCTCAAAAAGAATATATTATATAATAGTAATAATAATGTTTCCACTTATTGTTATATTAATTTATGGGTCTGATTAATGAGTATCCTTAATTAGCGCATTTATTAATTAACTATTTTAGGGAAGTTTCGATACTAATTTTTATAGAAAATATAAAAATCTGTCAAAAATATCAATTAATAGTATCTCCTAAATGAATTCTCTTAAAACCTCCGTTAGCAAATGGAAACATTTAATTTGGATTCAAATCTTCCATCCCTTGGTATTGTGAATTATTCACCAAAAGAATTTTTTTTTTTTTTTATCTGTTTATATCCTTTCCTGTTTACAATAAGCTAAAATAATCCTACAAATTTTTTTCTCAATTAAAATGAAAGAGACTGAATAATTTCTCTTAGAGCAGCTAGCTGTAATCTGAATCGGGTAGCTTATATATGCATATACAGATATTATTTTACTAAGAATTTTGTATTTCCATGAATGCTTGAAACAGTGACTTATAAACGCCCCAAATCTGATACAAAGGGTCAAATTAATGTAGCAAAACATATTTGCAAAGAAAAAAAACAAAAACAAAAGTTGTTGAACTGGGACAAATACAAAACGAAAGTCCCATCACAATGGTATAAGATTTATAAATATCCATATTCTCCTTTTCTTGTCTCATTAAGAGCTACCAATGTCTGCACTTGACACAAAACCAAGCATACCTATCAATCCTACCCCCTCAAAATACTCTGTTAACTTTTCTGGGAAAACCACAGAAACAATTGTCACTGACAAAGCTAGCAAGGCAGATGAGTGGGTTCACCAAATCCTTTCTACATGCTGGAACAGCCACTGTAGTAGGTTTAGACACTGAATGGAGTCCACATCCAAGCAAAAGGGCAGCAATTCTACACCTTTGCATAGATGAGAAGTGTCTAATTGTTCAACTCTTTTTTATGGATAGTATTCCCCAATCCCTCAAGAATTTTTTGATGGACTCCAACTTTACTTTTGTGGGAATTGGGGTTGCTAGAGATATAGCTAAGCTCAAGAATGAGTATGAGCTAGAGTGTAGCAAAAGCATGGATATTGGTGAGGGGGCAAAGAGACAGTGGCCAGGACGATTTCAAGGGCCTAGCTTGAAACAACTTGCCTTGGAAATAGTGGGGCTTGAAATGAGAAAGCCTAAAGATGTTTGCATGATCAATTGGGAGACAAGATTGCTCAATGAAGCTCAAATTGAATATGCATGCATTGATGCTTACGCATCTTATAAAATTGGCCACAAGCTTCTCATGGAAGAATGAGGGGCTCTTAATCCATTTGGATACAGTGAGTCTTTTCAAGGACAAGGTATCTGGACAAGTACTAATTGTGCCACTTTTCATGAATTATTTCTTTTCTTTGTGCTTGCATTTGGAGTCTCAATTCCTTTTCTTAGCACTTAAGCGCAAAATTTGGCTCCAATAGGCTAATAATAACCATTATAGAGGTGGATTAAAATTTTTGTTTCTGCTTTTTTTTCCCTGCAAAAATGTTTCTATTATTGAGCAGATATTATAATTTCCCTACCTGAATGTTTTTCTTATTGCGCATACATTAGAGGTAGATTTTTTTTTTTTTTTTTTTTTTTTTTGATGATGTGAAACTTCATTGCATTAAATGTAATACTAGCCTCTGAGCACGTGCGTAACCGCGTGTTCAGAGGCTCTTCTATTTTTTGGGTAAGGGTTAATTTAGAACATTTATTATAATTTGAGATTAATATATTTTTCAATCACAAAAAATATATTAATCTCAAATTATGATAAATGCTCTAAATTTACCCAAAAAATAGAAGAGCCTCACACGCATACTTAAAGGCTAGTTTTAGGTATAAAAATTGAGAAATCCAAACAGGTGAAGCCCTTTAAATAATAGTATAGATTATTCATTTTGGATTGTTAACTTTATGTTGGAAATAAAGGAGAGATAATACCTGAATTTTCCTTGAAAATTACACAGTTCGATATTACCAAAAAAGAGGTGGCAGAGATGAGGCGTGGATCAAGTCACTATATTGAGACAAATCGTGCCGTCTACAATATATCCGATGTAGTTAGACAAATAGTTTCTGCACGTTGCCCCCAAGATACAACAACCCAGCCATCTTTGCTGATTATCCTTGCGAGCCTACATTGCTCGTAGAATATAAGCTCTCTATAGTACTTTCTTTTCCCATAAAATTTTGTAAAAGATAGAATATTTTTGTGAGTAGTAAAAAATAATAGATGGTAAGTGTTTAGGACAATAAAATTTGTTTTTGAAAAGATTTCAGCTTTGTAATTCAAAAAAAAAATGCATCTGAAATTTTTATTTCTTTCCATATATATAGAACCAGACACGTTGCTTGTCCTTAGCCAAAAAAAAAAAAAATTTGTTTGATATCAATTAAATAGTCATAATGTTATTGAAATTAATATATATAATCAATAGCTTCCTTTTATATATATATATATATATATAAACCGGTCATCAAAAGCTTCTGTACGTTGAGAACAAAAAAAAAGATCATAATCTTTGAAATTAATGCCCCATAGATTACGTTGCTGTACAAGAAAAGAAAGGGTCATAATGCCAAGCATTTAATGGCTTATTATTACAATACTTTTTCAAAAGTTTTCTTCTAAATATATGTTACAAAAAATTGCTAACCGTTATTAAACCAAATAGTAAACATTTGTGTATATATGGTAACATAAAATAATTCAGTAATACCTGTACATTTAAGTACTGAAAATCTTCCATATACGACGTTATTATGTCATATTTAAATAAGAACGTTTTAAAGCAAAAGTTTATAAAGGAAAGTATACTAAAAATTGGCAATATATGGTATTAAAATTCACATTAATGTTCATAAATTTCCTGATTAAAACTATTGACAAAAGCTATTTAAATTTTGAATTAAATTTGAATTTCAAAATTTAGCAATTCTGACATTAAGGGATAATTGATACACATAAATGAGTATCAAAATAAATATAATATTTTTTATAAAAATATTCAACACTTTATAATGACATAAAAAGATATACTAGTTATAGAGTGTCACAATTATCATTTTTTTTTTTTAAATGAGTGTTATCAATTTTTTATTTTTATTTTTTAAATCCTATAAGGCAGCCAGTTAATCCTTAAAGGTAGCTAAAGACTCTTAGTTCTTTCACATCCATAACAAAAATTTTAAATGCTAAGGACTCTCACGCTGTAAACACAAACTTTTTTAATTAATTTTTTAAAAATTGTAGTTATTTAATCCTAAATTAATCCTGAAAGATATGCACTTAGTACACATCCATAACCACATTCCTAATCTGGATGAAAGCAAATTCATAGATTTCTTCCGCGATTTTTTATGTTTCTCATCACATGCACGCTGAGCATTACTTCGAAACTATTTATTTATTTACTTATTTATTGGATAGGGGAAACAATTTCTTTAATGCTACACACTTGACATCGTAGGTAAGTAATTTTTTAAGACCAATTTTTAATAATAAAAAAGGAAAAAAATATATGATAATTAATTTTTATTATTCCCATTCTATTATAATTATTCTTTATTATCATGCTAAGACACAAATTTTTCACATTAAAAAAAAAGGACAATATTAAATTTCATATAGTATGATATTTACAAAATGGTCATTAACAACTACTTGATAGAAGACAAAAATATATATCATTCTCACTCTTTAAAAAAGAGTCATTAATTAGAGAAAATATTAAACAATTATCAAACTGACCAAATAAAAGAAAATATTAAAAAAGAAAAGTGTGGTCCTATTTTGTACTCACAATTTTCATGAGAGTTAAAAGAATTTTTTTTTTCTTTCTGACTCTAAATCGCATAAAAGAATAAGATTTTTTTTTTTTTTTTCTAAACTCTAAGTCAACATTCAACTAAATATTTTGTAAAAAAAAAAATATATATATATATATATCAAAAAGTAATTTGAGTTCAAATAGAACTCATATTTGAAAACGTGAATATAAGAAAATTTGAGTTAAATAGAACTCATATTTTTTTTTTCTTTGAAATATTCACATTTAGAAATATGAGTTCAAGTAGAAAATGTTTGGAAATATAAGAAAATTCAGTTTAAGAATATGAACTCATATTTAAAAATTTTAGTTCAAATAGAAATAAAATAGAACTCATATTTTATATTCACGTTTTCAATATGAGTTTTAATATAAGTTCAAAACGTTTTCATGCTAATATGAGTTATATGACTTCAAAACGTGAATATAAGAAGTTATATTTGAACAAAACATTAGGAATATAAGAAAACGTGACATGAGAGTTTTTTTTTTTTTTTTTTTAAGATAAGATAATGATATGGAAAGGATAATGATAACAAAGTAAGGAAACCAAATATAGGAAAACAAATACTAAATGGCAACTCATAAAAGCAAACATAATAGAGAGAACTCAATACGCATAAGGCACTCTAAATAGAGGTCATAAAAGATACTTACCTTTTTGTTGTTGACTACACTTCAATTCCAAAGTCCAAACAATTCGTTGGAGATGGAGGACAGAACACACTAAAATCTTGAAGATCAACATCCCAGTGCAAGTTCCTTGAAGTTATACCAAAATCTTGAAGATAGACACCCCAGTGCATATTCCTTGAAGTTTAGATACCAATCTTGAAGATAGGCACCCCAGTGCACATTCCTTGAAAAAATATGTGAAAGAAATTAATAGTGAGATTGAAATATAAGGGCTGGTTTACACAAATATTTGATTTGTTTCTAGAAAATAAGAAGCTGTTCATGAATTAGAAAATCAAAATAGAAAAGACCAAATTATATTGACATACACATACCATTGAGAAGGAGCAAATTTGAGTAGAGCAAATAGAAAAAATGATGATAATGGTGAAAAAAAGATTAACAGAATTGAGAGAATTGGAGAACTGAAGAAGAAGTAATTTGAGTTTGAAAATTAACGTGAGTGTACCGGGAGTGTGGTCCTATTTTGTAAACAGTGTTTTACATGAGAGTTTTCATTTAGAAAAATGATCCAACCAAATTATGGTGATACGGTTAGCAATTTGAAAAGTAACTCTAAATTTAAGGGATATGGATGAAAAGTTACAGTGCTAGTTTTATTGTATGAGTGTTATAAAAAATAAAGAAGAACTTTTATAATAAAAAAAGAAGAATTGTTATAAAAAATAATAAATAAAGAAGAATTGATTTGAAAAAAAAAAAAAAAAGTGAAGGGAGTATGAGTAAGGGAAACGTGAATTTAAAAAAGAAAAAAAAAAGAACCTAATATCAAAAACGAATAATAATAAATAAATAAATAAAACAAAGAGGTAAGTATCGAAAAAAGAGTGAAAAAAAAAATAGAAAATAACCAACTTAGGGGAAGTTAGACATGGGTTTTAAAAAAATGAAATAGATAACGAAAAAAAAATGCAGCCAACTAAAAAAGAAAAAGATCACATCAAAAAAAAAGAGAGAGAAAAGTGTAAATGTGGAATTATGGAGAAAATCCAAATCTCCTAATACTTTCTTCTAGAAAAACTTTTAAATTTATCCTATTTTATAGGCAATGTTTTAGAGAGAGAGAAAAAAAAAACTTTTTAATGTGGGTTTAAAAAAAAAAAGAAATATTTTCGGCCAATTAAAAAAATAAGAAAGAGAAAAGTTTAAAAGTGAAGTTTGCTTCTGAATAAATGGATTAGTGGGAGAGTGATCCTATTTTGTATGAAATGTTTTAGGTGAGAATTAGAAATGTATTTTTACAGTGTTATCCTTAAGTTTTGGCCCTAGTTAAACATAGGCCATAGGGGTATTTTGGAACAAAAAAAATCCAGTCCAAACAAGAGAAGCCCCTTAAATAGTAGTATAGATAGATGCTTATTTTCCTTAATTAGATACTATATGATACGTTTCCAAATTCCATTTTCAGCAACCAAAATGGAGTGAAGAAAAACGAGAAACTCAAACTTACCAATTCCATATTCCTATTATCCAAATTGAAAACATAGGGATTCTGCTACTACTAATATGCATTGCCTCTATATACTACTAGCCAGAATATGGAGTTGCAATGGATGAAATGGAAATTTAACCATAAAATCCCAACTATATAATTAGTAGGCTGATTCTGAAAGTATATTATTTACTAGCATCTCGAGTTTAGAAGACTCAATTTTGGCCTGTAAATCGAGTCTTAAAGATAGGATTTATAAGGCCAGATATAACAGAACAACAGCACCAGCAAAAAAGAAATCAAAGCCAGAAGAAAAAAAAAAAGCGCCAAAGAAGAAGGAAAGAAGTCGAAGAAGAAAAAAGAAGCTAGAAAAAATCAGACCCAGGCCGCGGCAACCCAGGCCACGGCGAGCCCCAGGCCTGCGCAACCCAGGCCGCGCGAGCTCTTTCTCTCTCTCTCTCTGATCTGATCTGACTCTTTCTCTCTCTCTCTGATCTGATTTGATCTGGTGAGGTGAGGCCGGCATGAGACTTAAAATTTTTTTAAATTTTTTTGGTTTATAAATTGAGTCTTAGAGACTCGATTTTAAGTGGTCGCCACGTGGAAAAAGATGTCACATCAGACGTGTTTAGACTATGAAAATCGAGTCTTTGAGACTCGATTTATAGGCCAAAATTGAGTCTCTTAAACTCGAGATGCTAGTAAAAAATATAGTTTGAAACTATTGATTACTAACTATATAGTTGGAAAGTTATGGCTAGTTACCCATTTTGGCCAGTTGCAATTGCCATAAGAGGAAATTTTCTATGAATGGTTAGACTAGCAGATTCAGTCATGACCAAATCTACTCCTCTTGCTCCACTAGGCAATGTCCAATCAAAGTTTTGAACAAGATTTGCCAAAACAAGCTCAATAGTGGTTATGGCAAAGGAAATTCCTTGGAAACCCCTCCTTCGAGCTCCAAATGGAATCAATTGGAAGTCATGTCCTTTAAGATCTATAGATGAAGTTAAAAACCTTTTTGGTTGAAACTTCTCAAGTTCGTCCCATGACGCATGGTCTCTTGCAATTGCCCATGCATTTATAATAACTTGTGTTCTAGCTGCAATATCATAACCTTGTACTTTGGCATCTTGAATCGATTCTCGTGGAAGTAACAGTGGAATAGGAGGATGGAAATGAAGAGTCTCTTTAATATTTTACTGCCTTCAAGTAATGCATTTTATCCAGGTCATCCTCTATTATGTATTTTTTGTTGCTAATGATATTTCTCACTTCATTTTGCATATTTTTCATCACCTTCGGGTGCCTTAAGAGTTCTGTTTGTGCCCATTCTAAGATTGAGTGTGTAGTGTTAGTACCAGCAACAAATGCATCCTATAACAAAAGAGGGTCAATATTTTGAAGAAGTTTGTCAAAATGCATGAGAAAAGAGTGCCAAATACCATAGCCTCCTAAACTAAAATAGACCCTTTTTGCAATTGGGTTTTGATTGTTTCACATTCAACAATATTCACACTATTTCACATCATATCATGTATAAATTGTGGATATCTAATATAAAATTACGAATATTGTATTAAATATTTCATGTTCAAAAGTGTAAAATAATAATAAGTTTTGAGTGGTGGAAAATAAAAATGATTCTGATGATGGGTTCATGAGAAAATGTTGTTACAGTTATTACTCACCAATTGCAATTTGTCACTACAAATAGATGTGAGAAGTGTGTGAAAATATGTACGTCTATAGACTTATTCATTAGTTTTTATCTTATACAAATAAAATAAAAATAAAAGACAACGGTGTAATGATAAAATTATATATTTTTTCCCTCATTAAAATTTTGTTAACAATTGTTGCCCACTTGTCCTTTACTAGCTACTATAGGATGGAAGTAATATCTAATTTTTCTAATCGACCTCATTAATTAGTACAAACTTCCAAAAGAAATGCATATATTCTTAAGCTCATCCTAGAATGTTTTAGAGGTGTCAAGGGCTCTTAGCTTGCCAGAAAGAATAAAATTATCCTTTTACCTCTTCAGACATGTAATTTAGACATAATGATCAGACATCCCATGTGAAGCTTAATAATCCCAAATGCTAAGTCTATATTTTTTTGGGTAAATTACAAAGTACATTTCTAAAGTTTGGGGTTGTTTGGATTTTACATTTAGAAGTTTGGTTTTGTTAGCAAAACCCCACCCTTCGTTAGTTTTGATTGTTAAGTGACATACTGGTATGCTAATGTGTATTTATTATTATTATTATTATTTTTTTTTTTTTTTTTTTTTTGCCCAATCAGACTCCCAAAATAAGTTTTTTTAACTTAAAACAAAGAGCACTACTAGTGGTTCCAAAGTGGTGTCATTTTTGGAGGCTAATTTGGCCAACAAAAGAAAAAATACACATCAGCATGCCAACATGTCACTTAACAATTAAAATTAAGGGAGGGTGAAGTTTTGCTAATGGAACCAAATTATAGGGTGCAAAAACCAATTTTCCAAACTTTAGGATATAGAAACCAATTTTCCAAATTTAAGGGTATAAAATTCAAACAACCCCAAAATTTAAGGGTGTACTTTACAATTTTCCCTATTTCTTTAGTGTTGGTAAATCGTGAACAAATTGTAAGTCTTGTATTGTTATAGAGTTATATTTTCAAGACCAAGACAAAGATCCAGAATCAGCTCAAGCATAAGAAGTTTTTGTTTCCCTTGAGACACAGCTAGACACACAATTGATTTATTGAGTTGTGCCTTAATAGACTCTATTAATTGAGTTTCACAATTCTTAAATTTTAATCAAGCCCATTAAGTGGTCTCATGACTTGTATTTCAATCCCTACATGAAAAAGTATTTAAAAGATCATAACAATTTTTTTTTTTTTTTTTTTTTTTGAGAAACCAGACAAAACGCTTGGGCAATTTATTCAAAACCAAAATCAATGAACATCTCTAAACACAAGAGGGGCAATGTCATTAGGTGAGTCTTCCTACCACACCTGAAGCCCTAAAACAGAACTAGCCTTCTTAGCTAACGCATCAGCAACAAAGTTACAAACTTGACTAATATAATTAAATTCAACATGCTGAAAACCAGCTGCTTGGAAACGAATGTCCCCAAGAATGTTCCCGTAGCTGGCAAACTGACCTGAACCATTATTCAGCGCCTCAATGACAGTAGCGGAATCCCCTTCAACCACCACTCGAGTTAGACCAATCTCCAACGCAAACTGAACTGCCCGCTGACAGGCCAAGGCTTCCAACTCCGCCACAAACTGACTGAGCGGAACAGGCATGGACAGCGCCCCAATAGGATCACCCCGGTTGTCACGAACAATCACACCCACACCCGCCAGAGTCGAAGCCTGAAAAACTGCTGCATCAAAATTAACCTTGTATATGTTGGGATCAGAAGGACGCCATTGTTGTATGACCTGCGACGCAGAGGAATCAACTCAACCTCCCGAGCATGGAGAAACTCCTGAAGAATGTTGCCTGCTTCCCTACAAATGCTAGCCACGGGGCGGACAGCACGGTTAAAATGAATGGCATTTCGCGTATTCCAAACACACCACGCTGCTATAGCAAAAATCTCAACTTTATACTCATCTCGGCACGGCATAAACCTGGCCAATAACTCTCTGAAATTTGCCAGTTGAACAGGGACTGCTTGATGAAATTAACCACTCCAAAGAAGCCCAAACACAAGCAATTTCGTTGCACGACCAGAGTGCATTAACGGTGTCCTCAGGATGCTCTCTACACAAATCACAAATGTCAGAATCCATGACATGACGATGGTGCAGGTTCGCCTTTGTTGGCAGAGCATCATTACAAGCCCTCCACACAAAAATGCTTAATTTTGTTAGACACCCGGAGCTGCCAAAGGCTCTTTCAGAACTTCTTTTGATTTTCCATATTTGAACTACCTGCAATGGACATAAAATCACGAGAAACAATCATTTTATAGGCACTGCTAGTGGTGAACATACCTGAGGGAGTGTGTGTCCAAGCAATACGATCAAGAGGTCACCGTAAACTCAAAGGAATGCCCAGAATTAACTCGGCTTAAGTCTCGAAATTTGACTAATTGGGTAACATCTTTTTATAACTTTTATTATATACTTGTTGTCTCATTATTTGTATACATTATTTTTGTTAGTTTTTACTAATAAAAAATTAAAAAGTGAAGTTTGGAAAATTTTTGATAGGGTAGGATAAAACAAGATGGAACAAAAGAAATTAAAGTTATATGTAGCAAATGTGGTGACGAGCTAGCAGGTGGCCTAAGTGTGGGGACTAACCATTTAAAACGTCATATGTTAAATAGTTGTAAGTGAAAAAATCAAATGGATATTACAGATTTTCAACAATTAGGAAAAGATAAGAAGGGAAATTTAACTACATTTATTTACACTAATGCAAATGCACGTAATGAAGTAGTAGAATATCTTGTTAAAGTTGAACACCCATTTACATTTGTTGAAAAACATGATTTTACAGGAATGGTGCAATGTGGTTTTACTCCACAATATAAAGGATTTTCTGCATCTACCACAAAAAGAGATATTATGAAGAGTTTTAAATTTTATAAAGAAAAATTAAAAAGTATTTTGCATACACATAGTGGTAGATTTTGTTTAACTTTTGACCTGTGGACATCAAGAAATAAATTAGGTTTTCTCTCTTTAACTATTCATTATATTGATTCTAATTGGAATTTAAATAAAAGAATAATATCATTTAAAATGTTAGAATCTCCACACACGATATATAACATTGCAAATCTTATTAGTGAGGAACTTCAATATTGGGGGATTACTAATAAATATTTTCAATAACACTTGATAATGCAACAAATAATGATACAACAGAGATGTTTTTAAAAGAAAAATTAAGCTTACCTTTACATGGTACACTATTTCGAATACGTTGTTGTGCACATATTTTAAATATAATTGTTCAAGATGGTTTATCAAATTTATCCTCATCTATTGAAAAAATAAAAGATATTGTTCGTAATATTAATAGCTCTCAAGCAAGATATGAATTGTATATAAAATGTTGTATGGAATTGAAAAGAAACAAAAAAAATATATATATATATATATATTGATGTGCCTCATAGGTGGAACGCTACTTATCTTCTTTTAGATTTAGCAATAAAATATAAAGATGTTTTAAATTTATATTATTCTCATCTTTCTCAAAATTCATGTTGTCCTCTAGAAAAAATTGAAGAACATGATTGGATGTTAGCAGAACTTGTAAGAGACTTTTTAAAGATTTTTGATGATTCAACAAAAATTTTTTGTGGTGTATATTATCCAACATCTTGTAGAGTTATAATTCAATTGACAAACATTTGTGCAAGTTTTTCAAAATTTTATGGGCAAACTTTTGGAATATTTGATGAAATGCATGTTAGATTTAATGAGACAAAAATTTGACAAATATTGGGGAGATATTCCTTTGATTTTGGAAATGGCTATTATTCTTGATCCTAGATTTAAGATTGAAGAGTTGAATGTTTTTTTAGAAATAATTTATAATGATGAAGTTGAAAAAATTCAAAAGTCCATAAAATCATTTCAAAATTCAATGACACAATTATTTGATTATTATGGAAATGCTTATAAAAATTCAAAATTGGTGCCCAAACACAAAACACAAGAAGCTCTTTGTCCTCTACTAGTTTTCTAGGTGACCAAGAAGAACAAAATGCTTATCACATGGTTAAAAGAAGAAGAGAACAAGCATCTTCAGTAACATTAGGTGGGTTATCGGAATTTCAACGTTATTTAAATCAACCTTTACTTGAAATTGATGAAGACGGATCATTAGATTTATTGGGCTGGTGGAAAACAAATCAAAGTAAGTATCCCATACTTTCCATTATGGCTCATGAAATATTATTAGTTCCAGTTTCCACGGTAGCATTTGAAGCATATTTTTCTGCAGGAGGTAGAGTTGTATCTGATACGAGATGTGGTCTTAGTCCCGAGACTATTGAGGCACTTATGTGCTTAAAGGATTGGAACTTAGCAGACACAAGATGACAAGAAGCAGAACAAGAAGTAGAGGCATTTGAGCGATTGAAGTTAGAAAGGCCCGAGAGGATGCCAAGAAGTCCACCACCTGACCAGCAATCCACCACTTCAAGATAATGCTTGGCAAATAGTTATAAAATTTATGTAACAAGTTTTTCAATTTTTTCTTAGATAAAATTATTTGATGTTTCAACACAACTAGATTGGGAGTTGCAAATGATAGACAAGTGTGTGGGTGCCAACCTAGTTGGGATGTACACATTTTGTAGTGATGCAACTATTTTCACTCTAACATATTCATGAAAATTTCAATGTTCTTATTTATTCTTATCAATACAAGTTAATTAATCTTATTTTAGTACCTTTTTAAGAGGTATTTCTTAGTACTTTTTTTAATAGAATCTTTTTAGTAGATTTAATTGTTCAATTTGATAATTTGTAATAATATATAATTATAATTTTTTTGGTTAAATTTTTATAAGCCCATTGAAGACCTCTTAAAAATGCCCATGGGTAGCCCATTAAATCCACCTCACTAGCCCAGCCCGCTAAAGCCCAAATGGGCATTGCCCATTGGTAGGGCCATGGGTTAGGGTTTTTCCATCCAGCCCAGCCTGACCCAGCCCATTTACTAGTCAACAACCCATTAAGCCCAGCCCATTAGACCCATGGGCCAAGTAAAAAGGGGCCAACCCGACCCATTGACGAGGCCTAATGGAACCGTTCTTACTCTAATTGGATGGTCAATTTTTCAATTAAAACTCGGTTTTTGGGGAATTTTTGGTAAAAAATTATTTTTGGAACATTCAATTGCATTCAATATTTTGAGAAATTTAGGGGACCAAAATTAAATAGCTACAGTTGCTAGTTATTGTAGATCAGGTTGATCGTGGTTGATTATTCACCTTTGTCAATTACTAGAAACTATTTGAGTTCTTGCACGATGCGATGTCACTTGTTATTAATTTACTCTAATATTTCAATAATTTTTGCCAAGAGAGCTCAATTAGTGAGACTTCTGGTATTTTCATCAGAAACACTCAGGATTCAAATCATCTCACCCCAACTATCAATGTATCAAAATATATATATATTTCAATAATTTTCCTTCTAAAAAATTGTAATCTTTAGTATTCTATTTTATAATCAAAATAGAAAGACAAAGTAGCGTAGTGATTTGATCATACCATATGTGTTTGCAAACCTGAAATTGCATGATATAGTGACTCATACAAATACACATATTTCATGCCTACTCAAGAATGCAAATAGTCTTCAATTTTTTTTTTTTTTTTTTTTTTTTTTTTTTTTTTTTGCATTCTTGATTGTGTTATTAAATTTATTTAATTTTTTATTGGACTTTGTTTCAATTGTTGCAAAAGCAACTAAATTTGAGCAAGAATACCATATAAAGGAGTTAGAAAATCTAAATTGTTAAGATTAATTTTATAAATTCACAAATATTTAATTTTAGATGGCTTGTATGTCAATGGTTCTCAAAGAAATTAAATATGGGGAAGAATGTTATATTATAAATCCATTATTATTATTGTTCCAAAAAAATTGTTTCATATATAGAATTTATAAATAAAAAAAATCATATAAACTCCTTTAATATTAATAATTAATGCATAAATATAGATGATTAATATATTCATAACGCTCCATTTGTTTTCATGGAAAATCTTGTATAAAGATAGTTTTCAATGTTTATTAGTGTTTGGTAGAATCAGAAAAAATGAGTCAAAAGAAAACTATTTTTGGTCAACAAAAAAAGAATGGCTTATTTTTCGAGATTTTTTTCCATTAAATGTTTTTGGAAAACAACTCTATTTCACAACAAGTTAAATAAAGGAAGTTAGGAAATTGTTTTTCAACTCATTTAAGGTTGCTATCAATATATATATATATATATAGTTTTATAGAAAATGTTTTTTGAAAAATAACTCATTTAGAAAATATTATCGCCGAAACAATACTTTGATATAAATGTAAACTTTGTTGAGATGAAAGTCCAAATATATAAGGTGAATCTCAAGAAATGCGTCACATGGTAGAACCTCATTCTATCCCACATGAGATCTCTACACAAGTTACACCAATATATATACACGTGCAACACACATGCTTAGAGGCTATATATATATATATATATCTAGCATCTAAGCATGTTCGTTGCACGTGCTCAGAGACTCTTCTATTTTTTAGGGTAAAAGTTAATAATTTTCATCTATTATAATTTGGAAATATATATTTTTATTTTTCAAGCATCCATCGAGCTGCGTATGTTTCTATATATAGTGTCAACACGATTTTTCTTCATTTCTCCCTAATCTCTCTCGACAATTTTTGTCTCTTCCCCTCCCCAAACTCATCTCTCTCTCTCTCTCTCTCTCTCTCTCTCTAAACCTCAAATCTAGAATTTTTTGAGCCTCAAGATCATTTTTTCATCTAGTATGATCTTATTTTCTCTATGCTTATCATGCATTTCATGTTTTTTGACCTAACTTTTGGGAATTTTGAAAAATTTTGGGGTTTTTCAAAATTGATAAGTTTTTCACAAATTTTTGGGTTGGTTTTTGTTTAAATGATTTTAAATCATCATGCATTGCATCACATTTGCATTTTAACAATGATTCATGAGTGCATAATATGTTGAAATGATGTGTGCTAGTAGGTTTGGAATGGGCTGAGCTCATGATGTTTTTACTTTTGCATACATGTTCAAGCATTTTTCATGCATACGTACCTTCAATTCTCTACATTATGATATTGATCTTGTTGGTGCTTTTCTGTGTGTTTCTTTCTCTCTTTCTTTCTTTCGTTAGTTTCTCTATGGCACCTAAGCGAAAATCCACTTCGTCTCGAAACCCACTTCATTTTGGAGCATCTTCTTCCTCTTCCCCGCTAATTCTACTCCTTCTCAGGTCAAGTTTCGTGCTGATAAAGCCCGTAAGGACTTTTCGAAGAACTTTTCTCGACGCGGCATTCATTCAGAATGCCAAGTCATCCTTTTGAATTTTTCCAATACTGACCTTCCCACTATCATCTACAATAGGGGTTGGGAGGCAGTGTGTGACATTTCGGTCACTTGTCCTTCCGTGATCATACAGGAGTTTTACTCCAACTTGCACAGATTTGATTATTTTGTACCTCATTTTGTCATTCATTCGCATTTGAGGTACGCGCATCGTAGTCACTCCATATCTTATATATCCGAGGTGCTACACATACTGAGGGTAGAGTTTGCTGACTACCCTGGCTGTGAGCGTCTTACGACTGTGTCCAAAGACGAACTCTTGTCTCGCTTCTATGAGACACCTTTTTCTTGGGGTGACTGTCAAAACACCCCTTGCTTGGGCTTTGCAAAAGGTTCGAGATTCCTTAACATGGTGATGAAATTCGTTCTTTGTCCATTGTCTCACTATAACTCTATCACAGAGCCTCACGCTCAATTTTTGCTATCCCTTCTTAAGGGACTCACTATAGATTTTCCCTTTCACTTCATTCTATGCCTCATAGATGTCTATAGGGATACAGCGACCCATGATAAGCTCATCTTTCCTTTGGCTATCATAAGGCTTCTTCGCCATTTTTCTGTCTCCTATCCCAAGTCTCCTCATTTTTCGGTTATGTGTGCCATAGACGTTGCTACCATTAGATGGAGTGAGGCCCAGCTTCGACCGAAGCGGCCATAGATAGAGACAGCGACTCCTCCAGCTTCCTCCATTCCCTCTTCATCCACTCCTTCTTCATCAGCGAGTGGTGTGACTTTTGAGGCAGTCATGGTGCAACTTCAGCGCATGGATGCTCGCCTTGACACACTCAGTGATGTGTTAAGTGAACACCCGTGTTGGCCGTATTGTTCGACAACAGGCTCGCCTTAGTGGCTTCGTAGAGTCTCCCTCTCCTTCTCCAGAGACATCTAACGACAAGGACGATGATGGTGACTCCGACAACGATGATGATGATGAGGATGAGGATGCTAGCTCTTCTGGTGATGACACGATGACTGCTTGATTTACTTACCCTTTATCATTCGTGACAAAAAGGGGGAGTAGTTTTGGTTTTGGGATGAGAGTAGTCATGCATTTAGAAGGAGAGTTAGCATAGAACATTTTTGTGATAAGGGGAGTGTTTATTTTTTTGAGGGATGTCGTGAGGTTATTATGTTTTTTCTTTTCTTTTCTTTCTTTTACTTTTACCTCATGTACACCAGTCTTGTGACCATTTGACATACATTGTACTTATCTTTTGATATATATATATATATATGTTGATGTATGTTATTCACCTATCTTTTCATGTGTTGTTTCTTTTCTCTCTTTATGCACATGCTACTTATTATTTATATGCAATCTTTTATTTCTATTTCACACTAAGATGCCGTGATAATTTTTGTTTAAAGTATTTCAGAAATACATGTTGTCAAAGTTTTTCTCGCCATGAACTCTCTTCTTGCAAAGTTTTTCAAGAGTTTGTGTTAGGATAGATTTTATTGTATTCAACAAGTAAGTATGAGTTGAGTGATTTATGACTTCTCTCATATGTTCATTTGTTTGTTGTGGTTTTGTCACAGATTGCCAAAGGGGAAGATTGTTAAGAAATATGTGAATCATGTTAAGAACATATGTCAATAAAAAATTGGCTAATCCTTTGACAAAACACACTTTACTTGTAATTTGGTAGATCCAGGATGTGTTTAATGCTTCAAGGAACAAAAGTTCAAGTCCAAGTGTTAAAGCCATGCAAGTCTGTCTAAGAAACAAGTGAAGAAGTGTTGGATTTTAAAACTCAACAGATAGCATTTATCGAGGTTTAAAAGGCAGTTTAGCCCGATGCTTGATAGCTACTCAAAAGATACCCTATCTATCCAGATTTCAGAAAATCAGGTTTTCAATTTTGATTTTCATCCAATCCATGTATACATGTTTGGGCCTTCTTTTCTACAACCCTAAACATATATAAGGATTATTTTAAGGGCCATCATAGCTAATGCAAGCAAGTGCAACTTGATGCAAAGGTTTTTCACAAGTATATTGTGACTGGAGACAATTTACCCTAGCTCATCTTTCTCTTCAAGAAGCTGCTGCGTCTATACGCCGTAGGGTTTTGTAACCAAGGAGCTTCGTGATCTTCATCATGTGGATGAACTGAATAACTTTGTAGCCAACATCTTTCTCAAGTTGATGTGTAAGCCATGTACTAGGATCCACGCATCAATTGGTTAGTCTCGTACTAAGAGTTGTGCATTAAAAGGAGAGATTGTCACTATAGAACAAGTCCAATTGGGTATTGGGGAAAGGGTTCAACTGTAGGTTGGTATAAGGTACTGGAATTTCTTTACTTGTAACTGCTTATTGTGATAATAGTGAATTCTCGGGAATGGTGACCTTAAAATACTCGGTGGGGTTTTTGTCGTGTAGGTTTTCCCCATTCGTAAATAAATCACCTTGTCAACTTTATTTTCCACTACTTATTAACTTAGTTTGTGATTTGTTTGTGCTACTATGCATATTGCAGGTTAATTAACTTAATTAATTCACTTGGCTAATTATTTGGTTAATTTATCACAATGAGTCAATACTTTCTTGGCCTATCAATGAGAGCAAATTTAATTTATTATGAGCCGTTTATTGTGTGCCTAATAAAAATACATATTTGAGTGGGATTCGATAAATATTTTGATTATAGAATGAGAAGTATATTGGTTCAAATGCAGTTCATATCATTCCATATTTGTACCATGCATAGAATATATATATATATATATATAAATTAAAGGTTCTAAATTTTACTAATCAGTTCCTACTGCGTGGTGTTCAAAGTTCAACATGAATTGGTCTTAAACCTGTATGCATTTGTTGGATGTTAGGATTTCCATTTCCAAAATTTAACAACGTGACCAAGACTTAAAAGAAAAAAAATTACTACATCTATTTTACAATACTTGACCTTGAGGATCAAAATAAAGTACTTTCAGAAACTGAAGTAGATATGTTCATAATTCAATGGGACTTGTAATCTTTATTATCTAGTTGTTTTATGTCTTCTATAAATTGATAAGATTGCATGTCTTCAGGATCAGATCAATGACTCAGTTCCAATGTCTTTGGTGGCTTCTGATTTGAATATTCCAAGGCTTTACTTATTGCATGACTTTGTCAGCACTAAAGAAGAGGAGGTTAGGAATTACTGTCTTCTGTACCTTGCATGTGCTTTATTTAGCCTTTTGATATTAAGTTTTGAATCCTTTGAGTTGAATGCTGCTTGAAACTTTTCAACTTTACTAGATTCTTTATGTTATTTTCTAGTTTTTCAGGAATTTCTTGCATCCATTGATGAAAGGCCTTGGAAAAGTCTTGCCAAAAGAAGGGTTCAGCATTATGGCTATAAGTTTTGCTACGAAGTATATGGTTTTGGTTCTATTGGTGTTGTGATTTGATGGGTAATTAGGTAGTGTTGTTACTCTAGTTCAGGATTGCAGGGTGGAGGGCTTTGGTGGCATGAATTATATCATCCAGACTGAAAAAGGCATGCATATATAACTCTCAAATTAGTTAGACTAATACGGTATCTTACATGACTCATAACCCTTTTTTGTTTTAAATTATTTATTTAAATGAGATTAATTAAGTATATATAGCATTTGTTAACCTTAAAACACTAATGAATGAATGTGAGTATTGAGTTTATTATATATATACAAAATCCAACAATCTATTACTATGGCCTATTTTTATTAGGGAATCTCATCTACGACAATAATTTCTCATGTTTTAGCTAATTGTTCTGTGCATTTACATGATTCATCCTTCTTGATAAGTTATTATACTTATTTTCAAATTATAATACTTTAGTGTATTATAATTTGAAATTTGTTTGAAACATGGTGTAGGCTTTGATGGATTTTTTGAATTTTAGGTTGTCATTGCTAATTGTTGTTTTTGTTATTTTATTAAATTAGGCCTTAGATTTGTTGTGATATTCTATGGAGGCTAATGGGTTTGTTTAGTTTTGAGTCATATGCATGTCAATTTATGAGATTGGATAAGAGTACTTACGAGATTGTTTAGTTTTTTTTTTATAAGAGTATGCATATACATGTTTGTGAAAATACCAAAAAGGGCTATTTTTTGTTTTTTGTTTTCTGTGCATAATTTTTCATTTCCTTAGTTATTTAATTAGATCTTTATTATTGTAATAATATACCTCTTGTATTGTTGAGAAATGTAATTTGATCTTTATTATTGTAATAATATACCTCTTGTATTGTTGAGAAATGTAATTTGATCTTTATTATTGTAATACTTAATGAGTGTACCTCCCATATTATTGAGAAATGACTATGATGAATCTAGAGCTTCTAAGGACATACTGATCACAGTTGCTTTCTAACTTGTAGATTTTTCTTTTCTTTTGTTTGCAGGTTAAGCATTATTTGTTTATGTTCACTCTAGATTTCTTTTCTTTGGTAGAGGTGTGTGCTGGCTTGAGCATAGTAAGTAATTTCTTATTAATTTCTTGTAAAATTCTATAGTATAATGTTGATAATTGGTATTGTAGTGGGCTATTGAGTTGGAGCAAGTGGGTGGCTTGCATGGTGTTATAAGGTGATATAATTTGATATTGGAAGTGTTTCTTATGTTTAGAAATTGTGAATGAATATTATTGAGTTATTGTTGTTTGATTATTTTAATTTTTTTTCAATACTTGTAAGCGCTTTATATTGTGATTATGATTGGTATAAGGTATGTTACTACATAAATTAGTTTCCCTAAACATTTGACAATTAGGTTCCATTACATGCTACACTACTTTTTTTTTGGTAAAGACTACACCACTTATTAACATATAACCACATCTACTTATTAACATATAACCACATCCATTACATGCTATGCTACAATGTTTTCTCCACCTAATGAACCACCACATTGGATGACTAACTCAACGCCTCTTTCAAATGAGCAAGGAGGCCTTAGTGTATCTTGCATGTGCAAGTGTAATTTTGCATGTAGATATCTCTTTCATCGTATAGACTTTGAACAAATAGCTTGTCTAATGGCTAGAGATAGTAGCTAGTTTATGGAGATAAATTTTTAAGTATTTCACATAAAATGTCTGCATATAGTTACATATTGGCTAAAACTTTGTGATGGACACTAAGTTATGTTTTACTATTAAGGTGGTGTTTGGTTGTATTATTATTATTATTTTTTTTTAATTTGGACTTATTGCTTTTGGAAAATTAGTCTTCATGTAGATTAAGTTTTGATGGGCAGTCTGGTGATAAATATTTCTTTTGTAGACCAAAACCTCCATTAAAGACCTCTCTCTTTCTATCTTTTTTTTTTTTTTTTTTTTTTTTTTTGGCTACAAGGGAATTCATTTAACTAAAAAAGAACAGCAGCAACATCAGAGTTAGGACATAGGAGTGGCAGCCCAACCCTATTTATATGTATTGGTTTTGTTCACTCTTCAATAAATTTATATATATTAGGTTGTTCATGCCTTTTGTTGGGACTAAGTTTCTGATCTCAATATGACAGAAATTGAATTATTTGGTAATCATTTTGCATGAGAAATTAAAAATGAGTTTTGGAGTTTTTTTAACAACTTGTACATGTTTTCTAGGAAATGAGTAGTTTTTGTTAAATTCAGTCATCCTATTTATGAAAATCTAATTTAAGCAATTCAAACACATTTTTTTATAATTTTTTAAGTAGATACAATACAAGCTCCAGTACTACTATTTTGCTATTTTTACAAGCTTCTTCTTTAAAAGCTGTGTAACTGTTTGTCTCAAAGTTTAGGTCTGCACATTTGGCTTATGTTAATATACTATGTAGCTTTATGGGTTTGTTTTGCTCTATTTTGTTGCATTTTGTTCATTGTTGTGCTCCTAGGTTCATTTCATCACCTAACTTGAGTTGTTCACAACTTATTTTTGCTTGGAGTTGAGCTTAGTTAGGAAAACAAATTTGGAAATTTTATTTAGGAATAAATTTTAGGAACTTGTAACTTGGAAAAAGTTTGGGATATTTACTTGTCCTTTAAAATCCTTCAACCATTCCCAATTGGGATATTATGCAAATAAGCCAAGACTCTAGAGAACTTGCGGCTTCTAGGAGCAGTGATTGGATTAGATTTTTCTGGGTTAGGAGGTGTTTTAACACCTTGAGTTTCCAAGTTATTCTTTTTAGTATTTGGTTTGCCTAGGGTAGCATGTATCCATTGTATCTTCTACTTTGCCATTTTCTCTAACTATTCTCACATTTTTTAAAGAAGCAAACAAGATTCTCATAAAAAGTTATCTAATCTCTAATATAGGATGAATGGCATTTTATGAAGACTTGAACTTTTTACTTTTCATTCATAATTGTGTCTTTAGAACCAAGATATTTTTTTGGGACATGAAGAGCCTATGTCATGCTACATGCTAATGGTGTTGCAGTGGAGAAATAGCTGATAAAATTAAATGAAAAATCCCAACTAAATACATAGAATCATATCAAGTCCCAAACAAAATCATGGAAAAGTCCTAACAAGCTTGATGAGCTAATATTTATATGCACTTGTTGAGTAATCTTGGTTTGTATGCACTCATTGATTGAGCAAGATGAAAAGTCCTAAATCTCTAAGATTTTCTTGTCATTCTATTCGATCCATTTATATGCACTTATTGAGTAATCTTGGTTTGTATGTAGGATGTTCCTCCAATCCAACAATCTCCAGCTTTCCAAAAATCATCAGCTGCATCGCATTAACCAAGCAGCTTATAAGTTTTATGTTGGTGTTCGAGGACTTTTTGTGTACAAAGAACTACATTTGAACAACCGCCTTTTTTGCAAGTGTTGAAGGATATTTTTAAACATTTTGGAACTTTAATTATGGTATTAGCTTAATTTAAGCGGTTGTTTTATTCAAAGGACCACATTTTTTTTTGTTAATCTTATGATTATGGTTATATACAATGTTATGTATTTGATAATATATTTCTATGTTAATATAATGTTAGTTTGGAGACATTTGTGGTGTTGTTAATTAATTACATTTGTGGTATTGTCTCGGTAGAGCTAAAATTATTACAGGTTCTTTGTAATAGGTCTGTGGTTTAAAAAAAAAAACAATTTAACCTATAGCAGCGGGCAAAAAGCGCTGCTAAAAGTCTAAAATTATGTTTTAAATGAAGCCCTATAACGGCGTTTATATCCCACCACACTAAAGCTTCACACATATAGCAACGGTCATCTTCGCTGCTAAAAGGTGCTTATATTCTGTTTTACATGAAACCCTATAGTGGTGCTTATTGCCCGCCGCTAAAGGTTGTCACTATAGTGGCGCGCATAACCCGCCGCTAAAGGTCAATTGACTCGAATTCTAACATCATATGGCAGCAGTTTTCTACTCGCCGCAATAGATCTATTGTGGCACCGCAACAATGATGGGATGAAGCGCCGCAATAGTACCTGCTGCTAAAGGTCAAATGTACCTTTAGTAGCACTTTTTTGGGCTTTAGCGGCGCTTTTGGCCCACTGCAATAGCCCTTTTTCTTGTAGTGAAGTGTTGAAGTAGGAGAAAGTATATGTTGTTTCTGGAATACCAAGTCAGCATCTAGTTGGTGTTTCATGGTCCAATTAAAACTTGACACCTATATAAAAAATGACAAGTCAGGATACTAGATCACTTAAATTAAAAGTACAGAAATGCCTTTGAAAATTTTCAAACTCCCGCCCCTTTAACACGCTTTACACTTGTGTAAAATCAAAAGATTATCTTCTCCTTCTCTCTGTTTCTCTCTAGCACAAGTGCACAACTGCACACGCCAGCCCCTTGCACCTCCATGTACTCTCTCTCTCTCAACTCCAAAGCTTGACAGCCACTGCTTAGCATCACCGCCGGATTTAGAGATACACTGCTAAACATTACCAGTTCCTACGAGACCGGCCTTTGTCTCGTCGGAAAACACCCAAAACCGTCTCTTCTTCTCATTGTTTCCAAATTCCAACCTCCGACGAAAGAACTTTTCTCGCGCTTCCAACAACTGACTTTGCAAGAAGGTCTTCTCTCTCCCTATTTTTTTTATTTATAAATTTTTCTGTTTATAGAGATGTGTTTTGTTTTAAAAAAAATTGAATTATACACGTTTGATAAAATGCTTCAATGAGGATGGCTGCACTATTAATACAGTAATAGTTTTTTATTATTATTATAAATCGTTTCCAGGTTGTCCATTATTACCAATCTTTGTTTTTCTCTCCAAAAAAAAGCCTTTGTTGGGTGTATACGATGACCAGAGAGTTGATAATCCAAAAGACTTGGGAGTCAGGCCTAGTGGTGGAGAGAGCTACTTGGACTTGCTAAAGACTTTAGAATGCGACAATAATTTGGAGTTGGCTTTTGCCGTCAGTGCCGTAAGAATTGCCCGTCACCATCACCATCACCATCTTTCTCTTTCTTTTGCTTTTTCTTTTTTGGGCTTGTTAATTTGATTCATGAATACTGCTCGTCTACTAATTATATATAGTTTTCCAATTGGGTTAGTATGTTTTTCTTGAATTCTAATATACTTTATTGGGGCTAGATTCTTTTCTTTGATAAATTTTGACCACCAAGTTTGAGAATTTGGTGTTTATTTATTTGGCTAAGTTGTTTTTATGTTGTTGGACACATTCAATTGCAACCAAAAAAAGAGGAAGGGAATTTGCTAAATTCAATTGGGTAGGATAGTTTACCTACTTATCTCTGGTTGATTAACTGCACAAAATTTTGATGGCTATGAATGCTTGATTTAACCCTCTTGTTTGATTTAAATGAATCATTAGAGCAATACAACCTTTTAGTGGCATCTTTTGTTCATTTATTTGATCCTATATTTGTTGGGTATCTTGTTCATATTATTCACAAGAAACGCCCTTAAAACATAGCAACATAGCAACCCCAAAGTCTCAAATAGTTTGTAATCACAACAAAAACTTAATTCAAACCGGCTAAAATGCACAATATAACCCTTCTACTCTCCACACTAGCTAGTGAATATACATATATATATATATATATATAAATTTATTATTGCAATGATTAGTTTCAACACAACACAATCCCATACTTGAATTGAACTCTTCTTCAAACATTAGTTTAAGCACAACTTTAATGTGTGCTTTTGTTTATTGTTCCCCCCCCCCCCCCCCCCCCCCCTTAATATTGTTCTTTTTTTTTAGGGCCTTGCAAAAAAATTTCTGAAGTATGATGGATAGCTTTTTGGATGGTACTTGGGACAACATATTGCACAGCCAATAGACAACATTTTGGACTATTTTGGACTGCATATTGCATAGTGGAACATTTTGGATAGCACAATTTGGACGATTAATTGTATAGCTAAACACTAATTATAACCATCAATTTGGAAAATTTTTGTAACTAATGAAGTTACTCAAACATGATAGATTTTGTGTATATTTGAGTAGCTTCTACTTAAAAACTAATTATATGCAAATGATGAAATTTTTTAATGCAATAGTACAGTTTATTCTTATATCGTAGATTCTATATACGCATGGTATGGTTATTCAAGGTGAATGATAGTTATGTATGGTGGTTGAATTGCAATGCTAGATTGTTTGAGTTGAATGGAGTGGAGGAATGCTAGATTCTTCAAAGACCAAGAAAACTTTAAATCCATCTCCAAGACTACTGATCCATTATGCTAATATGAATACTCATCAAGGAGTTTTTCTAATCCCTTAACTTGGTATTATTATGAACCAAACGTGACATTAAGTATATCAAAGAAGAACAATTTGCACATCTTTTAATTGAATCAAGTATAAATTATAGATGCTCATTACAAGTTTCTTCCTTTTCTTTCAAGGGTAGATAACAATAAAATTGCACACTGCAACTACATACATTATAACTTAGATTGTTCAAACACATCATTCATCAATCACAAAATCGATCAAAATTGAACTCAAATTCTTCGACATCTATATTAACTGAAGTCCCATGTGTCTTATTACAAATTTCTTCCATTAACTCTATGTCAACCTCATCATGCTTATCAATTAACTATTCAAAATTGCTTCATAATTATAAATCTATGGTATTGTCTCTTCATTGCCAACAATATTTTTCAATGAGCTCTATCCTGCAACAAAACCATTCGAATAGTATTAAATTGTAATTACTCAAGACAAAAAATAAAACATCCAGAGTAAATGCAAAAAAAAAGGATTATTGAAAGAAAGCTATTATCCATTTATCCTAATGTAGATAGTATACCCTATAATAACAATTCATAATCCTCAATCTTGCACATAATCCCTTGGGCTAAAAATGTATCTTAATTTGTATCAAGATACTCTGGTGACAACCTAGCATAACCCTGAGGGGTGGAGGTTCCAACTACAATTTGGTGGACAACCCAAAAAATACTTGGACCAAAGGCCAAGAGTTGCAAATATGATATTTCAAAATTTCCAGCTAGCTTAGCTTGAATTCCACAAGCTATAAGGCTTAGATTTGAAGCACTAAACAATAAATATAATGAAAACTGGAAAAAAGAAAAGAAAAAGAAAGATATAGACCTGAAATTTTATTTCCATGTGAAACAACATAAACTCTTAGTTACACCACATTTGAATAAATTCCTTAAGCACTTTGTCTTGAGTTAATTGGTATTTAATTTGAAAAGCAAAAAATGAGTTTAAACCACCATAACATTCAAGCGAGGAAAAAATACCAACAAGAATTAGAAGAGGAAAAAAGACTATTGAGGCAATGCTCAATAAATCACATAAGGGAATGACAAAAGAATACCAAATGGTGGACCCAAATATATTGATGCTTGAAGGTTGCATCTAGCTATTCACCATAAGATAGATGTGTAGTTCAGATTGTTTACCATCTCATTAGACAAATTTAAAAGGCCATAAGAGACACCAAATAGGTATTTTTGCATTCTGCCATTTGGCTATTTGCCATAAAATAAATTTGTGGTTCAGATCGTGTAACAACTCAACTAATAAACAAAGAAAAAGCTTTATTTCTCTACCGATGAAACCGCAACATACTAACCACTTTTAATCTAATCCAAAAGAACAATGAAATAAAATAAAATAAACCTTTTACTGTATTATTAGTGCAGCAATCTTCACTGAAGCATTTTATCAAACATGTATAATTCTATTTTTTTTTTTTTTTTAAAAAAAACACATCTCTATAAACAGAAAAATTTATAATAAAAAAAAAATAGAGAGAGAGAAGACCTTCTTGCAACGCCAGTTGTTGGAAGCGCGAGAAAACTTCCGGTGTCGGAGGTTGGAATTTGGAACAATGAGAAGAAGAGACGGCTTTGGGCTTTTTCCGACGGGACAAAGGCCGGTCTCGTAGGAACTGGTAATGTTTAGCTGTGTATCTCTATCTCCTACTGCGATGCAAAGCAGTGGCTATCAAGCTTTGGAGTTGAGAGAGAGAGTACATGGAGGTGCAAGGGGCTGGTGTGTGCAGCTGTGCTAGAGAGAAACAGAGAGAAGGAGAAGATAATCTTTGGATTTTACAAAAGTGTAGAGTGAGTTAAAGGGGCGGGAGTTTGAAAATTTTCATGGGCATTTCTGTACTTTTAATTTAAGTGAGCTAGTATCCTGACTTGTCATTTTTTATACAGGTGTCAAGTTTGAATTGGATCATGAAACACCAACTAGATGCTGACTTGGTATTCCAGAAACAACATATACTTTCTCCTAGAGCCTAATCATTGCTCAAGAGAGTATGAAATTTTAAGCTAATAAACACAGGAGTGAAAGGTCATTTGAAGTGGGGGATTGGGTTTACTTAAGACTTCAGCCTTATAGGCAACAGTCTTTGACCCATTGAAAGAGTTGGAAGTTGTCTCCCAAATTGTATGGCCCTTTTAAGCTTTTAAGGTGATTAAGAAGATTGGCCAGGTTGCTTATCAATTGAACCTTCCTCCAGAGTCTAAGTTGTATCCTGTATTCCATGTTTCATTGCTCAAACCCAAATTGGGCCAACATACTTCTCCTGTGCCTTCTCTTCCTCCTATTGATGCAGAAGGTCTTTTGTCACTGAGCCTATAGTTGTGTTGCAGCAGAGATCTAAGCAGCTAAGGAATAGGATTATAAGTGAAGTTTAGGTTCAATGGCATGGCACCACCACTAAAGATGCTACTTGGGAATCACTACACCAGTTACAGAATCAATACCCTCACCTTGTGGGCAAGGTTCTTTAAAGGTGGGGAGTATGTTAAGAGTCCAAGTCACTGGCCTTGTCAGCAGCAAGTGTAATTAGCTCATTATAACATATTAGAATTGTTGTATGTGCTTTAGACAGTTAAAGATAGTTGTTAGAAGTTAGTTACGGGTACAGCAAGTTGTTAAGCTGTTAGACTTGTTAGTTGGTGTGATTGCATTAACAGTTGGAATATGGATATAAGTGTAATCAAGCAATGAGTAAGAACATGAATAAGAAAAACCAGCTTATGCTAAACCCTCTCTCTCTCTCTCTCTCTCTCTCTCTCTCTCTCTCTCTCTTGTTTTCCCTATTTCTCTACCTTTCTGTTACTATAAGGCCTGGCTGCCTTGAATCAGTCACATATATAGCTTAGAGTTAGAATTGGGATTCTAACATTTGTTATTTTTATTTTTATTTTTTTGAGGGCAAGGGAGAGGATCGTCCACATAACCCATGAGTATTTTATTTATTTTTTTTTTAATAAATAAAAAAGCTTTTGAGCGGGCGTGGACTCATTGAAACCACATCAAGTGATAGTAGAGAAATCATTGGGATATTTTTAACGAGTAAGAGTGGAGGAATCATTGGGATCTTGATTTTGTGAGGATTTGGAGCTGTAGCAGCTGGAGAGAGGAGGATTCTTCGGTCGGTGGGGACTTTTTTGGGTTCTGATATTTCTTTTGATACTGCTGATGTATTAACATTGTCATGTATACGATTTGGTGACGGGGTTGCTAAGGAAATAATAAGATCGATAAGATGCGAGAGCCTGATAGTGGTGATGGGACTTTTGCTTTAACAATGAAGATTTAAACACAATATTGTATTGTTTTTTTTCTAATGAGCCGAATCAACCATATCTTTTTGATAAATAAAACAAATCGACAATGAACAAAACTGTGTACTGTGTGTATACTGTATACATACACATGAACAGTAGCTTATTTTGTGACACTCTTAAAGTAAGTAAACCAACTTAATTATTACTTGTATAAATATGATGAATCAAGAAGTTTGTTAAATTAATATATATGTAGTAATTACTAGTAAGCAAACCAAATTCTTGCTTATATATATGTGGTAATTTGCTTACTTTTGGGTGAAGCTTTCTTTGTGGGTGCGTGACTAGTGTACTTTGCTTTGAGCGGTTATGTAGGCGTAGGTAAGCAAATTAAGGTGTCCACGAGTGGCTACTTGCTATGTGACATTTGTGTACACGAGTGCTGATTAGCTTGTAACAGAGAGAGCTTCCTTTCGGTGTTGCTCTCTGTACATGAGTGTTGACATTCAAGTCTGATTTTTTTTTTTTTTTTTTTTTTTTTCAAGAATCAATTTCTCTAGTAAAATATGTATCCCACTCTTCATTTATAAGACATTCTATTAAAATATTCTAAAATATAATTCTTCTTTATATATTTTCCCACACTCCCCAACTTCCAATTCTCTCAAGTCTCACCCTAGGCCACCCACACCTAGCAACTCTCGGCTGGATTGAGATCTTGTGCAATAATTAGGGTAATTGTGTCATACAATTACCACCTTCATGTAAGATATAAAAGTTGATAAGGTAAAATTATAATAATAAATTAAAAAATTAAAAAAAAATTATCTAAGTAACTTTTACATCTCACATGGAGTGGTATTGTATGGTGTTATTGCACCGAATCCAAATCCCCTCAGCTAACGACTACTGCAACTACACGGATCTATCATTGTAGGTGACACCCCATGCTAGAGAGAGAGAGAGAGAGAATGGAAGATTTACAATAAGTTACAATACTTTATATTTTTTAGTTTTTTTTTTTTTTTTTTAAATTAATAATGATGGACATTTGAGTGTAAGATTTCTTTTGTATTGTGATGTTTAACTATAGTGCTATTTTACATCAATTTAAAAGGGTTCAATGTGAATGCCCTCATATAACCGATAAATGCCATACTTATTACACAAAATTACTACTTTTACGAGGTGTGAAAAGAGTTTGATAGATACCTTACTTCCAATTTCTTTCCTTGGAAAAGCTAATTTTCCTACTCAATAAAATACTAAAATTATAGAGTTTATTCAATCGGGAATTTTAGTCCATAGCCTAATTTCACCAAATTAAAGATGATTGGCAATTTGGCGTAGTCATCTACCGAAAAATGTTAGTGCCACTATAAGTCAGCACAACGTTTTGCCACAGTTTTTTCATTTAATGAATTTGTGAGTAGGCCAAAAAAATAATAATAATAATGGATCCATATAAGTTTACACCTTGTTAAATGTGCATCAACTATAACAAAAGTTGTGTTATTTGATAAATTCTTGACATAGTTGGAGCCTACCAAGTTGGCATCACTGTGTGTTTAGAAAAATCTTCTTCGAGATAGCTTTCATTATTCTCTGTCAGTAAACTATCAGTATCCTTAATTAACAATGATATTTTGTCATCATTCAAAGAGAAGCCACCCCATCTAGAAAAAAAATGAATCATCCATGTTGAATCTGTAACTAGACAAGGACCATGGGCCCCAAGTCGTGTATGATTCTAAAAAAAAATTAAGACCATAAACTTTATACCATAGTTTTTGCCAATTCTATCCCATCGCTAGCTGAAGGGTGGACAATAATTGAATGGTTTATGTAAAAGTAACAGTTAGTCAGTTATATTATATATAGAATAATTGATAAAAAGTAAATAATACCATGAGTAATGTGAGAAGAATCTTTAAGCCCTAGTTACAGTAAATAGTGTTTTAAACATCTAGATTTAATACACCATATAAAATGTGAGTTGTAGTCTTAAAATCTCCAAATTTCAACTTTTGCCTTAAAAAAGCTGTTTTCAAAAGTTCTTTTAGTGAAATTGCTGAACGTTTGTCAATCTCAACTAAAACAGCTTTTAACTCCTTTAAAGTACTTTTCGACTCCTTCCTTCAAAATGGGAATCTATTGCTCAAATTTCTTTCTTTTGCATGTTATTTACAATCTTGATCGAGGTATTATTTGGGATTTTTGAAATACACCTTATGTGATAATTCACAATAATAAAATCAACTTGTTTATTATAAAAAATAGGACATAAAATTCAGAAAAATTGTGAAAAAAAAGATAGTTTTTATATTAGGTTCTTTGTCTTTATCGGTATGAAATAGTACCCTCAATAATATTGGAGTACTAAGGTAATTTTCCATCTTGATCACATCATGGTTAAGTAGAATGGTAGAAATTAGAATGGTAGAAATTGGCATGGAAAGTTTGTTCCGCTAATTTCCAAAGGAAGGCCAATCAGATATAGAATCTTTTTTTTTTTTCTTTGGGGGATCCAAGGATGGACCATTGATTTATTGACTGAGCCAAAGATAACGAAAGAAAACAAATAAGGAGAGAAAAAAAAAATTAGGTTTCTACTTTCTACCCACTAAATTCTCTCCAACTTACTCATTTTCTTCTTAGGATTGCACACAATTTGCACATTTGTCGATGTGTGATTAAATTACATTATTTACACACAGCCCACCACTAGATCTTAATGAAAAGTGATCAAATTATCACTTGTCATGTGTCTAAGTTGTGTCAAAGTGTGTGATTTTAGACTTTTTGTTTCCCTTAAATTTCTACAACACAAAATCCTAGAGAAGTATAATAAACTATAGATCATGCTACAATGATAAATATGAAGAATTTCTGTTACAAATACAAAATCAACCATCAACAATAATTGAGATAACAAATTTCATAATTTTTTTTAGAACTTGTTGATAAATCATAATTAGTACTTCACTTATACATAAAATCATTACTGACATCACTATTATTATACATCAATCTCAATCTATCACCTCAATAGTTATTAAAGAAAAAATAATTGTCAAATTTGTTGTGTTATTAGACTTATTGACCAATTTTTCACAACCCTCTTCGTAATTTGCAAAGATTATAAGTATTAAGTATTTTTGTTTTTAATGCAAAATTATGAGCCACCAGTATTGGCATGTGCTGTTGCTGAAATTTTATCACAAATATCTGGAGAAGAATCGTCTTCAATGCCTGCACTTAAAAGTCTTTTTGAATACTACTTATTTTACTGAAAATTGAAAACACGGTAGTAAATAATTTTAAAATAAGACTAAACAATGCACACGTGGGTCCTAGCAAAGATGGATATACTGTTTAAGCAACTAAATGTTGAGACGTGCACAGTGGCTAAACTGCGTGAATGGACAAACAGAACAGTACACATGGGTCCCGGCAAGATGGACAAACTCATGAATGCGTGAATGGCTGAACAGTACACATGGGATATTCTTTTGTAAGGTTCCCTATTTTATTAAAACCCAAAAAAAGTTTCAAAGGAACTACATTTTCATTATAAGTCAAATATGGCATATTCCATGTCATACAAGCCTCCAAACACCAAAATTACTACTATCTTGATGCAAGTGAGACATGATATTGATGTTAATCAATGACCATTCATGATGTGATCCTTTTTTTTTATAAGTATTCATGATGTGATCCTTTACTACTGATGCATTAAAAACAAAATCAAGTATGGAAGGCAGGATAGAAATAGTTGTTCGATACCCATCACAAAAGTTGTGATATGTCACGACTGAGTTCCAGCGTCAAGCTTGTTATCAACATCAAAGATTGGAATACAGGTTGAGCCTTTAACCCATGCCTTCAAAAGAGGGAAAAGGAAATGATAATTCAGGAGTCATGGTAGAGACATTATTCTTTGTAATAATGTCCTAAGAAAAGGAAAAAGGAATAGAACATAGTACAAGAGTAAAAAATTGAGAGAACCAGTTTAGCAATGAGAAATACTTACATGAGACTAATTAATCTACCACAATAATTGTATAAGATGCGTGCAATATATGGTCTTTACCACTATTGCAAGCTATCACAACAATAACCAAATAAACTATAAAACACATAAAATTTGTTGAATGATATTGCATGTTTATGTGGAACTGATAAGCATTGAGCCAAAAATAATATTCACAAACAAAAAGTGAGAGTAGACCTGTCCACCATTTTGTGTTCAGTAGAGGGATGAACATCAAGTGGGGTTTTGTTAGATAGCTGAATTGCTAAAGTTAGGCCTCATTGGCCAAGATATGGTTATGTGGACATGCTAACATTCACTTAACATGTTTATGTGGACATCAGCATAATCAATCTAAACATGTTTATGTGGCCTCATTGGCTACAAACTATAAAACATCAGCATAATTTATTTATCTAGATGATGGCTGCAAAGTTAGGCCTCATTGGCCAAGATATGGCCCAAGAAAGACAAAGGGGTCTTTACAAATCTCAAATTATGCATCTTGCTCAACCTCTTTTACAATGGTTATAGAGTCAGAATGTTAAGTGAAGCCCCAAAGAACTGAAATATTAATCATAGAGATCATACATGTCAAAGCACTCAAACCTTTCATGAACTCTTAACAACCAATGATTTGCAAATAAATGTCTGGTCCAAGATTCTTAATAATTAATTTAAAAAATGAGTATCTAAACAATCTTCTTAGTAATTATCATTAAATTTCATTATAATCGAAAATCATTTCTGAAAATACTACAGTCTACCTATACATGTGGTGCCTTGTTCAGATGAGAACGGCATTGCCTATGAATTTCCTGGGCGATTGTTTGACAATACTGACATAGTGACATGTATCATCTTTTATGTTCATTTCTACATGCCAGCACATGCTAAAGTCAACACATTTGGAGAGAGAATCCAGATTATCCCATTTTCTTTCACTTGTTAATTTTCCTATCTGTTGGAATCTTCCCAAGCAATGTGATATAGTCTATAGATTACCGAACCACCACTTAATTAATTGTGACTTCAATTATAAGCAGACCCAATAAATTCAATTTTAGGCAGGTTCATGCTAGTGATCAAAACCATAGTTCACTTAAAGCAAGACATTGCAATCCTTAAAAGCCAAAGTGCTAAGTTAGCAAAAACAACATTTAGTTTCCTTACTAACCCATCTACTCCAGGCCCAAAAGAAAGACATAAATGCTGTTACTTCGGGATTCAAAACACCAGAGCTTCCCATCTCTTCCGGGCAGCAGCCATATCTTTCATTTAGATAGTACTCCAATGCTGAATTAGATACAAAGACAACCCACATTAGAAACAATGAGCAATATAACAACCACCAAAGGTCCATTAGTTACTGTGAAAATATAGTAAAGAAAACTCAATATTGAATCCTAAGCCTTCCATAATTCACAGCATATTCTCTCAGTCAAGCTGATAATTTGTCATCAAGTAAACCAAAAACAACCAAAAAGACAGAAACTTTAACTTTGTTTTCTTTTCTTTCATCTTCTTAGAAATCAAACATAGACAAAAACAAAACACCCACAAAAAAAAGAAAAAAAAAAAAAAAAAACGAAACCCATTAATCAGAACAAGGAAAAGTTGGAAATTTTGCATACCAAAAGGTGGGTTTTGCGAGAGTGTCAGAGTTTCAGAGAAAATAGTCTTAAAAAAAAAAAAGCAAAAGACACTGGAAAATATAAAGTAAGGATATGCTTATCCAGGATAACGTTCTGCTCGGAACAGCATTAATCCTCGTAAGAACCACTTCTTTTTGGATTATTTTTTGTTTATTGCCACAGAATATATATATATATATATAATGATTTTTTATTTGGATTTCATCATTTTACGTACGAAATTATCCTCACACAAATTCTTAAACTCTTTAAAATACTCATATTTTTTAGTTAAATAATTTGAAATTTTATAATACAAATGGGTTAAAAGAGTAATTTACTATTTTTAAAAAAGTTCCAAAGTTTTAGGTTTTTTCTTTTCTCTCTAAATCACCAAATTTTGTTTCTCAAAAAAAAATTACCAAAATTTATTTTAAATTCAAAATTTCAAACTTTTATCAACTCTCACATAAAAAAAGATCCTAAAAATTAAAACATTATTCTATCTCACTTTTAAACATTATATAAAAAATACTTACAATTATTTTATATATATTTTTTAAACAGATGAAAAAAAAAAAAAAAAAACCTTATCGCACATACAAAGCACGTGTGATGAGGCTAGTGTGTATGTGTATATATATCTATATATATTTCATTGATAAAAAATTTTCATTATAATAAAGGCCAAAAAATTAAACAGAATATATTTTTTTCAAAACAAATAAGTGTTAGGTGGTCATATATTTGTGTTTGTTTAGCTAATTTATAAATCGTACACTTAAACTTTAGCCTATTTTATTTTCGTTTTTGTTTGTATGATTTATTTTTTTTCAAATAACAGTCAGTTTATTTCAACGAAATGGACTCATTTTTTTGTGTTTGATTATGATCTTAAAAATTAGTTTAAAAAAGACTATTTTTTGTAGTTTGACTTGCACTAAAAATTACTGGATCAATATTTATTGTTATTAAATCAGTTATATGAAAAACATTTTCTTTTTTAAACCATTGAAAAGCCTTAAATTGGAAAATATACCCTAAATTTGCAATCCATGCAAAAAGTTAGAATGGAAACTAATTGATTTGAGTAAACAATGTAATATGATACACAAAGTCAACGATCAGTTTATGAAGAGAAAGTGTGGGCGAAGAGCTTTTGCAGAGAAGCAAGTTTGATTCCCTTATTTAGGTTGTGCTTGTAAGAAAAATATTAGAATAGGTTTTAATAAATGTCAAACAAATTTTTTGTGTGATTGTTGAAATATTTTAAGAGTAAGCCAAGTGGCACAAATTTTTCCATAACTTTGCCACAACTTTGCTATGTGGCGACTTGTGAATCGTAAAATCATGGACCTACATGGACCACTATTTTATTTCCACCACTCACGAGTCGCCATATATCAAAGTTGTAATAAAATTATGGGAAAGTTTGTAGTACTAAACTTACTCATATTTTAAATTTAAGAGGGTTCAACAGTCATAATTTTTAGAGATCTTGAGCTATTGATTTATTAAAGATTTTGATTTTTTTTTTTTTTTTTTTTTGAGAAGGTAGCATTTCAAACATATAGAGTTCACTTAATAATGATTGCTCTTTATAATCATGCAAGTCAATACATTAATTGATTTTTTATATAAGTGATGATTGAATCTTAAATGTCTTATTCGATGAAAAAAAAATTTACTAAATAAGCTTAATGCAACTTTTTATCTTTGAATTGAGTGTGAATTGAGGTGGCAAGAGGTAGAAGTCAAGCAACCCATGTCTTCTAAAACCACTTCACAAGATTCTTCAAAAAATATATAATAAAAAAAATAAAATAAAATTAAAAAAAAAAAATCTCTACACAAAAGGTAAAGGTCATGCCCACTAAAATTTACATCACTACTTTGCTAAAATCCGCCTTGAAATCCATCTTGTTCTATTTTTCAAAAACATGGACCTCAACATCCTGCTGCTCATGGTGTTTCACGATTAGTATTGGAAATGAACATGTGAAACCATATTTTGGATTACTCTAGTGCGACACGAAGCCGCTGAAGCCGAGTCAGCTCCTACGCCGCTAGCTATGCCCTGCTAGGTCCCCTGGCATGGTTGAGGTTCCATAGGGGCGGTTGAGCAACTCAAGCGAACCGCCCTACCTTACTTCAACATAGGGACAAAAGGGAGATTTTATCCAATTCCCCTTGGACAATAGGCACGCCCATCTTTCCAAATAGGCACGCCCATCTTTCCAAATATTTTTGTCAGTGGCTCCGTTAAATTTAGATATATATGTGCTTATCCTACTTGACTTGTTATAAGAATTGCCCCTAACCATCAAAGTCTCACTAATTGTGTCCCCATGTGCCTGCTTCTCTTTCTTACTGTGCTCATTAATAGTCAAGGCATTGGACGCACCATCAAATTTAATCTCATCATTTTCATAGAACAATATAGTAATAAGCTAACTTTTTAACTTTTAATATTAGTCCTTGAAACTAATTACACCTGTCACCCGGTGTTGTATTTGTACTAAATTTCAATCCAACTCAAAGTTGTGAGTCTTGTGAAGACACTAATATGATGATTCTCTGTGGGGATGGAAAATAATGGCAGCTTGGGTCCAAAATGTACCATGCACTAGATCTAGATATTTTTCTTTTGGGGTCGGTCCAAGGATGAACCATACTCTACTGACTGGACCAAAGATAACAAGAAGTCGAAAATGAAAAGATAAGGAAAATGGAAAAAAGAAAAGTTTCCATCCACTGACTTCTCAATAATTTTCCACACAGTAACTTCACTAATATTCTCTGCACTGTGCAGCACAATCTCCTGAGGTAAAAAAAAAAATTTTTTTTTTAAAAAGACAAAGTTTAACTATAAAATTGGTTGTAGTTTAGGCTACAGCTTTACTCAATATCTTTTTATTAGATATGAATTTTGACAAATTTACTATTGAATTACATCTTTTTTTTTTTTATGTCCTCCATGCTTGCAAAATTTTTATAAAATTAAAAATCAATAGTAATGTCGTCAATAAAGTGTTTAAATGGCAAGTTTTTGTAATTTAAAATTATGCATAAAATATAAACTTATAGATCATATAACAAATAATATCTGATTGACTCAAAATTTGACATGTGTGTTAAGAGCGTAAAGAACATACAATTCAACAGTTAGATTTTCAAAATATGTGATAATATTTATTTTACTAAGTAAGGTTGTAACCTTAGGCTTTAACCAATTATGTACCTAAATTTTGTACTTAAAAAAAACTAAAAGATCAAGGTAATGGGGTTAATAACTTAATAATTAATAGGAAGTGCAATACTAGGTATCTAAAACTTTTCATTCTTTTCATAATTTACTATGGTGACAAATTTTGATGGTAGTAATAGGATTTTTCATCATGAAGAAAATCTGTGTGACCGAAAAGCTTGTAATAGAAATTCAAAACTATGGCAAAGAAAAGTCCATAAACAAATGTTTTAGAAGATAACAAAGTTTCGCTACAAACTTAGTTTGGCTACAACTCTACTCAATATTTTTTTATTGAATTTGGATTTAGAAAAATTTATCATTGGATTACATTTTCTTTTCATATCCTTCATGCTTGTAAAAATTCCAGAAGATAGAAGGTTAATAACTATGTCATCAATCAAATGTTTGAATTTCAAGTTTTTGTAATATAAGATTATGTATAAAAGAAGTTTATGGATGGAATAATAAATAACATCCGATTAATATGAAATTTGACAAGGTGTTAAGAACATAAAAAACATGTAATCTGATAATTAGATTTTCAAAATATGTAGTCATGATAATTTTTTTAGAGAGAGTTGTAACCAATAGCTACAAGCAAGTTTGTATAGCCAAACTTTATCTTTTGGAGAAATCACAGTTTCAAATATAAATAGATGACCATCTACTGAATAAGGGGAATCATTTACTCTCTTTTATGTCAATTAAAACTCCAATGGCTTTTCTTTCATGGCCAAAGGAGAGCTTCCAACCCTTCTTGCTCTTTGCATCCATTTTCATAGCGGTGTTGCTGAGTTTTTTTATGAAGTTGAAGTCAGGGAAAAGAAAATTCAATCTCCCACCAAACCCTCCAAGGCTACCCATAATTGGTAACCTTCACCAACTTGGCAACATGCCTCATCTCTCTCTGCAGAGTCTGGCTAAAAAATTTGGACCAATCATTTTCCTTCAACTTGGTGAGGTCCCAACAGTTGTGGTTTCCTCAGCTAGACTAGCCAAGGAAGTGATGAAAACCCATGATCTTGCACTATCAAGCCGTCCAAAAATCTTTTCAGCCAAACACCTCTTTTATAATTGCACTGATGTTGCATTTTCCCCATATGGTGCTTATTGGAGGCATATTAGAAAAATATGCATACTTGAACTACTAAGTGCCAGCAGGGTTCAATCATATAGCTTTGTTAGAATGGAAGAAGTAGCACGTTTGGTATGCAGAGTTGCACAGTCATATCCCGGCACCACCAATCTATCCAAGATGCTTGGACTATATGCAAATGATGTTCTTTGCAGGGTTGCATTTGGGAGGGATTTCTCAGCAGGAGGAGAATATGACAGCCATGGTTTCCAAAAGATGCTTGAGGAGTATCAAGTATTGCTTGGAGGATTTAGCATAGGAGATTTCTTCCCTTCCATGGAATTCATACACAGCTTAACGGGCATGAAGTCAAGACTGCAGAATACTTTTCAACGCTTTGATAAACTCTTTGATCAGTTGTTGACTGAGCATAAAAATCCCAAAAGAGAAAAATAGGAGCATAAGGATCTTGTGGATGTTTTACTTGATATACAGAGGAATGGCTATGATGAAATGCCACTCACCACAGATAATATTAAAGCTATCATCTTGGTGAGTGAGCACTCTCTTTCACTTCCCTCATTGCTATGAAGTCCCAACTGGTTGAATATAAACCTTCTTTAAGTTTTTTTTTTTTTGATAAAGAACCTTCTTAAGTTGTAGCATACAGATTACAATATTCCTCAATTAAATTAAATTAAAGGATTTGATTGCATGGCAACAACTGATCAATTAAATCATGTATTGAATTTAATTGAGAAACCCAAGGTATAACACTAAGATTGCGTTTGGATACTTAAATTTTAATTTTAATTTAAAGTGATGGATTTGAAATGTCTTAATTCCAAATCCATAAATATTTAATTATGTTATATGGATTTCTAAAATTCTATGGGTTTTGAACTGCAGGATATGTTTGCTGGAGGAACTGATACAACTTTCATTGCCCTTGACTGGGGAATGACAGAACTTATCATGAACCCCAAAGTCATGGAAAAAGCACAAGCTGAAGTAAGGAGAATAGTTGGAGACAGAAGAGTTGTTTTGGAGGGTGATCTGCCTCAGCTGCACTACGTGAAAGCTGTAATTAAAGAGATCTATCGGTTACATCCTCCTGCTCCAGTATTACTCCCAAGAGAATCCATGGAAGAAGTGAACATTGATGGGTACAATATTCCAGCCAAAACTCGTTTTTTTGTCAATGCTTGGACAATAGGGAGAGACCCAGAATCTTGGGAAAATCCAGATGTTTTTGAACCAGAAAGATTTATGGGTAGCCGTAGCACTGTTGATTTCAAGGGACAGCATTTTGAGCTGATACCTTTTGGTGCTGGTAGAAGAAGCTGCCCAGCTATCACATTTGGAACAGCGAGTATTGAGCTTGCTTTGGCTCAGCTTCTCCACAGCTTTAATTGGGAGCTTCCCCCTGGTGTGACAGCTAAAGATTTAGACATGACAGAGGCTTTTGGCATCACAATGCGCAGGATAGCTAATCTGATTGTCATTGCCAGACCACATTTTACCTTGGTCCATAATGATAATCCACAGATTTAGTCATCCTCCTGGGCCCTGGCACCGTTAATCCATGCCAAAAGAGGAGAAAGACAAAAGGCACCCTGTGAAAGAGGAAGTTGAGAAGACTTTCCTGATCATTAATATAGAGCAAGTGGACAACAGGTACCCCACAAGGTACAATGGAATAAAAATGTCTAATGTTTTAATCTCATATAATGCATTTTGTATTCTGAAATAAGGCAATGGGTTTAATGTAATCCTTGAGCTTGCATCTGCACTGCATATGAACCTGAGGGCCTGAAGGAGCAAATTTAAAACTGTTGACAACCAAAAATTAGCAATTCCCTGTTCAAGAAAAGGTTGGGAGTTGCAAGCAACAAAGGACAAATACTTTACGTTGCAATGAAAAATGTCCAACATATGTTCATAATAATGATACTTAAGTCATATTTCACGTGCATTTGCCTAGATATTATTTTGTGTTTTGCGTTTTTGGCAAGGTCCTACAGCACTGTTCACGACCCAGCCAAACTTGTAAAAAACGCGTATAAGTAGTAAATCTAGGTCTCACGGCATTATTCATAGTTTAAAAATTATTTTATTACAGTGTTTTCAGTAATAAGTTTTCAATTTTTAGCAAAATAAACGATATCCAAACAGACCCTTCATCTCCCAACTTCCAGGAGGAAAAAAAGGAGAGAGAGAGAGAGAGAACAAGTTCCTGAATTTTTATATTTTAGGCAATTAGATACATTTGATTATGCAAGGATACATAATTAGACAAAAAAAACTTTCTAATACACATTACAAGGAGTAGAAATGTTATATTTTAGACTGTATAGCTAGAACTCCTTTTTACAAGCCAGAATGATTTTAACAAAATTTAAGGAGACAACCGCTGTTTGATTAATTCCGCAACAGAACGTGGTAGAATACGCTCAAACACAACACAACCAAAAAGCATAAAAAAGATGCACAGTGGGGAAATTTAATATTGGAAAGCATGCATGTAAGTGTAACTAGCTTTGTAAAGCAGTTTTTCGGTTTTTCCGGGGGAGAAAAATTGTGATATTGGGCATCTCATCTTCATATGGTGCTCTCTCAATATTTCTATTGAATACATTTTAACCCAGCTACCTCAGGGAGACCTTATATCCCGAAGATAATGACCTACTTGCTGAGCACCAATAAACAAGGCATCAGAACAAGAAAGACCCCCACCTGTGCCATAAATGATCATATTAGTCTATTCAGGTAAGGGGTAAAGAGTAAGAGGCAATTTATATATTACCAATTTGGGGAAGAGAATAATTACCAGACGGGCAGAAAACATTAGTCGGTAACCCCATCCTTCTTTTGCAGCTGCATCTCTTTGTTGATCAGTAAAACTGAAGATATTAACGGAATAGGTTATCAATGCTGTGTGTTAAAATTATAATAAATGAACGAGTCCCTCGATTCACACACTGATATATGTTAATCACACGAGGATAGAGAATGACTACCAATCAACATATTATCATTTTAATTATTTTAGTGTATGTATTTTAAGTGGTGCTTTGTCTTCCTCCTATTATTTTTGTTTGTTGCTTTTCTTACATTTAAGCCTTACTCTCTATTTTTTTTTTTTTTTTTTTGTATTTTTTTTAGGGTGACATATCAACAATTTTGTTAGATTGCATGACAAGCACATTGGATGAATTCGGAAGAGCGAAGTGGTAGTCAATCTATCAAGTAGTTGTTAATGGCCATTTTTTGTAAATATCCTACTATATGAAATTTAATATCATCCTTTTTTTAATGTGAAAATTTTGTGTCTTAGCATGATGATAAAGAATAATTATAATAAAACTGGAATAATAAAAATTATTTATCATGTATTTTTTTCCTTTTTTATTATTAGAAATTGGTCTTAAAAAATTACTTACCTATGATGTCAAGTGTGTAGTAATAAAAAAATTGTTTCCCCTATCCAATAAATAAGTAAATAAATAAATAGTTTCTAAGTAATGCTCAGCGTGCATGTGATGAGAAACATAAGAATCGTGGAAGAAATCTACGAATTTGCTTTCATCCAGATTCGGAATGTGGCTATAGATGTGTACTAAGTTCCTATCTTTTAGGATTAAATAACTACCATTTTTAAAATTTTAATTAAAAAAATTTTTGTTTACAGCATGAGAGTCTTTAGCATTTAAAATATTTGTTATGGATGTGAAAGAACTAAGAGTCTTTAGCTACCTTCAAGGACTAAGTGGTTGCCTTTTAGGTTTTTTTTTTTTTTTTAAAAAAAAATTGATAACTCTCATTTAAAAATATATATATATATATATATATGATAATTGTGACACTTTATAACCAGTGTATCTTTTTATGTCATTACAAAGTTAACAATCTAAAATGAATAATCTATACTACTATTTAAAGGGTTTCTCCTATTTGGATTCTTCAAATTTTATACCTAAAACTAGCCTTTGAGCACACACTTAGAAGCTTTCTATTTTTTGGATAAGGGTTAATTTGGAGCATTTATTATAATTTGAGATTAATATATTTTTCAATAACAAAAACATTCAAGGTAGGGAAATTATATTATCTGCTCAATAATAGAAACATTTTTGCAGGGAAACTAAAGCAGAAACAAAAATTTTAATCCACCTCTATAATGGTTATTATTAGCCTATTGGAGCCAAATTTTGCACTTAAGTGCCATGAAAAGGAATTGAGACTCGAAATGCAAACACAAAGAAAAGAAATAATTCATGAAAAGTGGCACAATTAGTACTTGTCCAGATACCTAGTCCTTGAAAAGATTCACTGTATCCAAATGGATTAAGAGCCCCTCATTCTTCCATGAGAAGCTTGTGGCCAATTTTATAAGATGCGTAAGCATCAATGCATGCATATTCAATTTGAGCCTCATTGAGCAATCTTGTCTCCCAATTGCTCATGCAAACATCTTTAGGCTTTCTCATTTCAAGTCCCACTATTTCCAAGGCAAGTTGTTTCAAGCTAGGCCCTTGAAATCGTCCTGGCCACTGTCTCTTTGCCCCCTCACCAATATCCATGCTTTTGCTACACTCTAGCTCATACTCATTCTTGAGCTTAGCTATATCTCTAGCAACCCCAATTCCCACAAAAGTGAAGTTGGCGTCCATCAAAAAATTCTTGAGGGATTGGGGAATACTATCCATATAAAAGAGTTGAACAATTAGACACTTCTCATCTATGCAAAGCTGTAGAATTGCTGCTCTTTTGCTTGGATGTGGACTCCATTCAGTGTCTAAACCTACTACAGTGGATGTTCCAGCATATGTAGAAAGGATTTGGTGAACCCACTCATCTGCCTTGCTAGCTTTGTCAGTGACTATTGTTTCTATGGTTTTCCCAGAAAAGTTAACAGAGTATTTTGAGGGGGTAGGATTGATAGGTATGCTTGGTTTTGTGTCAAGTGCAGACATTGGTAGCTCTTAATGAGACA